>JAMAGP010000029.1:0-149400 GCA_023626235.1 Talaromyces sp. PYS2902
ATATTAATAATATATTTAATATTCTTTTTATAAAATATTTAGTTTATTTTAATTTTTATATTTTCTATTAGCTTAGCTATTTTAGCTTTAATTAAATCAGATTTTTAAATAGATATTTTTTTACTAATTTCTATTAAATATCATTACTAGTTTTATATTCAAAATTTTTATAATTTTAAAAAATATTAAAATTTTTTTTAATATATTAAATAAAAATATAGTTAAATTTAGAAATTATAAGATATATCTATTATTAAGCTATAAATATAATACTAAGAATATAATTATGTAAAATATATTCTAGATATATTTTTAAAATACTCTAAATACACCATATTATATCCTCTAATCGAAATTTTTTAATATATAAATATATTTATTCTCTTAGCTAGTTTTACTTACTATCTTAATTAACTATTCAATCTTAAATTTATTATTATTCATAATCTAATCAATTTAGATCTTTTTATTTATTATTTAACCATAATTGCCCTTTTTAAGTAGAATACCACCGAACCACTGTTTAGTGAAGAGTTAGCTCCAATCTAGACACCTGACAAGCATTGGTTTACGACAACCTCCCAAAACCCAACCTAACCCACCCCATACCATCTCTAATAATACTAAAGCGACTTCTTTTGCTGGGGATCAGTTGAGATATGAGTCGACAAAACATACCAGCCACATGCGTCTAAATGCTTCGATATCCCTACCAGTAGCAGAGGGATGCTTTTGGATATATTCGGCTATGATCGTGTGTCAATTTGGTTGAAAGCTATCTTTCTACGCAAGTAGAGTCTTTCCATAGTAAGGCCTAATATTCCTAAATGAAAATAGCTTCATCTTTTTGAAGCTTAGCTAATGTCTTGACGATCTAAACTTTTGCGGAGGACTGTAGCTAGGTTGAATGTTGAGCGACGACTATTTTTTGTATTGTATGAATATCGATAATGCTTATACGCTTTGTTATCTCTTGGGAGAAATGGCCGACAGTTATAATTCAGATAGATGAACTGGAAATAAACTTGTTACGAAGTAGATGGCAATAGACAGCTCCTCGTGATCATCCTCAAGTTTTGCAGTGCTAGACGTGAAAGCATGCAGGCATATCTCGTTCTAGTTGAGGGCACTGTTTGACTACCAATTGTATCAATCGATTTTGAAATCTACAATTTATTTTCGGCTTATATTGGCTAGTCTACTTTCTTATATTATATGTGATCCAATCAATGTTACACTTGTCCAACTTCAATTTTGCGCCAGCCACACGCATCAATCATTGCTTTTTCCTCCGCCGCGGAGTACATGAAATAGTACAGATTACTGGCATTTTAAGGTACGTATCAGACAGCATTCACAAACTGTTAATCTCCTAGAATCTATGAAGCTCTGCCCAGATGACTAATGGTATTGACCTCATTCACTTTCTGACTAGATACAAATATCTCTATTGACGCGATCTGGGTAAATGTAAAATGATGATATTAGCAGAAAATTTCTTTCTCGCCGAGCCTGTCGATCTCTGAATAGACGATACTACTTTCAAGATATTCGTGTTTAGATACAACCGACATAGGAAAGCTCGGAAATAGCGAGTCCGCCTTTTTGACAGTTGATTACGCGTCTCACCAGGTTATAAATATGCTGTGCAATCAAGACTTATGATCTCGGGTGGATTGCAAGTAACATAAAAAGGAAAATACTAACTATACGCAGTCAATTGGCTCCTTAGCTCTCATTTTAATCCATGGCACCACAAGTCGGATTTTTTGGTTTCCAACTTCAAGATATTTGAGTCGGACTCGGTTGACGGTCTATTGTCAGCCAGATTACAGAGTTCAGCAGCTCATTGAATTGTGCGAGTCCTTCGACTTTAGAAAGCTTATCACACAGCGCTTTATTTCGCTAAATTGCTAGCAGGCCTTAATAAGGTCTGTTTAGTGTTGAAATTAAGCTCGGCCTTCTACGTACGCAGTGACCCTAGAGAAAATTCAAGTGCTGCAAACTTACTGCTCGTGCTAGCAGTGATGATTCGCGAACAAAAATCATCATCCTGTCAAAACTTTAAGATCGGAATCCTCTGTTCAGAAATTGCTTGAATACTCGCGTAAAATCATTCAAATTTCCTCGACTCAATAAGAAATCGCAACATATGAGAACGACCCACAAGTTATTTGGCCTGATCCGCAAGAGTATGGAAACTTCCAGACATCAATGAACTCGTAATAACCATTTGTCCATCTTCAAATATTCTGTATTAATCACCCTGGAGTACTCCGGCTCTTTTCTGACCAAGTATCATTTTAACGTACATGCCTAAATGGTTCATAGGCACTTGGCATGGCGTGGGCAGGATGCCCGCCGTCCAGCATGGGCTCAGCAGGACCACTGTGACCCATATATGGAGATGCCATACGTTCGTAGGTAGGCGCCTTTTCGACGATGATGTATTGGCCAGATTTAGTACGAGATTGTCCTGAGCAGCAGCATGAAGTGAAAGCCCAAAACATGCCGCTGACAAGAGAACAGACAACTGCAAGCCATGTAAACACCAAGAGGCGAGTACCAATCGTAGAGTGGACTTGATATTCCTTTAGCGAGGTGGCAAAGGTGCCGTCTAATGTAACGAACAATGCCGTGGCTGTAATACTAGCCAAGAGTGTGAAAGTGGTGGAGACCTGAAAGTAAAGATATATCAGTAAGACCCAATGTTTGGAACATGAGAGTGGCACTTAAAAATCAAGGGAGAGTACTCACGCCAGATATCAAGGTTGTAATCAAGCTTCCAATGCGACTGAAAAATGCCGAAATAGCCACCAGGATTTCAACACAAGTGGCAGCCAATGCAATCATGTACGCCACAAACATCCACTTAGAAGCCTTCTCATACGCCTTTAGGCCATCTTTAAGTGTGCCTGGAAGAAGAGCTTCAGCTCCTGTGCCGTTGAGTCCCCAGACCGTTACTGGATCAAACCAGAACATACTCTTTGCACGAGAGCAATAATCCACGATATAGTCGCCGTTTCTCGTCTTGTTTCCTGCACAGTAGCCCAAGAACCCGATATCGTAGAAGTCGCGAATATTGTGTGATGTCTCGGCTTTCTGGAGGTCGGCCAGAAGATCTTTTGCCTCAGTGAGGTTTTTAATTGCCGAAGAGGCTATTGAAGACAAATGAGATGATACGTCTGGATCCGTGAGATTGGCGAGGTCAACCTTATTGCCGAAACAATAGTTAGTTGGAATTCACATTCTTTGCTCAGTTTCATTGGATAAGAGTACCGACCCTAATAAAATATAGCGAGTTTTCTAATTTCTGCTTTGTATAAACGGAACTAAGGATGACCGTGCAGAGCCAAGCAAGAGATGCTATTGTGAAGAGCCATGGTATAAGGACCAAGGCGACTCGGCCTAATCTAGCCATTGTAGCTTAGGATTTTCGAACGTTTGATAGAAATAGGAGAAGACAAAATCAGAAGATACAATCACTAGCTCGAGTCGGGTACGAGTTGTGTCTAGTGCCAGTTGTATGCGATGTATAGATGGAAATATGATCTAGCTCAGATGTTCTTTTTTGATAAAGCATATATGAGGAAACGCGCTCAGGTATATAGTAATTCTCGTGCGGCTTATCGGTCATATAGAAATTCTGCAATTTCAGCATAGTGTACTCCGTGCGGATCTAGCGCGACGTCTGACTCCTCTTTCTTTATTTGGGGCATCGCGAGGCTGAGGAGTAGTAGAATACTGGGATGGATTCCGCTATGCTACATAGTATATTAAGTAACAAACGGGGCGAAGCTAAGCATAGAACACCCGTGGCTGGCTTACTTCTTGATCTAAGAATAATCAAAGGATGATCCTGGACTCCTGGTAAGAAAGCTTTTGGGTGTGTATAGTCCCCAATCCCGCAAAGCTGACGTTCCAATAGCTGATAGAAAAGACGTCGGTATTAGACCATCTATTCTTCAAGTCACCAGCTGGATTGGTAGCATTTTGTCATTCCCTAATTTCTGACATGGCTTCAAGCCGATAGGCTAGACCGTGGATACTGAATGACCAAGTAACATAAGCTAGTTAACTAGTTAACTAGTTAAGTAGAAGTCTGAAGAGCATAGCAGAAGGGGCTGAAACGCGCAGAGCACTAAACTATGGCTTGGAGAAATATTCGGGAAATTGACTTTCATGCTAAATTAGTTGCAGGAGCTAAGCTACTTAACCATAATTTTGTCGAGGACAGCTTTGATCATGGTTCCTGAAATTATCGGCCCAGCTACTATCTATGCCAGATATACGTCCGAATCACACTGTATTTCTGGATATTCCCGCCCGTCAACTTGATAAAGAGGTAATGTCAGTTAGTTCACAAGAAAAGGAACTAAAAATACTAATCCAGACTACCATATAGTGTAAATTAGTAAGTCGCGGCTCATGTTCAGCTGACGATAATACCCACTCCCAGCCATCAGCTTACTCCTTACTAGTGATTGTATTTTGGAATACTCGCTTGTCCGCTGGCCTCCGGGTATGGATGGTTAATAGTTTGGACTTTCTCGGGGTCAACTTTGGATCCTTTTGCTGAAGATGAAATCTGGGTTAATCGATAAACGAGACGGTGAGCACATGTCTCTACGATTGGTAACAAATTAGTGCGTATGGGAAAGCCGTTAAGTAAATGCTTGTATTTCATCTTTCTCAAAAGCTTTCGCCGCCTTCTACTCATAGTCTTGAAACAGCTACCTGTTGGAGTGCATAACTTCTGCTAGTCTGGATCAGGTATCAATCAAAAATCCAGATAATACTCCAGCCGTAGAACGCTTATATCGTTCAGGTTAGTTAAGGTCAAGTTTACTACTATAAAACGGGTCCATACTACGCCAACTCACTGTGCCTTATTTCTAATGATAGACACAACGCCAGAACGGAGCAGAAGGCTTGGATGTAGGGATCCTTCAGCATGGCTACTAAACTGGCTTGTAAACGCTTACAGTGGGTCGACATGATTTCTTTGCCCATTCGAGTGTATTCCTGACAGCAGTTCATTCTCAAACCCGGCGTAAATTAACGTAAAGAGGAGCAACTCCCAGGTGCGGAGTTATTGAAATGATAGATTAAATCTTCACTTTCATATGTTCTATACTATTTCGACAGACCTGTACAGACATATCAGCAATGATGTACTCAGGTCTTCATAAGCAGGCCGGCGTTCTCGCCATTCTCGCGTTAGGGACGTTTGCGGCTACGTTCAGTGAACCATGTGCTCAAGTCGCCCAGTCCTATGCAGCCAAATTAGACCCTAATATATCATCAGACCTTGCCTTGGAATGTCTGATGTCCATGCCATTTGATACTGATGCTGCTGTCACATGGATAGATGAGTACGCGAAATACCTCCAATTTCAATCCGACTTGGAGATTCTCGAAAACTCCCCTGCAACATATCCATCCACCAATGTGGACTTGCTAGGTGGGCTTCAGTCCATCCGAACAAAGGCTACTGGCGGAAAATACACGTCACAGTATCAGTTCGACGAAGCTATTCAAGATCTCATCACTTCTGCCAATGATGGACACTTGTGGGTCGACACATGCTCAACTTCGGCCTTTGTTTTCTACGCAGCTGTTGGAGGTATTGCTTCATTTTCCGCGGATGGTTCTTCCCCTCCCTTGCTCTATGTTGGTGGTAAGTTATTTCTTGTACTGTACTCCCAAGTGGTGTTTAGATATGGTTTGTTAACACGAGTTCGCGAGTTAGTGGATGCGGTTCGAATGGCCAACGGAGTGGGAACTGATCCAATCTCCCCTCTCGCGTATATTAATAACGTCGGAGCTGGTCAGGTCCTTGAGAGCTTGTCTGCTTACCAAAACCTTCAAGATCCCGACGCCCGCTACAACGCTATAGTCCATAACCTCGTCGTGGACGGGCAAGGAAACACACTTGGCGATTCCTTCGCTCAAGATACCGTTTGGCGAGGAATTGACTCATACAATTTCACCTTCGCTAATGGTACTTCGAGATCTTATACGGTGCAAGCCCAGATCTTAAGTGCCGCCCAACCGTTCAACTTTAATGACGGTAACGAACTTTACAACTTTCTTTGTAACACTACGCAATCGAGTACCACGACTTCAAAAAGGTCAACAGTGGTACATAGGGATGCAGCCTCATCAAAGCCTTCAGCGCCAGCATTATACCCTGTTCCGGTAATGAGAGAGGCCTATAATACAATCGTTGGGTACTATCCAGATGACTACGGACTTGAAGACGTCGCAGTACTTGGCGTACCAACATTCGAAACCTCCGGCAGTGATCTTCCTGACAACGTCTTATACGATTTCGCTGTTACTGCAGAGTGGTTTGTTCAAAATGCAACCCAAAGAGACGGTAAAAAAAAGATCATCATTGACGTGCAGAACAACGGAGGTGGAGTAGTCGTCTCTGGCTTTGCTCTTCTCAGTGTCTTTTTCCCCAATGAGACTATCTTCTCTGGCACTCGCTTCCGCGCACACGAAGCAATGGACTTTATCGGAACTATTTTCAACCATGGCAATAACTCAGACAATTCGATAGTGAACGGTTCCGGGCTCGTTGTCGCAGATCTAATACAGCCCGACCAAACATCTACATTCAAAAACTGGGATGAGGTTTACGGTCCTTACAGCGAAGCTGGTGTCCCTGTGTCTGCTTTGATGGCTGAGTTCAACTTTGCCGACGATGCCAATCCGCTTATCAATCCAATCAACATCGATGGTGAAGGTGGTGAGCTCAATGCCCGAACACCGCCCTTTGCACCTGAAGATATCATAATCCTCACGGACGGTCGCTGCTCGTCAACTTGCACTATATTTGTTGACCACATGGTCTCAAAAGGTGTGAGGACTGTTGCAGTGGGAGGTCGGCCTCGTGCTGGAGTGATGCAGGCTATCGGCGGCATCAAAGGATCTGAAGTCCTTGCCCTGTCAAACATTGAGAGCATGGCTACAACGGCAGCATCATTGCTTGCAGACTCCATCTCTTCTGGATCTCCCATACTGAGCGATA
Organism: Talaromyces sp. PYS2902; assembly: GCA_023626235.1. Classification (NCBI taxonomy): domain Eukaryota; kingdom Fungi; phylum Ascomycota; class Eurotiomycetes; order Eurotiales; family Trichocomaceae; genus Talaromyces; species Talaromyces sp. PYS2902. The sequence goes on from JAMAGP010000029.1 coordinate 7,040, forward strand.
AGAATCAAACCCGCTTTAGTCAGGTGAACCCAATTCCTCTGGCTAATTTTCCTCTGCCAATTAGTGGTTCTCTCAACTATCTTAATACCTATACTGCGGATGACGAAACTACACCAACACAATTTACTTATGAGGCAGCTAATTGCCATATTTTCTATACTGCAGAGACTCTGTACAAGCCCTCGAAAACTTGGGCCCTGGCAGCCAATGCAACATGGGGCTCCGCCCAGTGTGTTGGTGGCATTCAGGATAACACCGACGTTGGCGAATATGACGAGGACGACGATACATCTACTACCTCTACCATTTCCTCAGACCTACACACCGCTCTTGGGCTGCTATTGGCGCTCGGATCCGGATGATCGTAAGGGATTTGGTGCCTCTGTATATAGTGATTGAGCCTTGAATATTTTCTGTGAATTTATCTGCTTGGAGTTATTAGGATGTTGCATTACATACTAACTGTTTGCGTTATAGATCTAGCCTTACAGATATAATGTTTCAAAAACCTTTCCAATATGAAGTCCACACGACTTGAAACGTATAGTAGCCTTCGAAGTTGAATGTTCTGTATCTATTCCTCACCGATGAGCCATGACCACGAGCTCAGTCACCCATGGTTCAGAGGATTCATAGATAAATAGCACAATACTTGCATATTGGCTTGTTATTTAGCGTCCAATATGACATACATAACGTGATCAGTGATTGGAAGGAATAGTACTTCGGATGATGTCGACAAGTGACTCTATGAACGGCAAGTAGAACAGAATTTCTTGAACCGTCTCAGTTCAGCAATATGAATTGGTTCTCTTCATCAATAATGGGTGAAATAGATTTAAGGAGAAGCGACTCACCTTTACAGTTATCAATACCGACTTCTAGCAAGGTACTAAATAGGCATGAGCCCTGGCTAGTGATGGAGTTTTGTTGAAAATGTTGTAAATCTACGCCATCTATTCTCGATTTTCAGCGAATTCATGTTCCTATTTATATTCTAACATCCGTGTGCCAAATCAGAAAGGAGTATCAATGTGAATTGGCTGGCTTCTCCTCCAAATCGGGCTCTATGCTGCGCGCTTTGTGAGACCACCTACACAGATACGCGTGATTTTCCTGGATAAGTAATGGCTAATGATGAGTACAAATGACTAGTTCTTGCCAAATTTTACTTCTACTTCTCCATGAAGGAATATCAAATCTGTAGTTATGCTACCCTTGAGCGCATATTAGGGCTACTGTCAGAGATGTACCCATAAGCGAGCTAGACACATTACCCAATCGAAACAATGACTGCAACAGAAAACTAGAAGTTTCATGCCAAGCACATACTCTAGAGCCCCTAAATTCGGTCTCTTGCAAACTTAGGGCTTGGTTCATGTGCTCCAGGAAGCTTCAAAATGACTCATCATCGTCGTTCTTAGGAATTCCCTTTTTCGGTCATGTACTATCTATGTGGGATAAAGAGTACTACGGGTTACCATCGTACAATTGGCTTGTACTGCAGTACAGGGTTCAATATACAAGCAAAATAGTGGTGGTATATGGCATGCTTAAATCTGCTTGCTCGTTGGTCTGTCTAAAATTGGACACGAATGATAACCCGGCATAGAGACATCGTTAGCATTCCGAAAAAAGATTACTTGATCACTCATATTTACGAATGCAGAATAAGGCCAACGACGTAGAGCCCTGACGGTAGCCACACAAGCATGCCGTCCATATGATCCAAGGCTTGTTGTATTTGTATCTTTCTGTATACCTGTAAAGACTATGGAGCCAATCATTTCCACTCGTTTAGTGGCTAATCATGTACATAGCCAAGACCCTACTGTGCATCATCGTCTGATATCCGATTTTGATGAGGTGTTGTATATGATATTTTAAAGCTTTACAACACTATATGACAATAAAATATAGTCAACATTGAGTGTAGAACAGAATAAGATATAAAAAATCTAATAAGCAAAAAAATCAATCTAAAAAATGCACAGAAAGCTAAATCTTATAGCTTTTATAATTTGTAATAATGTGACGTGAGGTCCACTTACCTGTGAAATACGTTGCCGGTAATGAACAATGATGTAATCCATCAACACTCTCCGCAACTCTTCAGAGCTCCGCAATCCCAAGGTACACCGTGGCAGTTAACTCGCCATGTCGCTCGTTACCGAGTAAGTCTGATCTGGTTGTATATAAACATGTCCACTGACTCCGTAGGATTGTGTCGCGCCTAGATATCAATATCGATCGACATCACTCCCATGCCATCGCAAACGCAAACGTGAATACCCTGAGCGAATCAACTTCACATGATCGCAACACACGAGGTCTGCAAGCCACAGTGCGAGCTCTGTCGGTGGATAATCATGGAGTCCTCTCTCGGCGCAATCTGTTGCGGCTTTTGAACCAAGCTTGCAGCGACAATCTGTTTTCGTTTCAGCACCAAGATGGCACTCTCAAGGGAGAAGCTTTCGACGAACGCTCTTGGTTCTTGGTTGCGAAATTCACCACACAATCATTGGGTACTGTCCTCAGCCTCCTGCTCGAGCAATCTTCCCTCATTGGCGCTGAAATTGATTACTGGAACGATGTCCTCGGTTCAAGCTTATACACTGGACATTACACGATCCAAACAGCGCCATCGAGGACATGGGAGTGGATGTGGGAAGTCATTTCAAATTTGAAGACTGCATCTGTACGCGAGAATTTGACTTCATTGAATGCTATTAACAGAGATTGGAAACGATTCTATCAGCTCGTGCAGAATAATATCCAGCAAGGCCTTTTGAAAAACACCAGAGATGCGTTATCATCCCCACTTACTCGCTGCAGATTGGATATGAGACGGAATCGACTAGCATTGGAAGAGCTCAAAGGTTTGAATGCGAGTGCTATTGGTATTCTGCTCGAGGAATGTCTCACGTTCGCCAGCAACGAACCAGCCTCAGACACCAATCAAATCAAATTCAATGCTGAGAGGTGTCACGGACTACGCAAAACTGTTTTATTGATGGAGAATACTCTTCGAAATCTTTCACGACCTCTAGAGTTACCCAAGAATTTCGAAGAGAATATTTTTCTCGCAACCGACAACGAATTCCAGGAGAGGCAGCGTTTGTCCGGTGAAGAGCAATCTGTGGAGGCTAGTGATGTTGTCAAGAGGTTGCAATACGTGTTGAAAGATTGTATTTCAAGCAAGCTTGTTTATGACCAGAAATATATCCGCAAGCACGGTCGTCCTTCTACCCTCGCTCGTTACTGGTTTCCAACTGCCATTACGTTGATGTCTTTAAGTACCTCGTTGCGCCTTCTCACGAGTCACAAAGCCGAGCTAGTGGAATGGGTTTCCGAGTTTGGGGCAACTGTCATCGACTTCTGGAGAAATTGGGTTTTGCAGCCTGTGGGCAAGCTTATCGGGACTATCCGGCACGATGAGCAAAGCGAGATTGCGATTATGAGTCGAACCAGCTTGGAGGCGGACAGGCAGAGTCTCGAAAGAATGGTGATCGATTTTGTATCTGACAACAGCCCACAAGGTCAGAGTGGAAACCTGCAGCCAGATGTTTCAACGATCATGGCACAAGTCAGAGAGGGTGATCTTACTCCTGTATTAAAGGCTTATGAAAGAGATCTGCGTAAGCCTTTTATGGGAACGGTTCGGGGTGATCTCGTTCGTGCTCTTCTCATCCAAATACAAAAGACTAAAGTGGATGTGGAAATAGCTATGGGGGGTATCGATGCCTTACTCAAGAGCCAGGAGCTTGTTTTTGGGTTTGTACTACCTTGTTAGCGACATAAAAGCCAGGTGCTAATGTTTGTCTAGCTTTATCGGCCTGACTCCGGGCCTGCTGATCACATACAGCGGCGTTCGCTGGGTTGCCAGCCTCTTCGATAGCAGAAAGGGCTTCAGAGCTGGGGTTGAAAAACAACGATTCCGGAATTCCGTGCGGTGAGTTGTGAACTATTGATGATCCAATGATTTGCTGTCCATGCTGAACTGTTCTGTTTCTGGGATACAGAAACATCGATCGTATTCTTGGTGCATACCCTACCAACCCCGACAGTGTTCTGTCTTATCGAGACTATGGCCTTTGCCTTTACGAAGCCCAAATCTTGAAACGCAGGGCTCAATATACCATACCCAGATCTTTCCTCGCCATTTTCCAACAGGATCTGATGGATCTTACAGACCTGAGCCAGGGCGTCAGGAGACAACGAAACGCCCTCCATCGCATCCAGTGGACCTACTCTAAATGGATCTGAAGGATTACTTTGCAATCCGCCATCAATCACTTCGCTATCCGTCAAGAGCTTGACACTTCGTCGGTTGCTCGTGTTGTTGCATGTGTCGTATTAGACGCGTCCACATGACCAAGAAGTTGCTTTGCCGACTGCAACCATTCAGCATACGTCCTGTGTTTGGTCCTGATCGTTTTCGAGCACTTGACCCTGTATAATATCTCTGTGCGAGGGAGACGATCACCGTCGTTGTAAATAGACATTGATGAAACTCGATAGGGGTGCTGGAGAAAAAAAGAAAACGGTCGTAGCTGCGAGCATCTAGTCTTCGTTCGGTAATTTTAAAGGGAGGGAAATGTAGCAACGAAATGCTGACGAGTTGAGTGAAGAAGTGTATAGTGTCGTCGTAGTCGCAGTACTTGTTGTGCTGACCGAGCACCAAGCAGAAGGAACCCCCGCTGCGCCTTCTGATTGGAGCCTCCTCGGCCTAACCTGCTTTGGCCGTCGATCGGACTGGCTTCTTGTGCAATCTCCAAAGAACAACTGCCCAAAACAGTTCCAACAAACTGTTTTCTGCCAGGCTTTTTGAAACGTCAATAATTCTTAGTTGTCTCACTATACCTCGAATTCTACCGAACCCCGTTCTGCGTGACGACCGGGGCAACTCCATACTTATCTACCTGACCGGCCCCCCATATCGCACCCCCGTGTGACATCAACTTTGCGAACAGCACATCAACATCATGGCGGGCACAAGGAACTATGACTTTCTTGTACGTATACACTGGTAATCGACTCAAGAAATGTGCCTGGTTGCTGACTTGCTGCTGTCTAGATCAAGCTGCTGCTCATCGGAGATTCCGGCGTGGGTAAATCGTGCTGCCTTCTCCGCTTCAGTGAGGACTCGTTCACACCCTCCTTCATCACCACGATCGGTATCGACTTCAAAATCCGCACAATCGAACTAGATGGCAAGCGCGTGAAGCTACAAATATGGGATACAGCGGGGCAGGAGCGGTTCAGGACAATCACCACCGCCTACTATCGAGGCGCAATGGGCATTCTACTGGTTTATGATGTCACAGACGAACGGTCTTTCAACAGTACGTCGAAGACTATCCGAATTCTGTGATGACCGACAGACACTGACTGACTATCACAGACATTAGGACCTGGTTCTCCAACGTCGAGCAACATGCCAGCGAAGGAGTGCATAAGATCCTCATCGGTAACAAATGCGACTGGGAAGAGAAGCGTGCCGTATCGACCGAACAAGGGCAGAAACTGGCCGACGAACTTGGCATTCCTTTCCTGGAGGTGTCCGCTAAGAACAACATCAACGTCGATAAAGCATTCTACAGCCTCGCGTCGGAGATCAAGAAAGTCATGGACAGCACAAAGTCAGAGCAAGCGGGCGGCCAGGGCGTCAACATAGACCAGAATAATGCCGGGTCAAATGGCAATCTCGGTGGAAAGTGCTGTTAAGGACTGTTCTGTGGAAAGATGTGATTGAGAAGCCCTTCAGAACTCCACCTGGCAGATTCTCGTTTTCGCTTTCTCTATGCCTCTGCTTCTGCTCCCTTTTATCTCTTATTTTCCTGATCTGTTTGATATAGATTCCACTTCGAGGAAGTTATGGAACCGGTACACCCTGCTGCTTGGACTGTTCTGCCGTTGTTTTTGTTCGTCATTGTGTCTATAGGTTCTTGACGGGTTTTTTTATTATGTTGGTCATTCTATCGTGCTTGTGGGATCTTTCTGAAACAGCGGTTTTGTCGATCTTTGTGCTTCGTTATATCATACACCTTGTAATCTAGTCATCTAGTCTGAAGCGGCGCTTATGAGTAGGAACTATAGCAGTGTGTACTTGATAGATGATTACCAAGGTTTTGATACATACAGCAAGCCAAACAGACATTGAAAGCTTGATTATTCCTCTGAAATCAAATTAATTCAAAGGATGAACTTGTGTAAAGTAGATAGGATAGAGGATATGTATGAACCCAGGTCAACCAATAGGATTGCTTATGTAGTCTCTTGCTCCAATGTTTTTGGTATCGCACCCCACTCTACTACTTTTTTTTCTGTCTGGCCAGGCAAGCGCCTGGACCAGGCCTAATTGATACGACTCCCATGTATAGCTTGAGTCCATACGAATAACCCCAGCACACGGCCTCGAGCACGAGAGAGCATGGCTGAAGCTCGCGTCTTCACCCTACGGCCGCTGCCAAAACCTCCCCGAAGCGACCTCCGCGATTCCTTCCGCATATACCTCTCGGCAAGCTCGTTGGCTTATCTCAAACTCTCCCCAGGCAGTCCTTGCTCGCTTCACTTGGAAGGAGGCATCGAAAAGACTGCTGTGGCATGGAATGCTGTTGGTGACATAAAAACAACGGTCGTGCAAGCGTCGAGTATTTTGCAAGAATGCTACGGTATCAGGCTCGGGGATAAGCTCACTATCTCTAAGCTAGATAGACCACTCAGCGAGGTTGACAGAGTGCAGCTTGAAGATTGTACTCATCCGGATAAGCTTGCAGTGTACAGACCTTTATCTGATGCTACGGAGTCAGCCCATTGGGAGTGGGCTCTGGAACATCCCTTATCGCAATGCGGGGTTTTGTCAATTGGCCTTACATTCGATGCTGAGATCAAGGGTCAGTCTAGGACTTTCAAGGTTGTGGACATCGCAACCGCCAACCCAACAGATCAGACTATATCCCTCTTCACAGAGCGTTCACGTGTTCAGATCGGCAATGGGCCGAAAGAAACAAAAGTTCACACTATCCTCAAGATCGACCAAAGTGGGTTGGGTGGGCTCACAGATCAGATACGTCGGTTGAATCCTTTGTTGGTGGACTTCAACCTACAAGCTCCGGGGGTAGACATGCCACAGTTTTATAGATCAAGTCGAGGTATTCTTTTACACGGGCCGAAGGGTACGGGAAAGAGTTTACTGTTACGCAGAGTTGAGGCAGCTGGCTGGCACAAGACGTTTGCCATCGGGTCAAATCTTCTCTCTCGCAATTCAGGCGACGGTGAGGCAAGAATACGTAAGGTTTTCAAAGAAGCTTCTCAGTCGGAGCCCAGTGTGATCATAATCGACCAGATTGATGCAATTGCACCAAAGAGAACGTCTTCTGACGTATCATCCTTAGTTCATGCTTTGTGTGAAAGTATTGACGCGTTGGGGGATGCCAAGGTTCTAGTTATCGCAGCAACGCGCCATCCAAATGATGTCGATGACTCACTTCGAACGCCCCATCGTCTTTCAGTGGAAGTTGAGATACCAATTCCAACAGCGGCTGCTAGAAGAGAGATTCTATGTGCAATACGTGACGGATCCTCAGAGCCTAGTGACTCTTTATTGGATTTTATGGCAGAGAAGACCCACGGCTATGTTGGTGCTGATCTATTTGCCCTCTTGCAAATGACCTGCCGTAAAGCCCGGGATCGACTGATTCCTAGTACTGAGCTGGTGAGCTTGGCTACCCCTATCAACAATGAGGCACCCGAAGAGAAGAATTCGGCATGGCTAGTTATAAACGAGAATGATGTTATCGCGGCCATGCAAGATGTACGTCCTACAGCTATGCGAGAAGTTTTCCTTGAAACTCCTAAAGTGAGATGGACGGATATCGGAGGACAACATGCGCTCAAGAAGCATTTACAGAAGATGGTCGAGCGGCCGTTAAAGGCAAGATTTACTCTCATCCAAAACAAGGATATGGTACTAACCTGTTTTAGTCCCCTGAAAGGATGCGAAGACTTAACGTAAAAAGCCGAAAGGGCATCCTGCTCTATGGCCCACCAGGTTGTTCGAAGACGCTAGTCGTAAAAGCTCTGGCCACCGAGGCTGGTCTGAATTTCTTGGCCGTTAAAGGCGCTGAAATTCTGAGCATGTATGTTGGAGAGTCGGAGCGCAAACTCCGCGAGATTTTTCAAAAAGCCCGTGCCGCTAGACCTAGTATTCTCTTCTTTGACGAGATTGATGCTATTGCAGCGAAGCGTAGCGGCGCTAGTGGCGGTGTCAACGTTTTGACAACGCTCTTAAACGAGATGGATGGTATTGAAGAGTTGAAAAACGTCTTGGTTGTTGCAGCAACCAATAAGCCCGGTGTTCTCGACCCTGCTTTAATGCGTCCAGGCCGTTTGGATAATATTGTCTACGTCGGACCACCAGACTTTGATTCCCGAAAAGAGATCTTCTCAATATGGACGAGCAAATCAGTTGTTAGCCCAGATTTGAGCATTGATGACCTTGCAGCTAAGACAGAAGGTTATTCTGGTGCAGAAATCATCAGTTTATGCGAGACTGCTGGAGAAGCGGCGTTAGATGAGGAAGATGAAAAGAATCAACCACAAGAGATCATGTGGCATCACTTTGAGACCGCATTCACTCGAGTCAAAAGTCAACTGACACACGATGTTATAGCAGAATATGAGCAGTGGGCCGCGAAATCTGCATTGTGATAGAATATGCTTGACGAGCATGTCAACATATCAATATACTCTATCGTCGCCTTTTTAAGTGATCTTGAAAGCCACCCCCCAGGCACATGGCCGTCCCGCGGTCTTCGGCATGACTAATTCTGCAGCTGACTCTATCAGCAGCAGGACTGTGAACAACACAGCTCACTTAGCTTAATGGACCTGGCCAGGTACGTGGGTCTGGATAGCGATTACCGGGCTGGAAACATTTTCGAGCCTCGGATCAGTATCAAGCCTCAGTGCAAGAGACGCTATTGTCAATATAATTGCGCATTGGCAACACGTATCGACATATTTATGCGTAGCGTTCGGTAGATAATATAGAACTTGAAAAAAAGGCAAAGAAAAAAGGGAGGACTCGATGTACGTCTAATCTACAAGAGCTGTACTATGGAGTAGATGTAGTACTTCCCATGAACCAATCAAGCTTGACCTGATATGCGGGGTCATTAGCGCACTCTGCTCGCCGTCTAAGCGCGCGCTTTGTCGCGGAGCTCGTACAAAACATTCCTCTGCGAGCTACAACTACATAACCTCAGTTGCCGCGATTCAGAGACCTGTAACATCTCAACGATAGGGCATTTTTATTGCGCTCCTCAAATCCAAGAAATTTCTTCAACGCGAAAATTGAACACACGATCTCCCGCCTCAATGCCAGACAAATCGCCCTCGATGTCCCCACGACCTAGAATGCGCCAGTCCGCGTCTCCAGGTGCGCGTTCCAGATCACCAAACATGAGCCGTAGTCCGAGCGAAACACGAAGCTACAAACGCGGTAGATCACGAACTCGATCATTTACACCTGAACGCGGAGCTTCGCGAAGCCCTCGACGCGGGAGCGGTAGATGGCCACGAGACCGGAGCTATTCCAGAAGCCTTACTCCTGAGAGTCCCAAGAGAAGTTCTAAGGTAAACAACTGAGACAGAGATTGAGTGCCAGAGGAATAAAAATGCGACAGAATGATAGTCATTGGAACGTCAATTTGCTGACGAAACTATATAGATCGTTGTCGAAAAATTAACCAAAAATGTGACGGAAGAACACCTCTACGATATCTTTGGCACTTTTGGCGAAATACACAGCATTGATCTTCCTTTGAACAAGACATGTATGTAGATGTCTCCACTTCACATTACTTGAGTAAGATTCGCTAATGTTTCCCCGTGTTTAGTCATGACGAATCGAGGCACCGCCTACATTCTTTACCATGACGCCGCTGATGCTGAAGCTGCCGTTTCGAATATGCATGAAGCTCAGATCGATGGCGCCGTGCTCAAAGTTTCCATCGTTTTACCCAAACGAATGTTCTCTAGGAGTCCGCCTCCAGCCAGAAGACCAGGACCAGACGATAGATCCATTTCCCCCCGACGACATGTACCTGGCCATGAGCATCCATCTCGCGCATCACCACCCCCCAGAAGACGCTCTCCAAGACGTCCCATAAATGGTGGGGCAGAGAGACATGATATCTATCGCCCAAGATCATTGTCGCGCTCTGCATCCCCAAGACGCTCCAGAGCCCGTTCATACTCTCGCTCCGACTCGGGCTCCCCACCAAGAAGACGCAGCCCACCGAGAAGACGCTCAAGGAATCGTCGACGTCGAAGTCCAAGTTATAGTAGCTACAGCTCAAGGGCTAGCAGCTACTCCGATAGAAGCCGCAGCCCCAGCAGGAACAGGCCTCAAAGGCCTAACAACAGACGGAGATGAGCCCAGCTTGATTCGCGCATGCTTCCAAAATCTTTTGCTCATCCGCGGAACTAAGGTCGCTCTTCACAACAGCTCTAAAGACAATCACTTGCTAAAGGAATGGCGTTACATCAGCAGATGTCATGCTGTATAACGGCTTCTCATTCAGTCACTATGTAATGCAAAACTTCAAACAGCAAGTTGCGCCTATTAGAAAAACGAACACCAGCCAATGTACATGGCAGCCAAGTTCTTTTTATCCGTGGCCTTCAATATCAATTCGTCCACATGTCCATCCACCGAAAGCGGCACAGACTGACGAGGCATTAGACCTCTTAGCTTGTTCCTGATGCTCTCCATAACACCTTCTGGTGTATCCGGTACATCTTTATGGGTTCGTCTCTGTCATTACGCAAGATCCATTTAGCACAATGTCTATTTAAAAGTGTGTTTAGGGTGACAATGAAAGGCTGACCTTTTTCCCAATGAAGTCTGTTGTGGGGTCGTATAAGAAGGTTTCCATGATATTCATAAGCGCGTCTTCATTTTGTCGTAACAAACCAAGCGTTATCTCACACGTTCTTCGGAAGGGTCCTAAACAACAAAGTAGTGAGTTTGAGCATTCCGTAGTAAAGGAAGACAGTAGTTTGGTTACCATTGTAGCCGTATGCCCCGAAAGCATCGACCATATTATGCGTGAGTCGGAATGGGACGACTTCAGGTTTCTCAAATGTCAACCCCTATATCACCAGATTAGATAAAAGCCCACAAAAGCATATAATAGAGCACACCTTATCAAAAAGACAATTAAAGTCGACGTGTAATATGCCTCCTGTACTTTCCTCGAACAGTATGTTTTCACCGTGACGATCACCCAATCTAGCAGTTGATTAATATCGTTATTCGATGGTTATATTATGACTTGATTCGCGAAGACTTACCCAAGAACGTGCCCGACCATTGACATGACAGCACTAGTTCGAGTAAATCGTAGCCGTGCTTCTAACCATGCCCCTGGATCTGGGAACATCTCAATGAACCACTCATGCAGAACGGGAGGAAGTCTATACAATGTTAGCTATGTCATATACGTCTCAAGGAGGTAGGGCTTCTCACTTCGACAGAATCATTGTCGTAAAGACAGGAAGCTTGTCGTTATGAGAGCAAGCGTCGTTTAGGTAATGGCGAATCTCATTGAACTTTTCATCATGAAATTGTCAGCATTCGAATATGGTTATTGACTTCGAGGAATCTCACGTTCGGAATGATGCCTCTTTCTCGAAGGAGTTTCATGACAATGTCTCGCAGAGTGCGTAGATTATCAACCCACTCTATCAGTCCACATTCCTCATTAAGTGGCGTCACGGCATACGTTTTGATATCTTCCCAGAGTCAGTATCAGTTGCCCATGTAGGGCAAGAAGCACTTACACATTCGTCGTTTGACTGAATCAATGTCCTTCTTGAGGAATCCGTTAATCATGTTGTTGAATTCCATCAGACGTTGATCCTTTCTCAGGTCGTCTTTGGGCTTGCATAGAAGACTGTAAACCTTTCCATCGGTACCCAGAATGCTAATTTTGCGTGGCTTTTGCAAAGAATTGAGAACCAGTGCGTCGTCAAGGACCTCTGATCGAGTGTTAGCTTCAAGTATGTCACCACAACGCTTCATTTAATGGGCCACTCACTTTCTACGCTAACAACATCACCCGGAAAAGCGTTGAATTGTTTGATGAATGTCTGATCATGAGATGGTGGGAGAATCGGGGTTAGCATGCTCTGAAACGGCACGACCAATCGACACGGGGCAACTTTGTGGTTGAAACCCAAGCTGCGAGAGAGGCTTATTTTGGTTGTCCCTTTCTCCTCGACTCGCGCATTGCATAGACTCAGTAGTTCTTCGCCAAATTTCTGCCCTCCTTTGATCATTGAGCCTAGTTCTGATGGCGTGAAACCGCTCTTGTTCAATTTTTTGTTCACCTCCTTGGCTAATGGTTAGATAGCTGGTCTTCAATGATGCAGGATTGATTATTGCCTTACCGTGATCTTCTTGAGACATGTCATGCCTCTTGAAGCGCGATCTTTGGATGAAGATTTGACCAGAGCTAAAACCGTCCAAAGACCCTGACGCGGAAAGTTCACAACAATCTTGACGACTACACTTGTTAATATCTCATGTACTGTATCATTCGCATGGCAGATTCTAGCAACAAGTTGGGAGAGAATCGTGAAGAGCTATCTTTATTGTCAGCAAATAATAAAACTCAAATATGAAAAAGATCAATCTCACCACTTCTGGCGGTATTCGATTAAGATATTTCTTCAGTTGATAGTGCATTTCTTCCAAGCACTTCTCTCGTTGAGCGTTGATCTGTTTCTGAAACTCCCTTCGAGCAATGTCAGCTTGAGTCTCTTTGATCAGGCCTTTGGGGACTTACGTATTGTCTCCTCTCTTTGGATCGAAGGCTAAGTTCACATTCGATGCATGATCCAGCCATAACGTTAAAATCTTTGGTAAACTCTGGAAGACAAATTTGTTCCCGCTGAACAAGGATCTAAGGAAGTTTTCAATCGCTAATTTGGAAGCCTCTCCACTCAGACTGGAAATAAATCTGTTAGTCACAGTATGGTCAGATCTTGTGATCTCCGCATGACCTACTAAATTTGAGATTGTTTGCCGGGTGGCTTTGCCCTCTCAGACTCGATGATCTTATTATAGTGCTTGCCCAAATAGAAATATGCCTTTTCCCATCTGCATGAGGTTGTCAGAGTAGTTGTCGTAGAAGATCAAAGGAATGTATTGCTTACTTGCTGAATAGCTTGATCGCCTCCCGATAACTTTGGACAATGGTCTCTGAGTGAGTCTGCCCAGCTCGATCCGTCCACTTTGCAAGTAGTAATTGGGCCTAGTTTCCATCAAAACGACTGCTTCTAAAACATCTAACAGTATTCTTAACGTGTTCATTGACGCTTACCTTCGCTGCAAGAATATTTTGTGTAGTTTGTTTTTCCCCAGTCATTGAGACAGAAGCTCTCACTGACATTTCAGATTCCTCAGCAACAAAAGCATTGGCAGCGATGGCGCCCTTGAGCGTTTGGATTGCCTTTCGATGATGTCCATCAGTCCACATCAGACGCGAATGCTCGATTGTAGCTGACTTTGCTTTCAATTGTGCAGCGTGCATTACAGCGTTGTAAGCCGGGCCGATGTGACCATTCTTTCGGAACAGTCGGGCACTCTTGAGCCAGACAGCAGCTATGTCTGGTTCTGAAAATCCGGTTCTGTACCATGTATTAAAACTGTAATCAAATAAATGGACGTCGGTTGACTCACGATAGCTCCATAGCAGCACGCCTTAGACCCAAGAGGTATTGCTTTTCAGATATGTAAACACCAAGGAGATCAAGACGGTGGTCCAACGTGTCGGCGAGCTCGGTTTTCGTCATTCCGGTCTGGATATCTGCATTTACGATAGCTTCGACATCAGACAAGGCATGTAATTGGAGCAGCATATCGTGAGACGTCTGCAAAGACATAGTTGAGTTTGCTGTCATCGACCTTGTAGTATTCAGCCGTAGTTTCTGGACGATTTCGTTGAATCCAGATTTGTCACCATTGCGCAGAGCGTTGAGGGCTGAAGCTATGCCAACAGTAAAGTCTGTGGCATTTTCTTTTGGGCAGACTTTGAGATATTTCTCGAGCTTGGACCATTTTCCAGTTGAAATAGAAGCTTCCAAAGCAAACGGGAACAGCTTTGAGGGATACTCTTCGGACTCACTGAATGTTTCAAATCTGCTCAGGAGTGCATCTATCAAAATTCAGTGGATGAGTGATAGCATAAATTTTTGGGTAATTTACCTTGTTGACCAGACTCCTTCAAGCAAGTGAGGAGGTTCAACTGCGTATCGGTGTTTTTTGGATCCTCATCCAATTGCAACTCATACCAACTCTGAGCAGCAGCCCACCTGCCACTTTTTCGATGCTCGAGGACTTGCTGATCAATATCAAGTACATGCAAATACGTAGAAATACCTTCAATGCCATCAGGCTCATCGATCTGGGTATAAATCTCCTGCAGACGTTGGTAAAGAGGCTCCAGATCGGTCTCATCTCGCTTCTCGTTGTAGCTTTTGCTTTGCCGAATGTATTGCTCCCAGTGGAAAAGCGCTCTAGAGAAAGACTTGCACTCAACGGCCCTCTTTGATATAACTTCCGGAGGAATGGAGGACAATATCTGCTCTACGCTCTTGATTTGGGCCGAGGAAAGATCAAGCATCAGTTCTGCTTGTGTGCTCTTACCAGAAAGATTGCTTGCGAGTATAGCATGCTGCTTCTTCTTACCCTGCAGCCACCTCAGTAGATAGTCGAGGACACTGAATACACTCTGTAAAAGATCAGTTAGATATATAAAACAGTCAAATTCAAGGGACAGCCGAACTTGTTTACCTCACTGCATAGAAGAACATTCTCTCTCACACGAGTACTACCTTCAGGTGAAGGATGAGACAAAATACGCACCAACTCCTCGCGAATCTCACGCTTATGCTCTTCATGCCCATCTGCTGCAACATTCAGCACAGCAAACGGCAAGATGAAGGCCGGAATCGCGATGTCTTGATCACGAATGATTCGAGCAAAGACTGAGAATATCATCTTAACATTGGAGCTATAGGACTTTTGGAGCAGGTCCATGACGAAGGTACGTAGCCATTTGCCATAACTCATATCCGGTGAAAACAGTGGATACGTGCATTCTGTTTTTGCTGCACCCAAAGTTATAGAGTATCTTGATGTGAGGAAAGGGGTCACTGTATTCCTCACAATTTCAGGTAAGTTGAGCCAGCGCCTGTGTTTTTCATTCTTCTCGAGATCGTCAGATGGCGTTGTGATCTCTGTAGTAATATGACTCGCGCTCATTAAAGCCTGCATGCCGTAAGCTAGAAAGCTCTGTGCTCGAGTATTCGAGGCTGACAAGAAAGCATCGACGAGGACATTCTGAAGGAAGAACATTGTAAAGTCGAAGGTTTCCTCCGCGCGAGCAAAGTTCGAAAGAACCACGATATCTCTCTTCTCCTTCGTGATTTCGACCCTATTTGGGTCCAAACATCCTATTAAGCCAAGAGCACGTGCTGTTGACATGGCAATCGTGTCCGATTCGGACTGAAACTTTACACAACAATCGAGAAGAGAGCGGGTTAGTTGTGCAACACCGCTGTTTGATTGATGATTGAGTAAAGTCCTGTGCAGAATCTCATTTTTCTCATCTAGAAAGGGGACTAGCTCTTGCAAGGCTTGCTCGACGACAGTGAGACTTTCACTTTGGCAGCGGACGCTGAATGCTACCAAGCGCTCACTCATGTCCATAGAGCCTTTGAAATTTTTGATCTGAGTTTCGAAACGAGACATTTCCGGGATAGATAGCAACGATGGTAGAGTCTGGAAAATTTCACGTAGCTGATATCCATGATGTTGAAATAGATGATCCATCAGAACCAGAGCCATTTGCTTACTTCCTTCCTGAATGACAGGCCAGTATCGAAGAATGATTGCAATCGACTGATCGATAAGTGCTTCAACCTCGTCAGGCTCGAGATGAGTGATCAATATACACCATACAGCAAATGCATGATCACACAACTCCTCGACCTCAAGTGATGATCTAAGGCAAGAGCAAATCTGTATGACCATGAGTTAGAACAACAGACGCGAAAATCCACGGGTAAGACAAACCTGGGGAATAGCGACATTGACGTGACCTCGGGCAAGCTTGACCATTTCACCAATGGCGATGATATTGCGCTTTTTCTCCATATTTGAATAGCGTATGCGGACGTCATTCACGGTATCGGAAAATTCTGTAATCAGACCCAATAGGTGCTCCTCTATGAAGAGGCCAACCTCTGGGCGGGATTTTGGATTTGAACTCCCAGAAGAGTGCTTGGAGGATACGAGCTTGGCAAGCAGGCGGAGTGCACCGTCAAACTAAATAGACGTTAGTGAACAATTCCATAACCATACACATGATAAATATAGACCTTTCCGTCATGGCCATCACCAGCATCACCCATGTTCTTCAACAGCTCCCGGGTAATAGGGATTGGTTCTGTCTTGAGTAACATTGTGACCGAAGTCTCCTTGAACTTGGGGTCAATTTCAACCAGAAGCGAGTAAATCATAGCTTCGTGGTTTTCCTCCGGTTGACTCAACAAGTATGCGATGATTGATGCAAAATTGTTACGTTCCATGCAAAGTTCAAAGGCCGACTTCGAGGGATAAGCTGCAGCAATCCTCGTGATAATTTCTCGTCTACGGGTGTAGACAAGATATGGTAACGTGTGAACCTCAGTCAATTGTAGGAAGCTGTCAACGGACATGCCCAATAGATCGCACAGCTGCTCTGCCATGTGAGGTCGGTTCCTCAGATTCTTTACCACAGTTACCGACAGCGATCTCCAAAAAGGACGGAGGAGACCTGCAACTGTTGTCGATGATTCTTGCGAGAGTTTCAAGAGCTACAGGTTATGTTTAGTTCAAGACTCTGTGGTAGAATGACCAGGACATACCTCTGTATAAGCCACAGCACAAATGTATGGGTTTGCATGTCCCAGATACTCCAAAAGACGAAGAAGTATGATGTTCAGCTCTTCATCTTCAGATATCCTAATGAACTCTGTTAGCAAATTGGATTGAATTATCTTGCTTGGGGTTCAAGAACCCACTCGGCTAGTCGGCACAAGGTCAAGATGCAAGTCTCCTGAGAAGGGATATCCGCCCTCTCTGATACGCTTTTCAGGCATTCGAGGATAATGACGAAGTTCTGCCGCCGCACTTGAACATCCACAGCTTTATTCAGGAAGCAAGGCAAAACGTGTCTGTCCACAGGTCAGAATGAATTTTCCTCATAGAATCAAGGATACTAACCCAGTAGTAATCCGCAATTCTCTCGAGGCAGCTTTCAAAGAGTGGAGGCACAATTCACCAATTGGTGAGGACTTGATTGATAGGTTCTTAATTCCAGGGTCATGATAGAGAAATCGTCTCGCGACAAGCAAGTATGATATTCGTAAGGGTGAGCTGCGTAAAGTTTTAGGCAGAAACTCAAGGAGGAACCCTTGAATATCATTGATTTTGTCACCATGCCAAGGCACATATCCATCTGGAACAATTCGTTCTGAGTCACAAACACGACAGTGGAAGGCGCCTGGCATTTGCTTGGACGTGTGAACAGATTCTTTGGATTTATGTGCTGCTAAAATGCATGGATAAGTTGCAATAGAGGCAAACAACTCACACTTCTGTTGCTCAGAGAGATCTTTATACTTTTGCCTGGAACACGTCAGTCTTGGACTAGTCAAAATCATTGGAAAGCCCCAGGATTACCTTGCGGCTCGTGCCAGCTCATCAAAGCTTGTCACATCATTAGAGTCAATGATCTCGGCAGTTTTTTCTAGGATTTGCTGGGCTATAGCTTTCTCGCTAGATATGGGCTGAGGTTCGGATAACCGTATGCGCTTGGGAGCACGATGAGCCAGCTCATGCTCTTGAGGCAAGAAAACTTATTTAGTATACTTGTTCCTATAAAGAGGTTGTCGGATCTTACCATGTGGATATAAAGTCCTCTGGGAATCGATCAGTTCTTTGACTAGGTTCTGTATGTTCTCATTAGAAGTAACTCTTTCAGCGTTGTAGTTCGAATTTACTTGGAATGATGACGAATAAGTGACAATATGCTCGTCTATAGCTTGTATTTCAACAAGTCTGGGAATCAAGACGTTTTGAATTGTCATTCTCGTCACGAGTGAGGTCTTTTGGCTCTCCTTCAAGCCTTCTAGACAATGATGCAAGGCCTGCTCAACCTGGGGTTCACGACTGAGACCGTTATCCGAGACGGCTACCGTCAGTACTTCGATAAATATCTTGCTAGCTTGGGCGTCCAATGATCCGATGTCGTTATATTCTAATGATCTTGTGAGCAGAAGGTCGGCGAAGTAGAGGTACCCGATAATAGGGTCGATAATAGACCGCCTGGCGTGCGTGCCACAGTGCCTGATTAGCGAAACGAGCCATCTTCCTATGCGACCAGCTAGATTCAGAGATGTTGTAAAGTCCTGTACAATGCCGGCCGCCGAGAAACTACCTGGCTTCGATTCTACAGGCGGAAGGAGTGCTTCGAGGATTTGGAGAAGCATGAACATAGCACGACTGATGTCTCCAAGGAGGAGCGGAGACCGGAGAGGCCGTCTTGATAGATTAAGTTTGGCCACTAAACGTTTCTCGAGTGGGCTTCCAGGGCCGGGTAGGGTGATGCCTGACGTTGCGATTTTTGAAAAATCGACCATCTCCAAGGACCGTACAATGTCTGCAATATCAGAGATTAGTAGGTCCACCAGAATTAGGATACAATAAAATATGCCTACCCGTAGCTATAACACCTAGGATAGTTGACACAGAATTCCTTGGGAAGCGAGGAGCTCGAAACATGTCATGTTGAGAACGCGTGAGCATAATCAGAAGGCCCTTGATTTTGGCTTCCACGCTATCCAGACGCACTTTGACAACGATACCGACCAGCTCAATGATCAGCCATAGATGAAACGGTAATGGGGTATCTTGACCGGGAATTTCCGCGTCAACTTCCCCTCCATCGAGCCCTCTTAGCGAATTCTCAACGAGCAGTTGGACAATATCGAGACAGTCCAAAAGACGTCTCTCTGTCTCCTCGCCAGGAAGCTGAACGTCTATCGCAGTGACTTCAGCAGCAACTTTGAGAGCGACTTGTATAAGAGCTTGCGTGTTCTTGACATCTTCAGCAGTCCGAGAAAATGACCCAGGTCCCTTTTCGGTCAACTCCTTGCGAAGCTGGGAGATAGTATCAAATGCTTCTGAAGACAAATGACCTGGAATAAGGTTATTCAATATTGATGACGATGTCGGGTCTGCAGCGTTGAAGTTTCCATTTGTCGACTGTAAGCCTCGAGGCTGTCGTTCCTCGTCCCCTGCCATGGTCCCCACTCAATCGTGTCCATGGATGGTCTTCCTACAGGTGCATAGAGCATAAATATGACAGACGTGTAGGTGACATGAACAATGCTATTTCAAGAGGCTAAACACCGGAAAATGCAGTCGTCGACTTGTGACGTTGAGTATCAAAAATATCAACAAGATTTCATTGGCTGCTCTGATTACCCGTCAACACGTATAAGGCTCCAAGGTGTCGAAACTGAGAGCCCACGATCGTGACTGGTACGGTAACTCTGCCGTTTGATACTATCGTACGTACGCGACTTCTGCATAGTGTATTCACTTTTACATACATGGTATTGTAATTCCGGTATCGAAATCTTTGTAACAATACAGCAATATCTTCAACAAACGATATAGTTGGTTTTCTGAGTAATCTAGACCTCACATACAACAGACTTTTGTTAAATTGGCCGCCTACAAAAATGACCTCAAAATATGAGTCAAAATCAGAGTATGACGACGTCACTCAAGAAGATCAGGAGAGATTTATGAAAGAGGCACTCTTGATGGTACCGAAATCTTCTCTCATTTTCGACTTCGTTACATGGACTCATATTTCGAACTCAGGGCGAGAAAGCTTTGGCAGCTGGTGAAACTCCAGTAGGATGTGTCCTTGTACTACAAGGTAGAATAATAGGATCAGGGATGAATGATACAAATCGGTCTATGAATGTATGTTTGGTACAAGATGAAACATCTTTGTATAAATGCCTGATCGAAGGGGACTCGATAGGGCACAAGACATGCAGAATTCGTCGCAATCGAGGAAGCGCTTCAGACATATCCTAGGTCGATTTTCAGGCAAGTCGATCTATACGTGACGGTCGAGCCGTGCGTGATGTGTGCCTCGCTGCTGAGACAGTATAACATCCGGCGAGTGTTCTTTGGCTGTGCCAATGAAAGGTTCGGTGGTACTGGGAGTGTTTTATCACTACATTCAGAGTCAGTTCTAGTCGCTTGCAGTCCTTGTGGTATGTTCCCATGCTAATTTATCAGCAGTCCCTGTATAGATTCGCCTTATCCGGTGTATAGCGGGATATTCAAGAACGATGCAATTATGTTACTGCGGCGATTCTATATTCAAGAAAATGAAAATGGTATGTATGCGGGCTACTTGGAACTGAAACCAAAAACTGATTTCAGTGTAGCACCAAACCCGAAACCAAAACGAAATCGTGAACTGAATACCGAGTTTGCAAGTGACGTAAAGACGGAATGAATTTATGATTCATGATTTATTCGCAGCAGGTCTCTTTTAGTTCTTAATGCTTGCCGGCAACACAATGATAAATACAGTAGCAGACACAACGATTACTCACAACTCCTTCGGAACATATTCGTTGGAATATAACATACACGCGAAACTAGAAAATCTATGAAAACGACTGACAGCTTTATTTGCCCAAGCGCTCCGCCTCGAGCTCTCGCTCAGCCTGCTGATAATACTTCGCTGTGTCGATACCGTGCTATATCAAAGTCAGCTACAGATCTTAAAAGAGAAGCAAAATGGTCGAACATACCTGGTTATGGTTTACAACATTGAACCATGGAATAACATGGGCAAAGAGACCGGTGTATCGCGAGTTACGGGCAGCAACGCCTTGGAGGTATTCTGAGAGTTGTGATTTGCCGTAGAGTGGCTCGCCCTTCTTGACCTTGTCGACCATTTCGCGCATATCCTTTTCGACCTCGCGTGTGTTTTCTGTGAAGCCGTAGAAGCGGTCTATTTGATCGGGTGTTAGATATCGAAGAGCCTTTTACCGATAATGGTGTGATGTAACATACTTATAGATCTCTGGTAGAATATGTGAACGCCCCCGAGAAAACCAATTGCAGTTGCCAAACGCATCACCGGTGCAAATCCTCCCTTTCCGACGTGAGAAGGACTGAACTTCTCCATAAGCCAGAAGGCGAGCGGGGAGGCAGCTGCGGCAGCACCTCCGACGGCGTAGTCTGAAGCTCGAGCATAACCGAAGACTCTCTTAATATGTCTACCTAGAAAGTTAGGAATCTATCGAGCATAGCGTTGACACAGGAGCGCATCGGGAACTGGAATTGGGTGTCATACGGGTCGGAATCAATTAACTGTTTCAAGGAAAGAACTCGAATTAGCACGACTCCAAGCAATTGGAATGCATTTCTAGTCTTACAGGGTAGTCAGTCTTGACCCCTCGAGGAGGCACGATAGCCTTTGTGGGTTCAATTGCCATTGTGTCAGAGGCTCGTTGCTCCCAAGTGGTGGGTTTGAGACGTCGGAGTCGTTAGATCAAAAGATGAGGTCGAACTCTCCGGATGTCGCTGAGAGGTGTGGTCGTTGACGCTATACCGGATATAGTTAGTTTCTTAGTGTTTCCTGATTGGGTTAAATGATCACCAAATGTTCCGTCGCGTCGAACGCGAGCCAGAGATACCCTCATGACAGTCTGAGGCTTTTTTGAAAAAAAAAATAGAATTAGAAATTATTACAATATGTCCGAAATTGACGACCTTTTCGACTACGACGCCGGTCTGGATGATGTCCTGAAAAATCTCCCATCAGCTCAGGACAAGGAAACGTCACAGACGGAAAACATCAATAATGACGCCGACGCGACCAAAGTACTGGGCTTGGACGCAGATATAAAACCTACCAAGCAAAGAGCGCCCATAGCTAAGCTTGACGAGGCTCGGTATGTTGCGCCTGGCCGTTGTTAGTGTACTACATGCTAATTTTATACTCATTGGAAAGTCTCCTTTCACAAAAAGGCATTCCCAAACTACGAAAGGAAGTCAGAACCAAACTCAAATTCAAAGGCAAGGGCCACGAGGTCGGTACATACTATTTTCTTTCTCTGCGACTAAATGTGCCCAATTGACTGTCGTTATTAGTTCTCCGACCTGGGACGGCTCCTGAACTTCTACCAACTCTGGCTCGACGATCTGTATCCCCGCGCGAAATTTGCAGATGGTCTCGCTATGATTGAGAAATTGGGTCATTCAAAGCGCGTGCAGATTATGCGGCGGGAGTGGATAAATGAGGAGAAGCCAGACTATCGTAGACGTGACGACGACAATAACGATGACTACGGTAACCGCGACAATGACCATTCTACTGCGGAGAGGAATAGACCGGCAGATGCAAGTACCACGAATAACGACGCGACAAATGATACCCCACTAGACGATGAGTTGGGAAACTTATTCGCTGAACTTCCGAGACGCAGCTTCGCGCCAGAGCAGGACGCATTCAGCCGACAGAATGACGACGCACCACCTGACGACGACTTGGACATGCTGTTGGCAGAAGCAGAAAACGTCACATCTGCACCCAAGAATAGTTATTCACCCAACAAATCACCAGGTGGAGATGCGCCGCCAGACGATGATCTTGATATGCTCCTAGCCGAAGCTGAGAATACCAGTTCCGCTACGAGGCAAGCCGCGCATACCGAAACAGCTGCAAATCCATCCGTGACAGAAACATATAAAGATAATGATGTTGCACCGCCGGACGACGATCTCGATATGCTGCTAGCTGAAGCGGAGGATATTGCGCAAGCTGGGAATGGTGGTCGAAAATCGATATTTAACTAGTGGAATAGCCATATCTTGAAACGATGTCTAATGAAACAAATTATAAGCCATGCTCTCCTTGCGTTAAAGGCCGGCTGTAACGAGTGCAATGCATGTTTCTATAAGTCCAAGGCACAGGACTTTCAGACTATTGGGTTTGTATGCTCGAGAGTCTGACATCAATCTCAGCCAATCTAGTGTGAGGCTACGAGGCAGAGCTCAATCACTCAGACCAATGTGGAGAAGGACTTCAGGTGAAACAGATTTTGTATATTTTGTAAATACAGTTTATCTTAAAAGGCGCCGTCTATCTAACTTGCTAGAAGTCCAAATTTGCCAAAATTCAATTCTTCTTGTTCCACGCTCCAATAGCATCGTCAACTAAGTTTCGATATTCCTTTTGCTTGAAGCACTGCTCCAGGAACACCTTGTATTTGGCCTCAAGGAGAGCCTTCTCGGTCTTATCGGTTGTGGGAACCACCTTGCGACCAGGCTTGCTCATCTTGTCCATGATAGACCACAGATCCTCGGTTTTGCCTTCTCCATCGGCACTGGC
The DNA here is from genome assembly GCA_023626235.1 of Talaromyces sp. PYS2902. Taxonomy (NCBI): domain Eukaryota; kingdom Fungi; phylum Ascomycota; class Eurotiomycetes; order Eurotiales; family Trichocomaceae; genus Talaromyces; species Talaromyces sp. PYS2902. The sequence goes on from JAMAGP010000029.1 coordinate 30,592, forward strand.
AGCCTTGGCACCAAGCATGGCGGCACCATGGCAGACAGCAGCCTGGACGTAGCGAGGGATGAGTACGGGGATGTTACAAGCGGAGGCAATGAGCTTGACGAGAATCTCATTCTGGCACTGAGATCCAGACATGAAGATAGAGTTGATGTTGTGGCCGGCTTCGTTCAAAGTATCAACAATCTGCTTTGTTTGCAAAGCAATGAACTCCAATGTAGCGTAATAGTGGATAGCGAGACTGTCCACCGTCTTGTCGCTGGTTAGTCCAACAACAGCACCAGCCATACTAGGGTCAGCAATTGGGGAGCGGTTGCCAAACAGATCTCCGTAGAAGAAAAAGTGGCGGCCAAGGTAAGAAATGCTAGGTGCCTGTTGATCCTCCATCATTTCTTTCAGATGCTCATTCAGGTATTCGTAAATATTGGTGTGGTATGATTCGGCAACGGAAATAGCCTGGTTGAAAGCAGGGTGCGTCTCAATGACATGCTTAAGCAACTCTCCAGTAGCGGATTGTCCACCCTCTGTCATCCAATATCCTGGAATGATGGTGTCTCTGTAAGGACCCCAAACACCAGGCACGAAGACAGGGTTTGGGGACATGGCCAGGTGGCATGTCGATGTTCCAGCAACCGCGGCGAGACGGCTGAAAGCCTGGGTACGGTCATTCTTTGCGACGTCTGCGTCGATCTCGTCGCCCTCGAGGTTGACTTTGGCGCCGACTGTTCCAATCCACCCTGCATATGCGTCAATTACACCGCTACCAATTGCGATACCTGAGGGAAGTCCAAGCTCGGCAGCGGCCTTGTCACAAAGTGTTCCGACGAGTTCACCTGCACTCAGGTAATCGCCGTTCTATATGATGTTAGTAACCGATCGTCAAGAGAGGAAATGATATTAAGCAAAAAGAAGAGTGAGTAAAACGAAAAGAAATAGGCTCACCACCCCGTCGACACCACCCATGCGCTTGTAGTCCTCGGTGACCAACTCCTCCAAGCCGATTTCCTTCAAGAAATCATCTTGCCAACCCTTGACACTTCCATCCACACCAACGGGTACATATCCCTGCTTGCAAACAACACTGCAAAAACTACGCTTCTCATTACCAGTAGCAATATGAGTCAACGCATCTGCCAGATCGTAGAACTTGCACTTATCAAAAAGGTCCTTGGGCATGTTGTTCTTCAACCATAGGACCTTGGGAATTTCCATCTCAATGGACATCTTTCCGCCAACATAGCGGAGGAGGTTGTGGTCAGTGGAGTTGATCAAATCGGTTTCCTCAACGGGGCGGTGATCCAACCACAAAATGACGTTGCGGTCAGTGTCGAAGTTGGGACCGGTCACGGAGACGGGCTCATCAGTGTCGGTCGAGAATACGGCTAGGGAGCAGGTGGCATCAAAGCCAATACCCCGCACGAATTCGGGGTTGATGTTGTGCTGGCTGATAGCACGCTGGACGGAGATGCAGATACATCGCCAGATATCGGAAGTAGATTGTTCCTATACGATCTAGTCAGCAGGCAATCTCGTTCGCTGTCTACAATCACATACGTAGTAGCTCTGTTGAGGCTGCCACAAGCCAATGTTCTCCGAGGCCAATCCCACAATATCACCCTTGTCGTTGATGATACAGGCACGGGCACTGCCCGTACCAACGTCGATACCAATATAGTAGTCCATTTGTGCTTGCACAGCTTCACGATCATCTGTCGAGGCCTGTCGAGACGTCTGCCGCGAGGGCTGACGACGGTAGGGTAGCGAAGCCATGACGACGTATTTCTATGTCTTGTGGACGGTGGTACAAATCGGCGTCAGTAGCACTATTGGCTAGCGGTGGTGAAAAGGGACGATGATGGCTGGGGATTTCAGTTCGGGCAATGTCCGAGTAACAGTAACCAGCAATCAGGAAGATGGAAGGATGGGATGATTGATTGATTGACGGACTGTCAAAGGGACTAGGTTACACCACGCTGTTGGAACTTGACAGGGAGGTATAACATGCTAGGAAGTGAAAAGTGCAGTAAAGGGGAAAGTAAAACGGGGGAATTGAGCTGTTAAAAGACTAAGAGATCATCGTGAGTGCGGTGTAGCTAGCACTACTAAGAAGGAAGGCACTCGGGTCGTCGTGGGGAAGGACCCAACCCACCACTGCGTCATCGGCGGTGGCACTTTCCTATCATCTCTAAGTCACCACTCCATGTATTTATTATGTCTGGGTACATGTGACAAATGGCACGCCTGTACACGATGCCAACATTGAGGTACTGGACATCTTGATTAAGATGTCTCCTCAAAAAGTCAACAATTAATTAGATAGCTGTAGATTCTACGGGCCCTGTCAGAAACTCAATAAAACCGAGGGTGTCACATGATTGCTCGCACGGAAACGGCGCTTAACTCGCGGGGGCTCGAGACGGGCTGGGCTCGACGCGGCGGCTTACCGTCCTGGCACTAACCAGGGTAAGTTATCCGACCAGACCAGCAACTATCAACTATTGACAACCGGCATAAAATAGTCAATGTGACAAGATGCGTTCCCTCGTTGCCCTCCTCAACTTCCTCTTCATATCTATATCCATTGGTCTCGTCCAATGCAAATCGACCGCCCTGCCCAAATCCGCCGATATCTACCATTGGGCTGTCAATGTGCCGCAGCCATCTCTCCTGGCCAAGATAGCCTATAACCCCGAAACACTCGAAAGCAATGTCCTCTCGTATACGCCTCCGACCATCGAGGCCGGCGACAAGGACGTGAAATACAGGATAGGATTCTACACCACGGCAGCGGATGGAACGAAACAGTGGGTCGGAAGTCTGGTCTCGCAGTCAGCGTGGACAAGTCCCACCTCCTCAGCGAATAACTTGCAATTATATCTCAGTGGCTCGCAGCAGCATGAGCTGTATCATGTTTCGCTTTCCAAGAAGGATAGTAGAGATGAGTCCCAGGATCCAATAGGCGTGGAGCTGGTGTACCCCAGTGCTGGCGCACTGCCGGAATTGAATAAGCCGATTGTAGTCAGTCCAGATGGCACTGTGCCTCCGGAAGAGGTTGAGAAGACATTTTTCCAAAAGTAGGTCGTTCGTCCTTTTTTTTTATCATGTTTAATTCGTGGCTAACAACTTTGTGTAGATACTGGTGGGTGTTGATGATTGTCGCGGTATTGACGCTGTCAGGAGGTGGAGGAGGAGAGGGACAATAAGGCATGTTAGGGAGGAAAAGAAGACGGTAATGGATGTTATGATACATGATCTTAAGATCAGCTGTCCGATGCCTCGAGAAACCATTCTATGTACATTATGCTGTTATTCACCTGTCCTTCATCTGAATTCTCGGTCTAGTCCTCTTCTGAATCAACTGACATATCATCTGCCTCATCTGAATCATCTGCTGACTCTCCTGCCGAGTCTTCTCCTGCATCCTCTAGTAAAGACTTTACTTCCCTTGAACTATACTCTAGATAGTCTTCTGCTGACAAAGGCCCATACCACATAACCGTAACGTTCTCAACATCCAGGTTCAGCGTGCTGCGTCTGCGACGACCTGACGGTCTCAAATCCCACGTCATCAATCCACGATCCGTCAAACCCACAATAACGTCATCATTTTCTGTAAACATGAGCTTGAAACACACCGCTTCCATGCGGATTATCACAGGACGCAGCTCAATTAGATCATCGTCGTCCATTCTATCCCCCGAACGCCAGGCTTGTGGATAATAGTCACTGCGATCAAACCGGATAATTTCTTCCGGATTCAAAGCCCAAACGTACAGCGTATCCCACTGTATTACCGCGATGCGCGTGCTGTTGGGAGATACGGCAAAATGGCAACCTATCGTGCTCACTGATGAATCTGGATAATCGCAGAGTCGGGCCACGGGTGACCATCGCGACAGGCGCCGTCCCCTTTCCAGGTTCATTTGGTGGGTGCAACGAAGGGCATTCACCGCAGTGTGCGATATAAACAAACAGGCCATTGTACGCCCATCGACGCGGTCAGCAGAGATGCCATAGGAAAGGTATCTCCAATGGCAGATAGGGGTCCCTTGGAGAGACTGTGTGTCATGCGTAGCATGAAAGGGAATTTCCACAGCAAATGACAGTTCGAGCGACTCTCCCATTCGGACATTAGCGTAATTCCTATGGGCGCTCGTGGGCAACGGTGAAGTCGTGTGACTATGGTGTTCAAAGTTATGATAGTATCCAAACATCGCAGACCCTCGATGAGTGTGCAATAATTGCCCGGAGTCATTGAATCTGAGGTCAGCCACTGCTCCCAGGGCTGAGACTTCTCGATGATGCGTAAGTTCAATCCTGTTGGGATCATGGGCTGCTGCCCACAAGCCCTGCTCGTCAACGAATCTGGTCGACTTATGAGATTTGACTAAACTCACTGTTAGCATTGAACATCTGTCGCATGGCCGCGGGGAAATAGGTAGACGCACAGAAATATCCTCGAGTCGTACCCAGGTTGTAACGATGGACAGGGTCCCAGTGACCCCTGTACATGTCGACGTTGTGATTGCTTCCATTGGTCTGCTCCCATGATATAGCAAATTTCTGAGCGTTCATAGCCGCCAATGCATTAACTTTGAAACCATCATCTGCGTGAATCTCGCAAATTGTCATTCGCCACTGCCAGACGTTTATTGGTCGTCTAGGGGTCGCCTCAAGGGATAACATAAAATAAGTCTTTTGAGTGCGCTCTCGCTCCCGCTGTAATTCCTGGTTGAAAAACAAAGGGGCTGGCTCTGAATCCTCTCCACCGTCATTCTCTTCGGCCTTGACGAGGACGCCTAGCAAATAATTATCATCAGTAGTATATGTACTCTTGATAATGCTAACGCGTTCCGCATTCAGGAGCGGTTTCAAGAGGGGCAGAGAACATGTTTGAGTAGTCTCAATCTGTATTGTCCCATCAGCGCCCGCCGGACAATGATATATTCTGTCATCGCCTTTGAAAACCAACGCTATAGCCTTTCCGTCCTTCTTATTACACATTGAAGACGCAGAGATGTCAATGGCTTTGCCATCGAATGTGTAGGTCGTGCGGTCGAAATCAGACTCTCCATAAAGCAGATGCTCGCTAGCGCCCCGTCGAAGCAGCAAGAAGAGTTCACGCGTAGTTAATCGCTCGGCGTCCCCATCCGGTTTCTGATCCGTCTGTGCTCTGAAGCCGGAGCCGGGGTTTGTCTTCATGTGATGGAGAATAACATCTCGGGAAGACGAAGCGATTCTGTATAGTGTGCGACAGGTCAGAGCAGCCTGGAGATATGCCGAGACACAGCAGTGTTTGAGTACAAGTTGTACGAGTTCTGCTGGGAGGTTGAGCAGCATGTCTGTTTGTTGTGGATGGTACTCCTGAGATGGAACTTTTCCGTCATTAAGGTCGTCAAACTCCGGGCTTGCTTAATTCCTTCCGTCCCTCTTGTATGAATCAATTCTCGAAAGCAATGCTCATTCGAGATGGTAGCTATGTGAATGCATAATGATCGCTTCTTATGTAGTGGACGGACACGCCAAGTGGCGGTGTTGTTGCCTGGTTGTCAACGCATCGTCTCGCTTAAGGCTGAATCCTAATTAATTTCCCGACAGTCTCCCGTCCATTGCCTAAGCTTCGTTACTTTGTATAGTTCGCGAAGACCAGTCTCAAATTTATGATCGAAATATCTAATTCACACAAATAGGGTATCCTCTAATGCTATATATACCTATAACTATAGAACTCGTACTCCTCCCTATGACCGATGGTGATCCCAATTTCATCTGCCAATTATGGATCATGCAATGCAGCCCATTCCAAAACCGTTTCATAGCAAAGTACAAACTGACTCAGATTCTGCACCATACTGGGACGTTGGGTTCGAAAATCCTCAACTGTCTTAGCGACCAGATCCGTCGAGTCGTCATAAATCCATTTCTCGTTGTCGTCGTTATTACTTTTTCTGTCGTCATTCGTTGCTCGTTTCGTGCGCTGCTGTTTGAGCATGTCCAATACACTGTCGACGGTGCAAAAGGTCCCTGTTCGACCGCAGCCAGCGCTACAATGCACCACAATAGGCCGAAGACCTGGTGGCTCGGCGTCTTCAGCGGTGAAATTTACTGTACTACTCCTCCTGGTGATTTTGTTGCATTGCTCGATAAGTTGCAATAGATGATTCGGTTGCGATGTAGTTCCAAAATCGGGCCAGTAAGAGTATTGTAGTTGGGTGATTTCTCGAATCGGCTTGAAAGGATAATCGGAGTGTGAGAGAGTGAAGTGCCGTAGGAGAATATATGGTCGCTCGTCACCTGAAGTAAAGAGCCCCTCCGAAGAGAGCTTCTCCTCAGATGCCGATGAACGCTGTGGTGTTTCCGGATCTTGTGGCAGGTCCACGTATACGCGCCGCTCTCCAAGAGCTTTGACCTTGAAAGGGCCGTAACTATTGGTGTTCCAATACGGATGGCACTTGATTTGTCCTCGCTCCATCTCGGCGGTGAGGGCTACAATCACGCGGACGTCGTGTTCCCAAATTACACGCCAGAAGTCCTATGTTCAGGTAAGCTTGATGCAGAACAAGCAACATCTCTTGCAAGGAGTACTTACGACGAATGTGTCTGGTATAGGTGCCTGGGTAGCAATATACGTCTTATTGGTAAACTTCGCTCTAACGTGATTGGCATTTATGTAATCACATTCACCAGAAGGGACATCTTGAAGTCGAACTCGAGAGTGGTCAAACGGATATATGTCGTTATACCTATTCTTTGATCCTTTCTCAATTCCGGCAACCCGGAATTTTGTTGAAGATTTTTCATCGTAATTGACATGAGAATCAAGGGCCTCTCGCATGCGATGCAACTCACGTTGTTCAATTTTTAAGAATTTCTGCGATACATCGTGCCCTTTGTCTTCATGAGCAGATGCTTTGCGAAGCCATTGCGGGAGATGTTTGGTATGTTCGGGCGTCAATGCGTTTGGAAGTTTGACAGGCATCTGACCAACACCGCCGACCAGATCCATGTTCTGTCGAATATTACTGAAGAATGGTTCGGATGGACCAGCATCCGGTAGTGAGCAACCCCCAGCTACTGGCACAGTAGATGCAAGATTCAAGCTCATCGGCCGGGCTCCCATGCCTAGTGGTTTAGTGTTGTTCTGACGCTGCTGTCGTATCTGATTCGGAAAGCGACTGGCAAAAGCTGCAAACCCTCCGCGTAATATCCTTCCTTCGCCGCGCCAGCCTTCCACTTTGAATTTCTTCAGTACATTCATGAGCAATGTGGCATCCCGTGTTTGCTCTGTATTTGAGTCGTATACTATAATATAAGCACTTTGTCTCCAAGACAAAAACTTTCTTCGCTCAGACTCGTTGGTGAATGTGTCCTTGAGCTTTTCGGTATTGAAAGAGGGCCTCTTCAAAAGTGTTGTGGGTATGCAAAGGTTGAGGGATTCCATGATGTTTGCTTGCGAGAACTGAGGATACGGCCTGATGTCAAGAAGTAATGTCGTCTCTGGCGCTGTTTGAAGTAGCCGTTGGCAGTCATCAACCGAAATGAAGCTGATGGGAAACTGATCTGTAGGTGTTGGAAGTGTCTCTGCTCGTCGACGATCTTCACCCAAGGTTGATAAAGGGGAACTTGTGGTGCCTGGAAAAGACAAGCTAGGATATTCACGTCTTTCGTCATCGCTTCGAGCGTTTGATCCAGGAGTAGGCTGATATATGTCGGGTGAGTATGTATTCGGGAAGCCGAAAGAGGGGACTTGGTTGAACTGTCCCGGTTGATTTTCCATGGGCGAAATTTGCATGGGCGAAGAGTGGACATCAATGTCCATGTTGCTATTGTGAGGTTCTAGAAAGTCACCTGCCTGTGCATCAGGTCCAAAAGAGCGAGAAGATTTCGTATTTTGTCGTGGATTCGGCCGGTTCGTGGTGGCATCAGAAGCAACGCGATCTCCCGGCCGTGAGATTCCTTTTTCTCCGGCTTGAGAACTAGAGCCTACCAAACTTATCATATGCGTTTGCGCTGGATTAGGCGATACTTTCTGTATCCTTGGGCTGGGCATTGAAGAATATGATTGTGACAACATATCCCAATTCTTCTTCGTGTGTGGCCCTGGGTTGGATCCTGGTGGGCTGCCATGATTGTCGATAGGAAGACCAAAGTAGTTTGTACTCATCGCTGATCCACCAGAGCCGCCACCATCGGAAGAATCCCTCGGAAACAAGAACGGAGATGGCATGGTGCCGTTAAACGATGAGTGTTGTATAGGATGTGTATCTGACGAGTTGAAGAAATCACCCAAATGCCGGGAATGATGGTCTCCGGCCCAGGGTGATGACGCGGGGGACTGCCTGGTTGTTGGTGAACTCTGCATAGTAGGCTTGTTCTTAGAGCAGAAGATTCTTCAGACTGTAATACTGCGAGCAGCCCGTATCCATATTGCAGTTTAGAGCTTGTCAAAAATTCTAGAACATATGGACTTCAAGTGTGACGTGACGTTGTGGTAGGGCAGTCAGTCAAGATGGATCCTATAAGAGGCTCTTAGGGTCGGATACGTCGATATCGAGCAAAATCCTGGGGTATGGGCAGCCAAACGCGTTGACAGCAGGACAGGCCGATAAATACTGATATGGCGGACAGCCGCGAGCTCAGCGATCGCCCACGTCAGTCGGTCGTAGAAGGGGTGGATCTGGGAAGGCTGTACTCCGGCCCTGTCCTGGACGGTCTAATCCTTTTTCTTCCTTTTTTTTCTCGGGAGGCTTGCGAGTGGGGAAGACTGATATCACTGATCTGCCTGGCGTGGTGTGGTGTTAGAAGATAGCCCGAATGAGCAAGCGTGACCCCTCTGGTTCTAACGGGTGCCAATGGCAGGATGTGTACGTAGTAGTGCGGTGGAGGGGCTGGGCGAGTAGTAGCATGAGGTGAGTGATTCCAACTTATTTCGGGGGGGAGCGAGGAAGGAGGAAGTGACGATGTCGTGCTAAGTCAGCAGCGGATCGAGCAATGACGTTATGCCGCACCACCGGCCCTTCTGGAACCTCAGGCACCTGCCATCAGCGTGGCGATACTTTGCCTATGTGTTGTATGACTTGACTACATACATAGCACGCAGTTTATAGTAGCTGGTTGTACTATCCAGAGACATGGCTGTTCGTCCATGTGACCACGCGATGACTGCAGTATTCTACAAAGTATGCTAGCTCAGGTTTAATCTCGGAATCGCTGCGACGCGGCGTTGCGCCACTGCTGCATCGTCACCTGCCTTCCTTCTCTCCTTCTTATAGACTACGTCCATACGAGCAATCGTGCGGATCGGATATATGCAAATATGTTCGTCGTAGGTCTCGTAGCAAATATGATACATCGAAGAGAAGAGCTGGAAATGATAATATACACGATTTACAGGTACGTAACCGGTGTCGGATGACACGGTGCTGACCGATAACGCTCAATCGAACCGCCCGTCTGGTTCTCCCTTGAAGCGCTTCACTCTCGTTTGTTCCCAGTCATCGAGATCCTTTGCCATCAGTTTCTAGAAAGAATGAGTAAGCATTCCGTACTACCACACAGCCAGGTTGCCACAGGCAGCTTACGTAGTATTCCTCTCTGTCGCTACCAACAATACGTCTTCGCGGGTTCCTATTGATTGAGTCCTCCCCGTTCTCGCCCTTCAAGCCGAGCGACATAGCCTCCTCCTGATCGAGCTGCCGCACTTTGCGGTCGTGGCGTTCATATCGTAGGGCGGTGGCCGGGGTGAGCACAAAAGATGCGGCGACGATGACGGTAATGAACGGCAGGCCGAAGAGGAGGAAAGGATGCCTGGGCAATTTAGCTCTGTATATCGTTCCCAAGCGTTCCCCAAGTGTTGACGATGCTGTGGTAGCTCTTCGAAATGTTTTTGACCCGAAAGCCGGCATGGTGTAGTGTCGTCGTTGCTTCAGGACCCTTCGCAGAAGCGCGGGTAACAGAAAGTAAGAGGAAATGAATAATGCGATAAAAAAAAATTAATTATATACTGTGAGTTGAATATTATCCTACTGCAGCATTGGCGGAGGGCGTCTTGGAAGTCTGATGGTCTGATGGTCTGATGGTCTGAAAATTGTCGGCACGCGCGATCTGATTGCTCCTTCCATGTGGGGGCATAGCTTGCGGCTTAACCAGCCTAAAGAATTTACGGCTTTATTAGTGTGTTTCCCAAGCAGCACCTCTAACTACAACAACCGCTGCTCACAGAGCTATCGCGTCGTGTCTAGACCTCCAAAGTCTGTTTTTGGGGTATACGTGACAGCTCTGAACATTTAAGATTTACGATACGCCCAATCAACCAACGATCCGCAGAAAGCGAGGTGTTCCCGCCAGCAATTTGAAGACAACAAAAGAACTCGCCCATCCCACTACCTCACCAATCTGACCAGCAGACATGGCTTCAGGTGGATTTGGTGGCTCGCTCTTCGGAGGAAATAAGGGATCGTCAATTCTGGCAGCCGGCCAACCAGCGCAACCAGGCACCTCGAGCTTGTTTTCAGCGAATCAACAACAGTCGCAACCACAGCAGACGCCGCAGAACCTCCTGCCACCGCTTGCACAATCGACGCAGTCTGCACAAGCCACGCAACCTGCCTTCTTCAATAGTCTATTAGAACGCGGAAAGAAGCGCCCATTCGCCACAGGCTCGCAGGATAACAGCTATGGAGAACTACCGAGCCTTCAGTTAGGTCTTGATGATATTCGTAGAAAAGCCAGGGAGCTCGGCGGCCAGGATACAAAAGCTGCGCGTCAAACCGGACGTGATCAAAAGGCGTAAGTTATTAAATCATTCGTCAAGAATTTCATGGGTGGCCTCGACTAATTGTTGATTGATGATCAAGACATTACCTCCTCGCCGCGTCAGGTATCTCTCCGGGGCATGCACTACGCGATCTGAAGGCCCTTGATGCTCAGGCCTCTATACCCAGCCCTTTCAAACAAGCCGAAGGATTCGACCCTGATAATGAGAAATTCATGAAAAGCGTGCAACAACGCGGTCGTCAAGCTATGGTTGCAGAGAGTCTTGCTCGCGTCCACCGAGACTTCGATAATTTCTTAGAAGAGAAGGTTAACATGAACTGGGATGACCAACGTCGTAAAATCTTCAAACATTTCGGTTTGTCATCGAGGGATGATTTGGCAGGTGGTGATAGTCTTAACCGGGGTTCGTTTGGCCGTTCTGCTACGCATCCTAGGCAGCCCGGTGGTACGGCAGGCACACGAAGCGTATTTGGGCGCTCGGGGTTGGAAAAATCTGTTATTGGACAACCTGGTGGCTCTCTTTCCAGCTCTCAACTTTTTGCAGATCATGGTGATAGGGGCGATGTTGGAGCCCAGGGTCCTGATACTCGGTTTTTGCGCGAGAAGATGGGCCTGTTTGCCAAGAAAGTGGGAGAGCTCAATGCAGCAAGACTAGAAGAGAAACCTTTTGCCATCTTCCATGAGTTTGGGAGTGTGGAGGATCATCCCGCTGGTGATGTATGTTCTCAACGAACCACTTTCTTTTTGATCTAGGCTAATAATCATAGGTGCCACGACAATTAGCAGGAGCATACCAAGCTCTCATATCTATTACTGGAGAATCGCGCAATGTGACCAGTTTTGGAGAGCCTGGTGCTATCAAGGAGAGGGAGTTTGCTGGAGACTACCTGAATGAATTAAGCACATCAAAAGGCGCTACAAATTTGAGAAAAAGGATTGTGGAGGGATCTAGGGTGTATTTAGAGAATTTGTTCTACTCCGAAGTTGAAGCCGTCATTGCGAAGAACCCACGCGAAGCGCAATTGGGAGGAATTCCCTCCACTATCAACAGAATTCGCGCCTACATTCGCCTTCGTGCTGCCAGAAAAGATCTCGCACCGGATGGGACGGAATTGCAGATCGTGGGCGAAGATTACTGTTGGATTCTGATCTTCTTCCTACTTCGATGCGGTTTCGTGACTGAAGCTGCCGAATACGTCAGTTCCGATCCAGGTTTCCGTTCGCTTGATCACAAATTCGTCACATATATGACCACATATGCGCAGAGCAGGAGGTTACCCAGAGACTTGCAACAAAAAATCAATGGGGAGTACCAACAACGCCTACGAAATGCGCCAGAAAATACCATCGATCCCTACCGAATGGCCTGTTACAAGATCATCGGTCGATGTGACCTGGGCCGCCGCCGATTGGACGGAGTTGGACAGGGTGTTGAAGATTGGATGTGGCTGCAGTTCGTTCTAGCCAGAGAAGACGACCGTGTCGAAGAGTTTGCAGGAAATGTCTTTGGCCTCGAAGATATTCAAACTGACATTACAGAAATTGGTCAACGCGTGTTTGCAAAGGGACAAGACACTCCGGGCGGTTACGGAACGTTCTTCCTCTTACAGATCTTGGGTGGCATGTTCGAACAGGCTATCTCGTATCTTGGGTCTCATGCACCAGTTAGTGCTGTGCACTTTGCAGTTGCCCTAGATTATTACGGGCTTTTGCGCGTCGCAGACTTTTACACGGGCGGAGAGGAGATTTGTAAGTTGCAATCATTGTTTGGATGAAATGATGATATACTGACCGATGCCAAAGTATCGTTTACTACGAAGCAGTTCCCGCAAATCAACTTTGCTTACTTGATCACGCAATATACACGTGAATTCCGGACTGGCAATGTTGAAGCAGCAATTGATTATTTCGCTCTTATTTGTTTGAACGCCGATCTGCCTGGTGCGCTCGGAAAGTCACAAGCATCTGTCTGTCATGAAGCTTTACGAGAGTTCATCTTGGAGACTAGAGACTTTGCAAAGTTGCTGGGTGATATTAGAGCCGACGGCGTGAGAATCAAGGGTGCCATAGAACGCCGTCTTAGACTCATCAAGCTCGTCGATCAAAACGAGTTCCTCAGAACAATCACCGTGCAAGCAGCAACGGTTGCAGATGACAAGGGATTGATTGCTGATGCAGTACTTCTTTACCATCTCGCCGAGGACTATGATCATGTCATCGAAATCATCAATCGCTCTCTGTCAGACACCGTTTCACTAGATCTCGGTCAATCAGTCGCGGACTTCCAACCCTTGAAGCCTAGAGTCGAACAGGGGCCTTCTACGTCTGCAGAACCGGGTAGCAGCCTCAGTCTGACAACAGTCGACGATCCCATGACATTGGCCAGGAACATGATCAGTCTCTACAACAGCAACGCGCTCTATTACCAAAAGATTCGCCAAATTAACCGAGATGCATGCGGGCTGTTACTCCGAATGTTGGAAGCAAAGGGTCAAGTTGAAATCGGTAACTGGGCACCAGCACTAGACGTAAGTAGATACCCGCATTTGTTTGCTTATACTGTCTTTCTCTAACGGTTCAAACAGGCAATAAATGACCTTCAAATTCTCCCCCTCCGCGCCAAAGGTTCGGTACCCTACATCCGCAACGCAGCCCAATCTTTTGCATCTTTGCCAAGCGTAATCTCACGCAACATCGGCCCCCTAATCATCTGGAGCATAACCTGCATCGGGCGCGAGCGCGAGCGACTATATGCAGGTGCCTACGAGAACGAGATTCGTCAGGCTCTTGCCGAGGAATTGTTGGCGATGGCCAAGGATTTGATGTTGTTTGCCGGTATGATCAAGTACAAACTGCAGCCGAGGGTTTATGAGACATTGGCCAGGGCGGGGGCTGAAATTGGTGCTTTTTAATGCATACGTAAGTAAGTAGAGAGGGGGAAGGGGTGGTCAAGGATAGCTTATTACACATATGCATTGATTGTAAAGCTTCAAATCCATCTACCCAAGTGCAGTCCATTTGAGCCTACCTAGCCGGCCAAGTACGGATAATAACTATGTACCGAATAAGGTGAGCAATTCAAGACGACCAAGGAATATAATACTGTAAGAATGATCTTCATATACACGTAGACCCAGACCGAAACCTGCCCGAGCACTTGCAACAACTATGTAGAACAATGATAAAAACAAACAAACAAGCAAGCAAGCAAACAAGCCAGAAACAACAGAACAATCTTAGATGCAAAGATCGCATAACCAAATGACGAATATACCAAAACAAGAAGAGGAGTAAGCTTCATACGCTGCGAAAAAAAGACGAGTATAAACATGGAGGTTCAAGGGCAGGGAAGGGGTTGACTATAATTCCGATGCCGCAAAAGCAACACCACTCCTACCTTGTCCAACGGTATAAAATTTGCCGCCGGCAGCAGCCGAGTAAGACGATGACGAGGATCCGAGTGCCAATGTATCAAAACGGTCGATGCCAAGGGTCTCAAGATCATTATAGCCGGATAGGTAGAAGCCAATGATAACGACGAGGTAGGTAAGAACTAGGATTGACCCTTTGAAGTAGTTACTCTTTCCTTCGCCATAGACGTAGGAAAGGAGGAAGACGCAGAGAATTACAGTTATCATGTCCCATTGCGGGAAGATGAGGCTGAGATAGCATGTTAGCTGTGATCTAATCATGGGTCTTGGTGTTGTAAGCATACTTGAATGAGTGGCTGATCAGGTCAGCCGGGTCAATGAATCGTGCATTCACAGCACTGTAAAATACGAGCGCTGGAATTTGGAGTAGGCAGACTTGAAGTGCATATGCGGAACCGATCTCCATGGAAAGAGCAATGTTTCCATTCATAGCAAATGAAATGGCATTCTAGACAAGCCAGTCAGCATCCAAGCGCGGTCAGACATCCCGAGAAACTTACCAGAAACTCCGTTGTATTCGGCACCAGGGCAAACAATGTGATACCTAGAAACTTTTCATCGATGTCTACGCTTTCTAAAACGACATCCACGGTGTCCACGAGAATCTCGGCGATGACAGCGTACAAAAGTGTTGCTCCAAGAAGTATGATCGCACTCTTCGTTTTACTCCAATTTGGCGCATCATGACCTCCACCGGCGTGTGCTTCTACTGGCACACCGGTAAACTCGTGCTCTTCAGTGATATGTGTCGGCTGGCTTGTAGCTTTAGGTTCCTGCGTCCGTCCTGTATTTTGTGGGTTCGCAGAAGTTCTGCGATGGTAATTTCGGGTTGAATCGCGCGCAGCTACTGTTGCAGCAGTCGCTGCCACTTCAGCTACTTGACGTGCGAGGCTTTCGTTATCTTCCTCTGTAAGTCCCCGAAGATGTAGCCCATGTTGATCTTCCGGAGACTTCGATAGACCTGGATCCAAATGCGGTGGTACGCCATCAGAGCTGGAGTCGAAATTCTCATGTGGAAGCCCAATCTGTTGCAGCGAGTGTCCTAGAATACGTTTGTATAATTGAGTCTCTCTAATGCTGTTGGATTGAACATCTCCTAAGCCGGGAAGCCCATTTACGATCTGAGCATGTCGCGAGTCGTGCATAGAGACTTCGACGCCTGGAGCAGCTTTCTTCTCGTCTCCATCAGTTGCCCATATGACAGCAGCATGAGTTCGGAGGGTGAACCAGAGGCCAATAACGTATGCCAAAAAAAGGAAAAAGGCGGCGATCCAACAGAATGGTTGTACGGCTTTACGGAAGAAGTCATCATTGATAGCAGGACCTTGTGAGAAATAACATCGACGGCAGTCTCGTTCATCCATCGAATTAGCGCATGATCGACAATTAAGCTCGTGCTGTAGGAGTTAGCATTTATTGCATGTACAGGGGTAATCATACATACGCTACCGTATATTTGATAGAACAAAGTTGGCCCAAATGCAGCAATCACCGCGAACAACAACATGGTCGATGTTACACCTGCAGACTTCACGTTGAATCTTTGGGTTTTTCGTCTGATCGCACCAAAACACATTGATAACCCCGGAAGGAATAGGATACCAGCAAAAATACTGCCAATCAAACTTCCTTCGACCAATTGCGCTTTGCCCTGTCCGAGAGCAACGCAATAGAGGAAGACCTCTACTACTGTTGAGAAAAGAGCGTTGATAGCAGCACCTAGTCCCATCGAAGATTGGGCAGAAATGGAGGCCACTGCTTGGCCGATGAAATATGCCAAAGGGATGATTGACAATAAGGACAAAAGGAAAACAAGTCCCGGATGCGTCAACCACGATTCGAATCCGAAAGTCACATCCAGCACCCAATAGTCGAAAATGACAAAGACAACAATGCTCATGAGGTTGAAAAGAAAGATATTAGTTCCGTCGATAGTGTACTTCCAGTAACGCAGGCCGGCCGCCCGGTAAGTACACAAAAGGATTGATGAAGAAGGACCGGATGGCATTCGGGTGTATGTGCCATCGGAGTGAAAAGACAATGCAAGAGGATGACGACGAAGATGATCTACAAGAATGTTCATCACACGACCCATGGGTATCAAGAACACAAGCAACCAACAAACCAAAGACACCAAAAGCATCAGTGGGCCTGTAAGGAAGTAGAAGAATGCAAAGAAGACAACTCTGGCTAAGCTCCATTCGCCACGGCCAAATAGTCTTCGTTTCGGCCTGGAAGCATTCGTACCGAGGCGACCACCTCCGCCAGTGCGCCCGAGGAGACTGTCGTGTTCACTGTACCCCGACTCAATGCTGCTTCGTCGTCGACCGACCAGAGATCGATTGCTGGTAGGACCGAAGAACAGCCGTCCATGTTCTAGGTCTCCGCTCTGCCACTGCTCATACTCACTGATGCTGCGCCCCTCACCTTCATCCTCGTCGACGTAGTGTTCATCAGTTTCGAGTCGGACGAACGACCCAAATGGATAGAGCATATAACGAGATAGACCAAAGAAGACGTTTCCGTATTCTCTAGCATGAGGCGAGAAAATGCACAAATAACAAGCTATACCGCCGACCAGAGCAGCAGCAGCAAGCCACCATCCGAATATGAATGACCACATCAAGTTGACCATAAATAACAAATTACTCACGCGCCCGCCAGGCGATGAGTGGATGTCCCCTTCAGCGGTCTTTTCCACAGATCGATTCTTTTTGTACAAGGCAGGTTTCCAAATTCTGATTCCAAATGGATGGGTCTCATTGATAGCTGCTTGACGGTCTCTCAAGGTAAAGCTTTCCGCATCACTGAGGTCGTCGGTACCATCATTGTCATCTGCATTCGTATCTTCCGAATCGGTCTCTCCAGAGTTGCTGGGTCCCGCTTCAGGTATTGTTAGGTCGTCGTCTTCATTCTGCCAGCTATCTTTAGGAGCCGATGTATTTGTTCTCCTCCTCAATGTCGAATTCTTCGCTGATATGGGAAGAATTCTCGGCGACGGCTGTGCCGGAGTGCTCGTCTGCTGATGTGCTTGCAAGGCATTGTCCTGCTCAACTTCATGCGCATCGTCATCGACAGAGAACTCTTGGCCTCGATACGGCTTCGAAGACATTCGGCGTAACGTAGACGGCTTTCTCGTCCGCTCGATTTGAGGTCCGATATTGGGAGACTGGGGAGCTTGAAGTCGACTAGATTGAGAACGTAGGGATTCATCTTCGGTCAGATGTGCCCGTCCGGAGGACTGTGTAATCGATCCTTCAAACCATAGGTGAGCCTTAGCAAGCTGGAATGGGGTGGAATTTGGGTCAGAAGGGAGGGGCGGGTCGTACCATAACCACGGCCTGGCCTGGACCTCTGGAATGTTTCTCTGAAGGACGCATCATCATCCGTTTGAACAATGGGGGCGTAGAAGGACGACTCATTTTCCGTGAATGAGCTCTCTAGGGAACGCGACGAGTCGCCTCGCGATTCGTGGTCGGCCATCGTTGCAGCTGTGGACTAAACAGATAATCAGGCTGTCAAGATAAGGTTCGAGCTCGCGGCGCGCTTGTCTGCCAGCTGTTTGCAATGTAGCTTGATCTACCTCACACGTTCGTAATGACAGCTCGTATCAAGCATGATGTGTATTTAAATAGAGGTTGGGGAGTGTCCCCGAACGCTCATGAAGATGCTTTGAGGTTGCGAGAGGAGAGATGTAAGAGGCAGGAGGCAGGCGGAACAGGCAGGTTAGCTTATGCATGGCAGCTCACGGGGCCAGCCCGCGTTGCTTGGTGCTTATAACCCTTCAGACACTTTACTACGTCACTTGAATAGAGATGGCGGATTGCATTAATGAGTATGGTTGATTTTTGTAACTACATGCTGGAGAGAGTGAGTCGAGTCGTCAAGGATAGGAGGATCAGATTGGTGATAAAGACTAAAGCTATGGGTTGGGCTGTTCTTGGGCTTTGGGGCTTGAAATGGGACATAAGCTGGCCTTCCCACAAATTATCCTTTTAGGGGTATTCATAAGCTAGCTACAGTCAAATAGGAATGCAGAACCGAGTGGTTCAAAACAATATCAAGACCATTCTTGTGAAAAAGTCTCTCTATGAACATTTTGTTTCAGAGAGAGCTCTTGGTGGGGAGTAGTCAAGCCACATGGAGATATGTAATCTGTGGCTAGTGGCCGTGACCGTGGCTAGTGCGTGCTGACAGCTCCTTCCTGCATTCCGTCCGCCGTCGAAGCTCATCGTATCTTCGCCAACCATCAAACAGCTTGTCTTCCATCACAGCCAGCATTCACGCCTGTGAGATCTTTTCGCTCATCAACACATCTCCCGATACAGCTTGCAAACCTCACGTATCACCGGATATAATCTGACAGAACCTGCACCGCAAGAGCCGTCGAAGGAGCCGTCTCCTCGTCTCATCAACCATGGCGTTGGATAACTACTATCGCAACAAAATCGAGAGCATGAAGCTCGAGATCATACAGGGCCAGGCAGTACTACGCAGATTAGAAGCTCAACGCAACGATTACAACTCTAGAGTCCGTCTTTTGAGGGAAGAGCTTGGGTTGCTCCAACAGCCTGGATCCTATGTCGGCGAGGTGGTCAAAGTGATGGGCACCAAGAAGGTGCTTGTCAAGGTTCATCCAGAAGGGAAATATGGTTTGTCTTCCGCATGCGATACAGCTAAAAGATGACGATGGTGAAGTGCTTGCGGCTAACATCTCTAGTGGTCGACATTGCCGATAATGTCGACGTCGCCAAACTCACCGTCGGCAAGCGGGTTTCCTTGCTCTCCGATACATACAAGCTCGAGAAGATGCTTCCATCGTCCGTCGATCCTCTTGTGTCCCTGATGATGGTCGAAAAGGTGCCAGATAGTACTTACGATATGATCGGTGGACTTGACCAACAAATCAAGGAAATTAAAGAGGTCATCGAACTTGGATTGAAGCACCCCGAACTTTTCGAGTCGCTCGGCATCGCCCAACCCAAGGGAGTGCTGCTTTACGGGCCACCGGGTACGGGAAAGACACTCTTAGCGCGAGCGGTTGCTCACCACGCAGACTGCAAGTTTATTCGAGTGAGTGGTTCGGAGCTGGTACAAAAGTATATCGGCGAGGGAAGTCGAATGGTGCGAGAGTTGTTCGTGATGGCCAGAGAGCATGCTCCCAGTATCATCTTCATGGATGAGATTGATAGTATTGGATCTAGTCGTGTTGAGGGTAGCAGTGGTGGTGATTCTGAGGTCCAGCGAACAATGTTGGAACTCTTAAACCAGCTTGATGGTTTCGAGCCCACTAAAAATATCAAAGTTATCATGGCCACAAATCGATTGGATATTCTCGACCCTGCTCTTCTGCGACCAGGACGTATTGATCGCAAGATTGAGTTCCCGCCTCCTACGTACGTTCTGTTTACTGTGATCTTTTGAAGTCATGCTGACCGTTTCTAGGGTGGAAGCTCGAGCAGACATTCTACGTATTCACTCACGATCCATGAACCTGACGCGCGGTATCAACCTGACCAAGATTGCCGAGAAAATGAATGGATGCTCCGGAGCTGAGTTGAAGGGTGTCTGCACAGAGGCCGGCATGTATGCGCTACGAGAGCGACGAGTGCATGTGACCCAGGAAGACTTTGACTTGGCGACGGCCAAGATCCTGAACAAGCACGACGACAAGGAGGTCAGCCTGGGCAAGGTCTGGAAATAGACGTATGTATGTCGTTGGGCATGCTGGCGTTTGGTGTCTACACGATTCGTTCAATATTGAGAATCTGTAGACCGTTATCTGATCGACGAGCCAAGCATTGGCGTAACTTCTTTGGCATGGATTATTGAGAACTATAAGTGTAATCTAGAATCATAGCGACTAAACGAGTGTTATTGTACTACCCGATGCACTACTTGCTTGTCTGATCTGATCTGGCTTTATATTCAGATCCGAAATTTCGCATTGATTGTCGCTTGGCAGGTCTGGGCATTACTACCAAGGTATGACATCTCGCATGCAGTATCACCAGTAATCTACACGTATATACAATACATAAACAGAGGGAGCATCCCCAGGTTACCTACACGTAGCATGTCTCGTTTAGTAACGAAGTTGACTAAGAGAACTAGAAGCGCGCTAGCATTACCTAGCAAAGGGCCGCGTCCCCACTGCCCCGGCGCGTGACTTTTCTTTCTTTTTTAGAGCGGAGACTGCGGGGCGTCTATCAATCGACGACAGATAATCGAATTGTCTGTGGCGATACAGTCGATCGTTGCTACTTGTATGTCCTTCCGAGTACCTATGATGCTATCGTTATCCACGATTCGTGCATTTATTCCCCCGTGCCATCCGGATGAACTGCACGGGGTCTATTCTCTCTTTGAGTCAATGGCGAATGGGTTGTCCGTCAGCAGAAGTCCACCGCGGTGTCGGAGCATACCACAGTATGCAGTAGTCTGACTGATAGACAACAGTCGACTTACTTGGGGGCCTTGCATGATCAGAACAGCTTGGCCAGTTGTTCTCTGTGCTGCACTCCGCTGGGGGGTTTCATGGCGTAGATCTATTTAGCCTTCGAACTCTGTATCGCTACGGCATAATAGCCGGCCTGATGATTACTGACAGATGAGGCGAATCTATTATTCCATCAAAACAGAGGCCATTGGCTTGTCAGAGACACTAGTCTCTTTTGCTTCACCTGAATGCTCTTTGTCTGCCCATCTGTCTGTCCTACCTCAGTTGACATATAATCTACAATTTCTACTATTTCAAAATTACTCTGTATATTCTCCTAGTTGATTCTGTTTTCCAATATATAAAGGCTGGAGCGACCCACTGGCACGTTTTGTTGTCCACTTTTCTTCTTGCTAAGTTAGTCAACTGCTGTAGTTGTAGGTGACTAAAGCGTATCTCCGGATTTACTCTTTTGGTCCTTCCGTCCTGCCCAGCTCTCCGTCCAGGAACAAAAAATCGACTGTTCACGCAGTACGTCTCCATTGAATTTTATCTATCGTATCTGCTATCAAGTCCCATTGGCTCTGCATATGCAGCAAGCTGTCTCAATCGTTCATCATTTCACCAACTGATCCAAGCCAGATTATTTAGCATTCAAGAGGCGCTCCCGATTGTCTGTCTCTCGACCCACCGCCATCAAGGGGGAAACCCACGCCTAGATTTTTTTTCTTGCACTTTCCCGATTGGGGAATGTCTGGATAACAAGGAGAGCAAAGAGAGTCACGATATTTTTGGCACATCTTAGAGCTCATCGAGTTTAAAGATCGATCTTCTTTCGTTCAGGCTTTCTCTTCCCCTGTGATCTGGAACTATATACTTCTGCGTTCCCTGGTGTCTATATATATTCGACTCTGATTGAATCGGAAACATACCCGAATACACCTCCACGCCAAACGACACATAGCACTGACTCATAAACACATTGTATCGGCATCGATCAAGAGAACCGAATGTCTGCCGTCGTACACACGCCTACCATCGATCTCCTAGAGACGGAGTTGGCAAGGGCCAGGAGTGCCCTACATGAAGTCCAACCCAATACACTCCACCTACTGTCTCTGGACGATGTCACAGCAGGAGCGTTGGCTGCTCACAAGAAGAATTTGATCAGCTACGACCATGACTTTTTCGCCGGCAGCGGTCGTCTCACTGCTAAGGAGTTAGGGCTGATTTCTGTTCGAGAAATTATTCCTACCCCAGAAGAAGAGACTTGCCCTGCACTGCCTTTAATACCGACTAATATATTTGATTTGCTCGCCAACAATGTCGTGTTACATCACTTGGTACCCTTGCTGCCTGTCTCGTCATTGATGGCTTTGGCCTCGACGAGTAAAGCAGTACGCTCCGTCATTATGGAGACCCCCTACGTCTTCAGACATCTTGATTTGAGTACATGTCGAGTAGCACAAATCCCAGAGAGACAAGTCATCGACGCAGGTGGTGAGCGCTGGCAAAACGAGAGATTGGACGAGTCTGTGACTGAAGATGAGTTTTATGCCGGGCCATTGCGAGGGATCTTCTCCCGTCTTTTGCGACAGTCACTTCTGGCAAGCGTGCGCACATTGGTATTGGACGGTTTATCTGTTCCTGCTGATCTCGTCGCTGAGATCATCTTGACCGACCAATTTAACGTAAACATTCTTTCGATCAGGGAGTGCTCCCATCTCAATGAGCGGAAGCTCATGCAGACGCTGGAATATGCCGTGCGTCCAACAAGGCCGGCAGGAACCCCAAAAGTGAAGGGAATCTACTACTTTACGCCAAGGGAATCAACCGCAAAGCCGCGCCATCGACGAGGTTCATCCCGACGAGAATGGTGGCAGTCACGGGTCGGTGGTCAGGCAGCACCAGCCCCGACGCCTGATCCAGACCAACAAGATGAGCATCTGAACGAGTGGTACAGACCATCCGGCAAGATCTTGAAAGCCAACATTAAAAGCGGCTGGGCGCAGACTATTAAAAAGTGCGAAGGTATTATCTCCTTTGACGCTATATTGTGCCGAGGTCCTAGACATAACACCGACCTCTACTCCTCGACCAACAAGAATCAATCATGTACAGAAGGCCCTCTTCTTCCTGCCGCCATTGCCACGGTCTCCTTAGGGCCTCGTGGCTGTGATGGGTGCCGCACATCTCCCGAGGGGCCCGCTATTTGGGGCGAATCTCCTGACTCTCATTTTCCTCTTCTTAACCCTGTCCCTCTACACGCCTCCAGTATTACCGAAGCTAAACGACCCGTGCCACGAAATGAGACGGCCGTTATGATTGCGCGTTGCACGGATTGCCTGCAGAGTCGGTGGTGCCATCAATGCCACAAATGGTTCTGTTTTAACTGTTTGCCGAGTCCGGAGGAGGCAGTGACTCGTCTTTCACCTCATCAGACTGTTGTGCGCAGACCGGGAGGACAGCCCAGAGATCTCTCGCCGGAGAAACTGGGCCCAGGTGTTAGCCGAGACTGTTGGGAATGCGGACCTACTGTAAGTTGCGTGATATTACTTTGGTAAGCTCGAAGCTCATTGTGCGAATAGTGTGCAAGCTGTAAAGTTGAACGCCAGCGTAGTTGCGGTACCTGCTACGGCGAGTATTGTCTCAAGCACAATGACGGATGTTCCTCAACAAAGGTTTGACCACGCCCTAAGTAACTGAAAACGTAGACTAACTCAAGTACAGTGCGACTGGTGCAACACGAGTTCCCGCCGACTCAGCAGAGATCTCTACTAGAGGTCTCGTTTAATGAATAATGACTTGTTTTGATTGTATCGACTACAAATTGCCAGCAAGACAGGCGAGGCATACACAGATAACGCTTGGATATCTCAGAGTACAGTCTGGGAAAGGACACTACTTCACTTATACATATATTATGACAGACTAAATAATACTTTACTCTTAATCTCAGCCATACCTAATCCTACGATTCGTGTTGCTCTCAATTCATATTCAAATATACACAAAGTATAGTTAGTATACATCGAAAGATCCACCAATAGGCGAAGAGAGATTGCGGGGGCGATATCGATTAGATAAGATAAGGCCGATTACTTAGCAATGAGCAGAGTAGCTTCCAGAAGACTACAACAGACGAACATTATAAACTCTTTGACAACATGCCGTGTACTTGGAAATAATCATCTCAGAATATTTCTCGCCAAAGATATTGGCAGACCACACATTTCCCATGGCAACTTTAAGATGGTCTTCACAACTCACACTATCCTCACCAGCGCAAATCTCACGATCCCTGCCAGGCGACAAAATCCTCCTCCCTCCCTCGGCGCTCGAACAGCTTCTCTCTGCAGCTCCTGTTGTACAAATCAATAATACGAGCCCACATACAAACGTGTCGCAGTATACACCAACTTTCGACCCGTTCAATCCATATACCTTCGCCGCCGAATCGAGAGCTCGCGCAATAGACTCGTTCAACTCGTCCGGCGGCGCGCAGCAACAACCCCAATTACCGCATCCGCTCACTTTTCGGCTTGTGAATCCACGCAATGGAAGGGCTGTATATGCCGGTATTCGGGAGTTCTCGGCTGAGGAGGGGCATGTTTCGATCAGTCACTTTTTGCGGCATGCGCTGGGAATAGACAAAGAAGTAGAGAATGAAGAAGATGAAGAGGTTACAGTCACGGTTCATGCGCAACAGTTACCAAAAGGGACATACGTACGACTCCGCCCGCTGGAAGCAGGATATGACCCTGAAGATTGGAAGGCGTTACTCGAACGACATTTACGTGAGAACTTCACCACGTTGACGGTTGGCGAGTTGCTTACTGTGCCCAGTGGAAGGGGTCGTTATTTTGAGTTTCTGATTGATAAGGTTGCGCCGGAAGAGAAGGAAGGGCAAGCGAATGGGATTTGCATTGTTGATACAGATCTGGAGGTTGATATTGAGCCGTTGAACGAGGAGCAGGCGAGGGAGACGCTGCAGAAGCTTTCGCAAAAGGCAGCGAGGAAGCAGGGCTCGGAAAAGGGGAGTTCGAGTGGAGGAACGATCAAAATAGGCCAGAGGATACAAGGACGGGTCAATAGGGGGGATTATGTTGATTATGAGCTTGACATGAAGGATGATGTCGGACGGTTGCAGTTGGAGCTTGAGGCTGCGGATGGTGCTGATTTGGATATCTTCGTCAGTCCGTTCTCGGCATATCAGAGAGCACAGCCTAGGATCGACGAGCATGTGTTTGGGGATATGTCGCCCAAGTCGTTCAAGGTCCTGAAATTAGATGCGTCTTTGCCGGAACTGACTGACGCAGAGAAGTTGTTTGTATCTGTACATGCTTTTCCTCTACCAGATGAGCCGGAAGAAGAAACGGAGCCGCCGTTTGAATATGCTCTTCGCGTGGTTGATGCCATGCAAGTCGATGTTGGGGAGGAGACTGCCGATTCAAATGAGCACAATCCAGATGAAGTACAATGCAAAAATTGTCAGCAATGGGTTCCGCAACGCACTTTGTTTCTACACGAAAATTTCTGTCTCCGAAACAATGTCCTCTGTCCAAAATGCAGGAATGTCTTTCAAAAATCGTCGAGTGAATGGCAAAACCATTGGCATTGTGAGCATGACGAGTCTTACGGCAACGACGAGCCCAGCAAAGAGAAACATGACTACATATTCCACAAAACTCATACATGCTTCAACTGCGGCTATAGTGCAGACAGTCTCCCATCTCTCGCGCATCATCGCACAACTAGATGCCCCGGGAAACAGATTCTATGTCAATTCTGCCACCTGGTCGTTCCTCAACAAGGCGACTCGGATCCAGACATGAATGACCCTGAGGTTCTATTGTCTGGCCTCACGCCTCATGAAATTATCGACGGAGGCCGGACAACGGAGTGTCACTTATGTAATAAGATTATTCGACTGCGGGATATGAAAACCCACCTACGCCATCACGACCTCGAGCGTCTATCAAGGCCAGCGCCATCGATATGTCAGAACGTGAACTGCGGTCGAACCCTCAAGACACCAAAGGGCTCGCCACTGGGACTGTGCAATATATGCTTTGCGCCATTGTACACAGACGCACACGACCCCGAAGGGAAGTCACTGAAACGACGAATTGAGCGAAGATATCTCTCTCAAATGCTTACCGGCTGCGGTAAGACGTGGTGTCGGAATGCGCATTGCAAGACAGGTCATGAGCGCTCTTCTGCCTCGGGGTCGGTACTACCGACATCTTCCAAGGATATTCTGCAAGTCGTCAAACCTCTGATTGACCCGATTAATACGAAACCGCCTTTGACAGAATCGGGCCTTGACGCACAGGTGCCTTTCTATCTTTGTGCGGATGAAACGAGCCAACAGCGCCGCTTGCTCGGGGAAATGCTTGCTGCCGAGAACGTGTATGATATCAGGTGGTGTCTTGCGGCGTTGGAGGGGGGTGGTGGTGATTTGGAGAAGGCGAGGGAGTGGCTGAGTTCATGGGCTCCTAGGAAAGATGAGCAGCGATAACTACAGACTATTAGAATTTAGATCGATAGAATCATCATAAGTCATATATATTCATTGTCTACATTGAAATTCTCTCAACTACCTAGTGAATCAACTAACAGCTTCTCTCTTATCATCCCTTTACTCGACTAGACTACTCCGCAGCATGATTAATAACTCCCCGTCTTCGCGGCTAAAGAGCCACTCCCCCTGGACGAAAAAATCCCCATAATTCCAAACACAATATAAAACAGAGCCAACGGATACGCCACCAGAAACCTCATTCCACGCATGCGTCCCACGGCACAAAACATGCCTGAACTGCTGTATGTGCACCACCCCACAGCCGCAGAGGTAAGTAAATAGCCGAACATAGTGTCCATGGGGAGCAGGACGCCAATCAGACTCGTCAACACGAGGGGCAGAAAGCAATATCCCAGCACGCTCGCGGAGCGCGGGAAAGTCAACGTTGCTGAGAAATGACCTGTTGCGCTGCCGCCAACACCACCTGCAATATGCCCCGGTGGTTTCTGGTGAGGATCGTAGTTATTTGGATCCGCCGCGTTCGGGATTGGAACATTTCCACCCGCCGCATCCAAAGACGGAGACATCAAACTCAGAATGAGGTGCAGAGCCAATGTCCCGAATACAGCGACGCCGTAGATGTAGCCGTAAAACACCTTGCCGGAAAAGAGCAGGAATGTGCCGTACAGCACGATGTAGAGAATTGCGCCGTAGAGGTCGCTGTCGTCCATGAGGTGTTGGTCTATTTGGGCGAAGGGGTTGAGGACTGTGAGTGTCTTTCACCCGTCGTTAGCAGCCATCGCCAACTGGAAACATTCAAAGTGAGAGTAAGTAAGATACCTTGGAACGAATATGATCGAAATTAACACCCAACTCCTCCAACAACGGCGGCTCACCATCATACCCTTCCGTACCGAACGCAGCTAGCCAGCCCGTTCTCAACCCTCCCTGCTCTCCCATCCTACCAGATACACCTCCATTCGCAGATGATCCGGCACCGCCAAATCCACCTCCATATCCTCCCGCCCCGCCTGCTGAAGAGCCGGGGTATGCTTGGGCAGATGGCTGACCGCCATAGCCGACGCCATAGGAGGCTTGGGAGGGCGTGGTGTGGCCTGAGACGGAGTAGGAGGATGGGTAGAATTGGAGGTTTTGAGGCGATTGGGAGCCATAGGAGGGTTGTGATTGTTGGGGATAGTATTGGGCCATCGTGGCCGGTGGGTGTGTGAATCGCCTTGAGGTTCGTTGGTGGTCTCGAGCTATGGCGTAGATTGTATATTGAGTTGGGGGGTGGTCTCAAGGTAACGATAAATACCTCCAATTTAAAAATTAATGTTAAGATGTTATGTTGGTGAGTTGAGAACTTGAAGATCTAGGTGGAAGTTGTGGAGTGACAGCTTGGCCGGTGGCAGCTCCCGTGATTGGCTGCTCACTAGCCTTACGTCAACTTTCAATACATACAACGTACAAAGTCACAGGAATACACATATTCGACGCTTCTAAACCATTTAGTCCAATATCTAATGCTAAAATACATATTTCTACAAGAAATTGATGCCGATCCCTAGCTGGAGCCCCTTCCTTCCCTCCTCTCCTTTGCGCTGGTATATGGGAAGAGAGAAATTTAGTTCAAATCGAGCAACGGGATGCGCATACACCAGTCCAATACCAGCAGCAGTGCTGGGGAGACCGTTTTGAAGCTCGTTTATAGTTGACACGAAAGCATCCTTGACTTCGTCGTTGGTTTTTGGGCGTTCGTTTTCTGATGTGCGAAGGGAGAGCAGGCGGCCCGCATTGACAAAGGCTTGCAGACGTAGTGGAGTATCTTTGCCGACGCGAGGCAAAGGAACAAAGAGGTTGGCGCTTCCTGCGGCATATAGATCACCTCCAACTGCATCGCTGCCGTCACGTGGCCCTAGACCAGCTTGACGGAAGCCACGGACATCCGTGGGACCACCAAGCAGGAAGCGATCATTGACTCTCGATGGCTGTGGTGTCGCGCTCGAGCTCAGATTCAGGGGGTAAAGCACACCAGCGCGGAGTCCGGTCGTAAAGCTGACGCCACTTGGTCCCTTGACAAAAGGAAGAGGAATAGGAACAGCGCCCTGGGTTTCGACTTCCGACTTCCAAAATGCAACGTCTCCTTTCAAAGGCCCGATCCCAGCGACTTCATTGAGGGTCTTAGCATATGTACCACTAGACGGTAAAAGAGGATGATCTCTGCTATCGCGCACCCAAGTATGCGAAATGCTGCTCTTGACACTATCGCCCGCGTCGCCCCGCACAACCAACGAAGCGTCAGGTGACAGCCCGGTAACCTGTCGCCAGAAACCGTTATATGTAAGCTCATGTCGTTGACCGGATTGAGTCTGCCAACGTAGTCTGGTCCATCCTCCCTTCAAGACCTCCTCGTGACTGGCCCAAGGCTTTTGCGTTGAACTGGCTACTCCGCCGACTTCTAAACGAAAGTTGGGGTCACTCAATATCGGCGTCTCGAACGCGGCCTGGTATGCAGATCTGGTCCGAGTACCCAGGGATGCGTTCAAGTTCAATGTTTCCGCACCACCGAAGATGTTGCGCCATAGAAGATTTCCGTACGCAGAGCCCTCGGCGTTACCTAGATCGGTTCCGGTCTTAAGTAGGATTCTCGACTTTTCCCGGACCGACAGGTAGACATCTAAGTCTGTGGGTAGTGCATTGGGGTCGTTCGGCTTGTCCAAGAAGATCGAAATCGGTTCGTGAAAGATGTCTACATGCTATATTAGCCACACCCCAAAAAGCCTAGATATAACCCTACCAAAACCGCTCAATTTGTTTGCTCCTTGCGAAACGCGGGAAAGGGCTTCGGCTAGTGTGTATGGTTTCGGTTGATTGGCACTGAGAATAGGATTGAAAATGCGTTCCAAGAAGCCTTTTCGCGTATGGTTCGCGTTGAGGATCTGTATGCGGGATATCGTGCAAGGCAAAGTCGAGTTCTCATCGATCTGGACGGATTAGAATGCGATCTGAC
Organism: Talaromyces sp. PYS2902; assembly: GCA_023626235.1. Taxonomy (NCBI): domain Eukaryota; kingdom Fungi; phylum Ascomycota; class Eurotiomycetes; order Eurotiales; family Trichocomaceae; genus Talaromyces; species Talaromyces sp. PYS2902. Next base: position 59,766 of record JAMAGP010000029.1, read on the forward strand.
TTTTACTTTTCAGAGACTGTACCATTTCAGCAAGCCGAGCTTGCGCTTTCTGGTAGATGGCATTTATCCGCTCATTGACAGCTTGCTGCTGCTCCTCCAATACCTTGGGATCGGCGGGTTGTTGTAGTCGGTTGAAGATCTAGCAATTGACGTGAGTTAGTTGCGCTCCTTGAACAAAAAACTGGCTGTTTTCTGTGAACCAAGCTTACATCCTCATCATCACTCGTAAGTGAGGAAGCCATCTTGCCGGCCGTTGCTTGCAATTGAGTTGTTTTGTGTCGGCTTGTGAGGAATCTCGAAGAAAGGCATCACACGTGATGGTCTGTGCGGGCTACGTCGTTTCTTCCTAAAATTGCCGCGGCGATTGGCGCTTGCCGCTTTGGGACGTTTTGTATGTCTAATTGATCTTACGATGCTTACAATTTCGCTACATCAGGCCAGTAAATATGCAGTCGGAAGTATACTCTCTTGGAATTGTTACTTCATTTGCTCTGGAGTAGTCTTTTCTATTGAAAAACATATAGTCCATTCTCGATTGCACTGCATCATGAACATGTGACCTTTCTCCAAATCGTCTCTCAATTGGCGTCTTTGCCCAGCTCAAACGGCACATTGTAGTCTGGCACGGTACTTTGATCCGGCTATGTAAGCGCAGTGAGACATGTTTCCATGTCCTCACCACTTTTCCTTGTTGCTACCCATTCATTTAGAAGGTTCCAAAGTGTCGATACGTCAGAGTCCAGCTCGCGATTAAAAAGCCCACTTGGGGATAACCTGCACCATGTCTAGCCAATAATCCGATATTTCACGTTCTTGTACACAGAAATACCAACACCTCGTCCGAGCCGGCCCGGTTCCTGAATGTTGGAGGACTGAATTACACAGCAATTGAAGAGTGATGGAGTAATTGAGAACAAAAGATATGCAAGGAATATGATATCATCCTTGTTTGGAACTGTCGAGTTCTCGGTGAGGAGCCCATCGTTTTTCACTGTAACTGCGCTGACCTCTGGTGATAGGTAGTCAGCGAGACAGAATCGGAACCTCACGTCTCCGTCAGGCAGAGAAAGTTTTGCGATGCCTTTGACTTTAACCATTCGCAATTGACCTCAATCCCAGACATTACAATGAATCTCGGTGAGGGGGTTGTCGCTTGGGCCGAAGTAGCCCCAAAACTCGAGAAAAACCTATCTGGAGGTTTGATCATGGCAGGGGAAAGATTAGAGAAGAATGCTATGTAAAACTGCTAGTTTGTTTTGCGATTAGAAATTGATAATATTGTTCCGTGGACCAGCGCCAGCTACATCAAGAGGACGTAGCATAGGAATCAGCTCCACATCAACGAGATTCTGTTGCTCGGCTTGCCGAAATCGATCGGAGTGCTCAACCTTCTCTACAGTCATCTGATGGTTCATGTCGATCTGATAACCATTCAGACGCTGTATGGCCTGTTCAGCTAGAGCGACTGTAGGGAATCGTACAATACAGAACCTGCTGTAGAGTAAGTATTACCCTCTACTCTTGTGCTGAGCATCTATACAAACCCTAATGACAACTGTTCCGCGGCAGGCATAAGAACCTTGTCATTGTCTTCTGGACTAGTATCATTCAGCCGATGGAGGACAAATCTGCTCAACTTTGAGATTTGCGATGGTTGCACGATAGGCAAGCCACCTAGGATGACTGCTATGCTGGAGTCTTCCATATTGTAGCAGGAGGTGTAGAGAGTAGAAGGGTTTGGTGGTTGCCTGACAAAGCGGCGGGTCATGCCTTCCCCAATAAGAAGTGGGGCTGCCGTATAAGCCGACTCCGGACTCCTGTCTCGCCTCTTTTAGTCAAATATCATCGTTCTCAGGCTTCTTCCTTCACTCTGCACACAAGCTTCTGCCATCCTTCGTGTTCCATTCAGCGATTGCATAGTTCGCTTGTCGCTTGTCGCCTTTGCTTTTCTTTGCTCAGATATCTCACAGTCTCTCACAGGCGTCATGGCTACAAAGGCAGCGCATAAACGAGTGAGTCCCACGAAAACACTTTCGTTGTTGTTTTAGGCTAACAGTTGTACCATCATGTCTAGCTCACAAGAGAATACCAAAACATTCAGAAGAACCCTCCTCCTTATATTGTAGCACATCCCTCAGAGACCAACATCTTAGAGTCAGCTCCTCTTCCTTCCTCAACTGAAATCAGACAACCGCTGACTTTTGCTTTAGATGGCATTATATTCTCACCGGTCCGCCAAAAACTCCCTACGAGAATGGACAGTACTGGGGCACCCTGATTTTTCCCCCGGAATATCCATTTGCGCCGCCAGCTATTCGCATGCACACGCCCAGCGGTAGATTCCAACCATCTACGAGGTTATGTCTCAGCATCAGCGATTTCCATCCTAAATCTTTCAACCCGGCATGGGAGGTGTCGACGATCCTCATCGGTTTATTGAGTTTTATGACCAGCGAAGAAATGACGACCGGTAGCGTCAGTGCCTCGGACAGCGAACGCAGACTATTCGCCGCACGCTCACGCTGGTGGAATTCTACGGGTGGAGGATCACAGGCAAATATTCCCGCAGGCGTCACAGCGACTAGCAAGGGCATCAATAACATCAAGGCTGGCGATGGCGGCTTGAAGTTCCGGACGGAATGGCCGGAGTTAGATCAGGAGAACTGGAAGTGGATAAAAGACAATCGCATCGATGCTACGACAGGACATATAATTCCAGACCCGAATGCGTCGACGTCGAATCACTGCTCGCCTGAAACTTCGGCTCTACGTCGACGTCCTGCTGGGAGTGGACCACGACTGGGCGCTGTGATGGAAGGTGGGCACGTGGCTAGAGAGGCAGGGCAAGGTTGGGTCCGACGACACAAGTTCTGGGTTGGGCTGGCTGTGGTTTTTGGATACGTGCTCATATCGAGGCTATACCACGATATTCAGGGTTCTTGATCATAAGCGTTGGCAGTGTTACATGACGATGGATCGAGCGTTGGACATGGTCGTCCGTGCTGGTTAACTTGGTTATCATCATTTTCGATAGATTCTCTGTGTGTATTAACAATAATTCATTCGGACTAATATTCCGGCTACTTATACTAGATGGAATGAATGTAAGATCATCATGGACCCTGAGCACATATATTGCAGCCTCAGGCAATCCGGTATTTACTCGTAGTATTATTTATTAAGCAATTGGCAGATCCACTCCGGGCCCGCCCAGCGTCATCCATCGCGCCGACCAGCCGGGAATTTCCTCTGGCTCCGCAGAAGGCGAAAAAAAGTTGCCAACTCTCCATCAAGGTCTGATCGCGTTTCTTTTCCTTTCACTGTACAACCTTTACTGTACACTGTATTACACATTTTTCTTCTTTATTATCTTATATTAGCGACGATGGGCTGGTTTTGGGCAGATTCCCAGCGGCCGGCCGCTGTTCCGGTTGACGCTGCTACTACTACATCAGCGGCACCTCCGGTGAGTCTTTTTCCACGAGAAGTTACATGATCTGTTCACTAATGATTTACAGCCAACATGTCCGATGCACAAAGCTGGCGCTTCATCTGCCTTTGAAGCACCCGTCCCCAGCGCCTGCCCGGTCAAAAGATCACCCAATTCACCATTCTTCGTCCCTCCGTCAGCAAGCCAGCCGCAGCAGCAGTCGCAGGAACAAGCAGCGCCAAATACAAGCGGCAAATCAAGGATCAATCCACTTAACTATATGTTCTCATTCATCTCGCAAGAACGCGCCCCAAGCCAAACAGTTGATCTACCCGTTGAGCGCGAAATTTCCTCTATCCCGCGCGCCGACAACATTAATGAGAAATGGGAATATCCCTCTCCGCAACAGATGTACAACGCCATGCTCCGGAAGGGGTACACCGATACACCCCAGGATGCTGTAGAGTCCATGGTCGCGGTGCACAATTTCTTGAACGAGGGTGCCTGGGCCGAGATTGTGGAATGGGAACAGATCTTTTCAAAGGGGCTAAAGAGTGGGTGGGAGAAGTGTCGGAAGGGAAATGAGAATTTAGCCATGGAATTGGCCAAGGAGAGGTGGTTGTGTGAGCAGAGAAGTGAGGAGGAGAAGTTGCAGCCTTGTTTGGTGAGGTTTCAGGGCAGACCGCAGGAGTTGAGTCCCAAGGCGAGGTTTATGCAGACGCTGGGCTGGCTATATCCCGCTAAATTCGGGTGAGTCTATCACAGCATCCCTTGAAGTACAAGCGATTCTAACGAGTGCATAGAACTGAACCACCATTTGATCGCCACGACTGGTACATCTCTCGCCAAACCCCCTCCGGACCAAAAGAGGTTCGCTATGTCATCGACTACTACTCGGGTCCGCCCGAACCAACCGGCGAACCTGTTTTCTTCCTCGATATCCGTCCCGCCGTCGACACGCCCACTGCAGCCGTGGAGCGTCTGATGCGCTGGGGCGGCGATGTCTGGTACAGGGCTAGCGGTGCCCAAGTACGAGAGAAACAATGATCAACCTTTTCTTCAGCTTGGTTACCCTAGCCTCTTTTCTACGTGGAATATTTTAATGCATACTCGGATCCGGCGTCGTCTTTTGTTCGATATTGAGATATGATTAATTTCGGTTGCGGTTTTGCTTTTCAGTGTGTATCGATATATGTAGGTTTTTTGTTGTTGGGACATCTCCATTTACTTTCATGTCTGATTACTATGAGGGTGAGATATTTGAGTTGTATATAATTAATCATTTCTCCCTTTCTAATCTACTTATATGAGTAAAAGTAACGCGAATAAAATCTTGTGAAAGGAGTGAGTACGCTCGTTGATGCATATATACATGAAATGAGGATGATGATAACGCCAGCCCCAATGTTGTCTGCCTGTAATAGTGAGTATGCATTATATGTGTATTTGTTTATTATGTGCAAGAAAGCATCAATGTACGTATGATGAAGTCATTATCAATGTCGTCCGGGTGGAAAAGAAGGCTCAAATGTTCGGAGCCAACATGTCATACTTGACGCACATTTCGGCACTCTCCAAACTGGCTTGGAGGAATGTGCGTGCTTCAAGGCCGACCCAGACCCGGAGCATGGAGGTGTCACCGTGACACACCGTTTGTAGCAGTGTTGTGCCTGAGCCGAGTTGGCGTAGTATTGGAAGGGCGCTATTATGACATTAGTTTCCTCTCTTCAATGATAGACAACTCAAGGTATACGCACCTCTTGAATAGATCTAAGTTAGGATCCAAGCTTCTTCCAATTCCTTCCAACAATAATATAGATATAACGACATTGACAAAGTCGCCCTCGAGACGCACATGGTGCTCTCGGACCATCTGGAGCACCTGGCTTAAAACATCGCCAATTTTGATATTACCCAAGGCGAATGTCCTTGACTTGACACCCAACACGAGATGTTGCATTTTCAATGCAAAGATCTCTGGATCTAGCACCGCTTCCGGTTGACGACAACGGTCAACCATCAAATGGCCTGCTTTGTACCCGTCGAATTCAGCAACTGCGCGGAAAAGGTCCAGGAAATTGCGCCGGTTCTTGTCATTTAACTGGGTGACAAGCCCTGTATCGATGAAGAGCAGTTGAGGTCGGTATCCTTCATGCTCTAGTTCTGCAAGAGCGGTCTTCCAAGCTTCGGGGTCTTTTGTGTGAGGTCGTAGACGTCGTAGTACTTGTTCATTGACATCTAGTTCAGCGCTCGAGGTAGCTTCATGTGCGCGCTTTGGCGCTTTCAGAGAGATATCCAGCTGATTGGGCTTGTAGAAGCGGACCATGATATTTCCTGGATGGAGGTCCGCATGGACGAAGTTGTCGAGTAGCAACATGCGGAGAAAGGCGTCAAGTCCTTCGTCTGCAATTTCCTCTTGATAGACACCACCGCCCTTCTCAAGGAAAACAGACAACGGAATGCCTTGCGCAAATTCTTCTACAAGGACCTCCCTAGTAGTATATTCTGTATAAGGATAAGGAAACCAAGCTGTTGTGCGTGATTTAAAATGTTCTCTGAAAATCACCAAATTGGTAGCTTCGATTCGCAAATCAAGCTGCAACTTCATCATTTCGCCAAACTGCTCAACTTCGCCCGGTAGCGACAACCACTCCATGGTAGGAATCACGTTGATGATATGTGCGAAAATACTCATAATGTTCAAGTCCCTCCTAACCGTGACATCCACTCTCGGATGTAGGACCTTGATAGCAACATAAGACGAAGGCACCCGTTGAGGTGAGCTTTTGACCAGAAAATCGACATTCTTTCGTACCCTAGCCGCCAAATCCTTTGGCATGTCTTGTAGTTCCTCTTGGAACTGTGCTGCAATGTCCGGCTTCAATTTTGCCTTGTATACCTGCGCGATGGCTCCAACGCCCAGAGGCTCTTCTTGAAATTCTTCGAATATCTCGTCAAATGGAAGCCCATTGAAGGCTTTGCATAATATCCTTTTCGTAGCATGTAGAGAGTGTGCCGGTGCGTGTGAGTGCAGAGAGGACATTCGAGCGCATAGTTCGGGAGGGAAAATATCTGTTCGAGACGCTGCCCATTGGCCGAGCTATCCAAAAGTCAGCGACAGATGAACAAAAGCTGTTGAAAATACTGATTTACATACCTTGATGAACGCCGGACCCGCCCTTTCCATCGATTTGACCAGGAAATCAAACCACCATAAAGTTCCCCATCGTTGATTGTTGCGGTCTGGATTCCGGCTGCCAATCCATATTACAGGAACCGACACCAAAACCGGCAAGAATATGACGGTAAGATGGAGAAATCTGAAGCCTGTTGCGATAGGCTCATACACATAGCAGTAGAAGAAAACATAAACCTCTTGCTTGAGTCGAGTGAAGCCGCGTGCATCCTCCGAAACTGTCTTTCGTATCTCTTGCCGCGATGCTTCCAACATATGCTTCTCCCCGGTCTCTTCCTCACCATTCTGCTCCGCCAATTCCATAAACGCACCGGGACCCAATGCGGCCGCAAACAAGACCGAGCCGAAAATAGGGGCTCGCCCTCTACCTATTCTGTTCCACCGTTGCGATACCTGACGATGCCATGTCTGCGGCTTCAGTCGAGGGGTAGTGTTTGTAGAAAGGGTCCGTAATGACGTTCGTAAAGACGGAATTGTGCTGATGGTCTGGTTTGCTCCGCGCCGAAGGCACAGGCGGCGCAACACGAAGGCCGCTTTCATAATTCAGAGAGTTGGGAATGACTGTAGGCCATGGAACAGTAAGATATCATGGCGAGGAGAGATGGGAGCATTCGCCGTGTTGATTGTAGGCGAAAATGCTGCGGGATTGATCAAGGTTGCACGTGTCAGCCAGCGGCCAACTTTTCTTCGGCGCAGAAGCAGCGCCCTGACGGCAACGCGGGAAACTGCGGGTACGTCATTCTGCGCTTTCCTGAACTACGGTTACGGTACGCAGTGCGTATACTGTATCTGTAATTTACGTTACATAAGCAACCGTACCAACTCGATCGTCTCCAACTTAGCGGTTGACCATCTCCTTCCAAAACTTATTAAAGCCTTACTCGGATGATAAAAGGCAGGCAGATTCACTAGATCAGTGCCATACAAGTTTATGATAACGCTGAAAGTAGTCCTAGCTATTTGCTCCACCTACGAACACGTATGTTTGCAGCTAGAGTTACGAGGATTTTGTTAGCTTTACATAGGCTCCCCAAGAAATCTACATTCAAATCTACAGTTTCGCACATGGATAGGATTATATAGGGGGGAATATTCAGGCCCATAGAACATTACAAAAATTTACGCAATCAAAAGTCCCAGGGAGAATCCCTTGCTGCTACTCCAGAGCTATCTTTAAGATCGATCAGGGTTAGGGTTAAGATAACCTCATACACGAAAACGAAGGTCTCTCTAGGGATTGGTCCCAGGTCGAGGGATAATGAAATTAACGAAAAACAAAAACGGGATAACTGATGCCATAGTAGACACATGTAAAAATCGCAAATCCTAACCAGTTTGTATCGGTAGGTAGTATGCACGATCCAACTTCGCTTGTTAACTAGTGGATATGCCAATTGAATCCTATGTTACCTATTCTTTTGAAAACAAACGCCAGAGCCAATTATCATTACACATTGGTATTTAACTTAACTTAGCTGACTAGTTAGTTATGGATTACAGTCTGTTTAGTCAAGTCTGTCATGAGTCATGATACGGAAGCAAATCCGCCAGTCCAGACACGCATTAGCTGTGTGTGCGAACCTTTCCAAGTCCAGACTCAGGTTGCACGAAGCATCAGAGCCCACACCCTACGTACGCATCAATAACAGCTCTAGAATCATCCAATCATGCAAAACGTGACTCGAACAATCTTGACAATGATATACGCCAAGCGTCCACCCAAAGCCACCCGACGACCAGCCAGGCCCAAGAACGCATCCGCATCCGGCAATCCAGTGCCGCAGCCGGGATGCTCGGGAGCTCTAGCAGTGTGGAGGCTTGTTGCAAAGCTGATCTGGCCCTCAGTTGGCGAGTGCGTCTGGGATTTTTCGACCTGTTGCTGGGAGCTAGACCCAGAGTAGCAATTAACTCATGATTACTAACAGTTGAATCCCCGACGACGTCGATCACGCGAGCATGATTTCCGTCCGCGTATCCGATGTGGTTTTGTCTCGGACAATTGTATGGATGCGTATATAAGAAATTGTGTCCCCGCACTATCGAGCTTGTTAAAGCCCTCGAATGTTATATTCACTCAGGGCCCGACTCAACTGTCCCATTTTCATGGCATGAAATCATCACAAGAAGCTATCCGCCTCTTCCGGAGTTAAGATCTTGGCGCCGATCAGATAATCACCCTCCATCAGACAATCCTCACTGGCAGAAAATGGCTTGCGCAAATAATGAAAAGCTGAACCTCGAAGCTGGAACTATTGAACACACATATCCCGGAAGAAGACAACGTTGCCGCGTAAAGTTACTAATTGCCCTCCTCGGCGGCACAATCGCACTGTACTCATTATTCGGCGCGATCATACTCTGTTTTTATACAGATGCTACTTTATTAGCGCTGATTACCAATCCGAGCTTCAATCACCGGCTCAATCATTTACAGAATCAATGGATCGGTACTCAGAGTAATATCGAAACATTGAGGGGGGTGAATGTGGTTGCTGTGGTGGAGTATAGGAATTGGGAGCGGAGCTCGATATTGGATTGTTACTTACGGGTACGTTTTCTAACAATGAGCAGAGCAGAGGAAGCTAATATCGTATAGAGAAATCTGGTTGCATATGGCGGTCTGCTGGATCAAGTGGTCTTCATCCCCGAAAGGAGGGAATGGCGACATCTTGAATGGCTGTACGACACCGTGAACAAATCGGATTCCTATTCAATCAGCCAATCTCTCCCAGTAGCGGATGACAAAACTGTATACATCAAAATTGACGGCGATGTTGTCTACATCGAGGATAATGTAATCCCTTCTATTGTCAACACAAGATTACAAAATCCAGACACGAGCATCATTTCCGCGAATGTCATTCATCAGCCCGCCGTCGCCGAGTTTCACCGCAGACCCGGCGTTCTAGTACCGCAATTACTTGACAGTCATTCCTTGAGTCAGGACTCTAGAGCATCGTCAGAATGGAGCTGGAATCCGTTCTGGCCTTATTGGAGGGATATGCTGAAGTCGTGGCTCCCCAATGGAGCCTACCCTACATCAAAACCTGCAAGCGCGACTGAGACACACGCCTGGCTCTCGCAAGCGCAACAACACATTTCGTTCCTCCATCACCTCGAGCGCGGCGAATTGCAGAACTACAAATTCCCACTGTGGAAGAATCCACCTGGCACATTATCGGACGCATTCATCGTTTTGCCGAATGGCAATAACACGATGAGCTCATCGAAGCAAAATGTGCTGATAGACGGCAAAGGCGTGGTCTCGCATTACGACGACGCGGTTGGAGCGCAGGGATTAGACTCAACCGATATCCTCGACCGGTACAGGAAATATGCTGAAGAGCATATCTGTTATGCTGATTAGTTTTGTGTGACGATGTTTATGACTGATGATATTCTTTAGCGTGTATCTCACCTTGCTGAATTGTTCTCGAAATTGACGAAGTGTGGACCATGTGTATATGACTAACCTAAAAAAGTAATTTGTGGACCCAAATCTAAGAATCGAAAATATCTACAGTAGTAACTCCGCATCGAAGCTCTATCTCCTTCTAACAATGCAATTACCTATCTTTTGAGATTATGTAAAAGGTAGAAAATATGACGACGAAACCCCCAAGCGAAGCAGACATAATCTTCAATCGCGCCAACATCGCGCTCGCCCGAAGCCAGCGCCTCGTCGCATCATGGCTTCCGCCGCGGAGCACGACTGCATCCACCGACTCCGGCGCCGAGAACAAACAAGACGACGATGACGATGAAATATTTACCGCTGTTCCTGAACGGTTTGTCTCTCTTTCATCTCTTAATCCCAAGAATGAATGGGGTAGAACACAATGCTAATGGTGGTCGTGGTGGTGTAGACTCGGTCTCGGCGCCCCCGTCCCCGTCAAAGATGCGTTTAATACTCTGAACAACTCCAGCAGCAACAATAAGTTGGACGATAAACTCAGACAGAGATTGTTGGGACGGAATGCGAAGAAGTTTATGCAGCAGCAACAACAGCAGAAACAACAAGCAGCTCACGCGCGAGGGAAGACGGGGCAGGACGATGCTTTGAATGCACGGCCGAAAGAGGCTGAAGATGAGGATGATGAGGAGGAAGGAAGGACGTCGTTGGGAAAGAAGAAGCAGAGACAGCAGAAAGCCACGAAAGTCGAAGTAGAAGAGAATGAGGATACAGACAACGTCGAGACGAATACGAATATAGACGACAGCGCTGAACCGCAAATACCTACCATTCCTACGATACCATCCAACAAACGCAAAAAGACGGGCAAGGTCAGCTATTTAGATGAATTATTACAAGATCGGAAAAAGAAGAAGAAGAAGAAGCAGGTGGAATGATTGCGTCAGAAATATTATTGCTGTTTGTACGTACACAGATGCAAAATCTCATTAGTATAGACAGACATGGAAAGGACTCCGTCGATATGAATGCATGCAGAGAAAGAAAGGGAAATATATAGAGGACAGAGTCCAGTGGACAACAGACATATGTATGTGTGGTATTATACATATTAAACAGGAAACAAACTCTCCATTCGCCTTGAGTGATAGACCGACCCATCCTCCTTCTCGGGTATAATGATGATTCGAGTATTGGTATATAAATGAGAAGAGATGAGATGTATGTCGCGGTATTAATGTAAAGGCTGACACAGAAACTCAAAAGTGTGATGCAAAATGTGGATTTGAACGAGGAATGAGATTACTGAAGCCGTTTTCGCTTGCGATCTTCGAGAATTTGGTCGTCTTCTTCCGGCCGTTCGCTGGTGTCAGTTGGATTGAGCAAGGAGTGTACATTGCTCGCCATACTGGATCGACGCGTCGCTGGTAGTGAACTGTCGTACCGTGGAAATCGAGGTCCTCCGTTACTGCTTCCGGCCGACCATGTCGGATCCACGGTGAGATGTTGCTGCGAAGCCGACGTAGACAACGACGGTGCTCCCGGCTGATCGGGGGCCCCCAGAGGTGGTGTTGCTTGTCGTGATAGTTGGGTTCGTCGCCTTGACCCTGTAATTTCATACTGCGCCAAAACATCACGAACTTGTTGCTCACTAGTCGACGGAAGTCGATGCGGCGATGATGGCCATGGTCCAGATGAGTTTCCTGCAGTTTGTATCCCGCTTGGTGGCCACCCGTGTTGACGAATGTCTGCAGAGGTATGTCGACGCGCGAGCATTGCCGATTCTGACGGTGACGTGACTGCTGACAAAGGCGGAGGTAGTGGAGGTTGCTGTTGTTGAGGAGGAAGCGGCGGACGACTGTAACCTGGCGAAGAATGCCCTCCACCAATAGATCCATACCGTCGAGGAGAGACAGCTAAATGCTGTGATATGTGTGTTCTGATTGGTTTAGAGGTGTCCGCGAGCGAAGGCCGGCGACTGTCGTCTTGAGGCATTTGACGCGGTGAAAGTGGTGGCCCTTGTTCTGCTACATTTCCAAAGAATGCTTGCTGTCGGCTAGCCAGCAGGCTTTCGTGAGGCGTTTCCAAGGCACGAGTGCTATCCAGATGTCGTTCAATGTCTTGTTGCATGTCCGAGACTTGGACTTGTTAGTGAAATGTTTATTAATACATTGCAGCGACTTACCTTCACGATATAAAGCACTATCCCGGTCTTGGTTCATAGTAACGAGAACCTGCGAAATTGAATTTGTCCATTGATGACATCTGACAAGACACTCTGCCAAAGCTTGACACCGGGAGCTCAACATATAATTGGTCTCTTCCCAGCGCAGCATTCGATTTTGCATTTCATAGATCGAGTGCTCCAAGGTCAACATCCGCATATCGCCCGTTTCAGGTATTGGCTCGGCTGGCGTCCCCGGTTGCGACACGCCGGGTTTAGTATTCGAAAAAGAGTCTCGATGAATCAGAGTATGTCGGGATGCCCTTCGTTTGATTTCGCGCAGACCCACCAAGTCGCCTCTTTTGAAGTTTCCATTGCCATGTTTAAATTCCCAAAGCGCTGAGTCAGGGGAGCTCGTATGAAAGACGTCGCTTACTGCTGACCTTTAGCATTTTTCCTACCATTTTAAAAGAGGCCATACCTTTGTGAAATCCGTACATGTTCAACTGCCGTACAAAGGACGAAATATTCGTGTGTTTGAAGTATTGTCTACCAGGAATGAGAACGCGATGCACGTACAGATAGGGTGAACTTACGCTAGAACCTTGGAGAATTCGGAGGTTGGAGACATGACGAAGCTTTCGTTCGAGTTGGACCAGGAAATTAGATGTTGAATGCTTTGATCCTCAAGCATGCTGTAGACTAATGATTAGTGCCACGATTCATGACAGTGTGTACGTGAAAGCCTTACTTGTATAGCTTGTGTATAAACGCCGTCTGGACGACCTTTGGTTGTTGCGCGGCAGCAGCAGCTCCTATAGTTTGGCCGCCCGGGGCATTCAAGTGACTTTGGTTGTCTCCGTTGGTATTGTGCATGCTGGAATCGCCATCCGGCGCGGCCGTTGTCAGATCCATCAGATCGCCGCGATTGGCATCACCTGCCGGTACGGACGAATTGAGCACAGGGATATTTCGCTGTCTATCGCTAGCAACAGAAAAAGGGCCTCTTGAAGGAAGATCGGCGACTCGGTTCATGGCGACTCGAGTGCGTACAGTGGTTGTTTCGCGAACGTCGCTGGCGGAGGTGCGTCTTCCGCAGGCGGAGACTTAGCCGATGAAGTGAAGATTACCGATATACTCTCAATTATTGTTGACCGCGTTGCTTCTTCCGTATCTTAATTATCCTCGTATTCTTTCTCGCTATCTAGTACACTCGTACGCTGATCCGATGGCGTATGCAGTCGCGGTGCTCGGGTCGTGTCGGGGGGGGCGTCGCAAAGATACTGAAGACTCACGGCCGAATGAGCTCCAGAGGCCCAAACATGATGACACAAGAATAATGGGACGGGTCGGAGGGCCACAAACGATGGAACTCGGCACTTTAAGAGATAGATTCGATAGGGAGTAAACTGGCAGTAAGGATAATCGAGGACCGAGACGGCGTAGTCGAGGATGCAGTGGGAAGAAAAGAAAACAAACGAGGGAGAGCAGAAAAGGGAGTTGCGGGGGAGCGAGTCCGGCGTTGGGGGTTTCCTCGTGGAAGCTTCTGTTACTTCTGCCGCAACTTAGTTGCAGATGCTACGACTCTTCTAGACTGTCCAGGATCAGCTCGATCATTCATTGATCACTATTCTATTCTCATTTCTTGCCTTGTTGTTCCCCCGCACCTGATCGGCCGTGGCAAACTGTGGTCACGATAGCTAGCTAATGCGATATAGTCAACCCAACGAAAGAGCAGGTCTACAAGGCATACTCATAACTATCATATCATATTCGCACGGAGTATACCAAATATGATTTAATTGCAGTAGGTTAACGCGCCATCATTAGGCTGCTGAGCATTCCCAGGGTCTGCTTATCAGAGACGATGCTGCTAGAAGATTAACACCGGAGTACTGATTACGCGTGTAGATTTATCATCGTCTCCGACCTCTCGTTGGTGGAGCTATGGGAGCTGGGCTGAATGATACTAGCTGCTTCGAAGCTAGGCAGTGCTACCTTAGGATGCTCATACTCTTCTTTACATAGTATGTGCGTGTATGCAGCTATGTGGTATGCATGCGCAAATGCAATATTATGTCAATCAGAAGCAATGGCAGCAGGGATACGGATTCTTACCAGCCGACAATGCCGGATACGTCGCTCCGACTCGACATGACTGCCCACGCGCTGGCAAGCAGTCTGGTTGTAGTGAAGCGATGAGAAACCTGTAACACGGCGGCGCAGGAACTGTGATTGAGCAATTTCCGGTGCTTCAAACTAGCAGAGAAGACGACAGGCGATCTCGTCGCATTGGTCCAGGCGCATGTAGGGAGTCGCGTTTTAGCCCTCTGCATGAAAAGGAGTAAGCGATCAGTGGGGCGATGCGAGCTCGACAGGTATGTCCGCGGTAGGTACTAGGTATGCACGTAGCCAGATGGCGCGGGGGCCAATATGAAGACTGGCGAATTACTTTGACGGGCAAGTCGGGTTGAGAATGTCTAGATCGCCGGCTAGATGTCTCAGAACTGATGTATGTTGTTTGGACGAGGTAGCGAAGCAAGCCTGAAGAGTAATGAATGAATAAAGAGTTGTGGCTCGAAGAAGGGACGCAATCTCGGCACAGCTGCCTCAGGTGCTGCCTCAGGCTCCGGCCGAACTAGGGATTAACTAGGCACATCGCTGCCCCGCTTCCTTCTACAACATCTACAACAGTCCAGTGACCCGACAACACGACATCCTGACTGTCACTCAAGCATGCAGTCTACATAATCATGGGCAGCCGTCACCCGGACGGACACAGCGACGGCGATGTAGTCCAGACTCGTCTCATCCAGGACTTTAAGTCTCTGTCTACAAAACAAGCTCGCCGAGCCGTGTGAGCACCTTCCTGCCGCTTTGTTCCGTAACTTCTGCTAAGGTGGCTTAGCAGATTGAATGCCATTCTGGATGACTTGACCCTCGATGAGCGACGCGAGCTTCATGCTCGTCAGGAAAGTCTACACTGTGACATTGTTGGCTCCCTGCCGCTTGAACTCGTGCTTGAAATAGCACGATATTTAGATCCGCTTGAAGTATGGATCTTTCAAAGAGTACGACTTCTTAAAAGAACATGTATTTCTTCCCCGCCGAAAGCGGCTACTTATCGGACCCTCTAGGTATCCAAGCAATGGCAGGCTGTACTCTCGTCAAAGGAAATCTACAGCGCGATTCAGTTTCCCTTTTATCCCTCCCCACTCCCTGATCTCGGAGACAAAACCGTTTCTGCAGCGGATATCATGCGCTGTAAAAATGGATTCAGCCGTACAAAAGCATGTTATCGATGGCCCAACGACTTGGAATGCTCATTCAAAGATACATCAACAGCAGAACAGTCTGTTTCTTATTCTTCCGGCAAGGTCGCATGGCTATCAGCAGATCAAAGGATTGCGTGCATCAAAAATCTGACGACGGGGACTGTGACCGAGTTCATTACTGAGACCCGTGGCGTGATCCGTCTCATTCATCTGTCCGAACATTTTCTATTTGTTCAAGCTTCAGGGTATGAGTTACTACGATTACTATACAAGATTTCAGAATCTAAACCCCTCACAGATACTGTACCGCTTGGGAGTTGTCGACTCACCGGTCACATCAGATTCGACTCCCATCTCCACATGTAATAGAGATCAATGCTCGTCATGACAGAGCCGTCATCCTCATCGGAAGACCTTTGGATAGGTTGACGATTCTCAGTTGGCATTTCGATAGTGATAGCGTCCGGTCAGCCCGCATCGAAGGCCGGCCACTTCTCACGTGCTGGGGCAGTGACGACGATGACACATTGTTCGTCCTCCAAGCTGAAAAAGAGGCTGGTTTGGCATCCTATAGGTTCTTTAGGCAGAAATTTGCCATTACAGATTTTGAAATCACCACTCTTGATTCGAAAATCTTGGCTGTCGAGCAAAGAGTCGACCTAGACTTTACATATTTCTATACTTTCACAAGATTTACGCAACTCACCTGCCGATATGGTACAACCATCTCTCAAATGCTTCCGTTGAAATCCTCAGAGCCCGGTCTGGTCAATATTTTCATCACCTACTCTACAAAGACAGAAGCTCTAGAAGTCAGGACTCCAGTACATAAATTCGACGATGATCAGCGCATGCAATATTACAAAGGCAAAATGCTAACTGTTGACGGGACAATATATTATCCGATCGTCACCTGGAGTCATTTCAAGATCAATCAAATCCTCGACGAAACAAACGTTTTCTATGCGCATATGTACTCGGAAATACTTCCCATGTACAACCCAAACAGACCACGGTTTGTTACGTTCGGCGACCATCAATTATTCGGGACTGCGCATACTGCAGGCATACAAGTCTGGTCTTTTGATCCCAAATTACAGTTTGCACCTGACGCCTAACTGGTCCTGACAATGAGTACCATTCATATCGCCGAAAGGGGGTTTTACTAGTTAACAAGTACATATATGATTTAAGGAATGTGTCAGGCCTTCACATCTAATCTCATCGCTTTTCTTCCTTCAGGGGAAACTATACCAGCTTGACCCTTCCACCCCTTATACTTTGGTTCAAGGCTAGGTACCCTTTCCTTTGCGCTGAAATCAGGTGGAATATATCCATCTAGAAAAGCTTTCAACTGTGAGTCAATATACTGGATATTCTCATCCGTCGATGGTGTTGCAGCAATATACAACACGGAGGAGTCTCCCTGGCCCTTATGTTCGGTATCAACTGCATGGCACATATCCGCATGCCACCAGACCGTATCCCCCGGATTCATAGGCGGAATATGAACGAGACACTCTTGGAGACGCAAATGGGGATGCGAAGTCGCTGAAAGTCGTTGCGAGTCAAATCGAAACGTACCTGGGAACCAAGGAGTGTCGGGATCAAATGTCCATTTACTTGCATCCATTATATCTTGCTCCTTTTCAGAGGCTGGGGGTTTGAAAAATGGACGTAGTAGAACGTAGGACATGACCCACTGAATGTGTGGATATAGTAGCAGAGAACCTTCACTAGGGCCTGTCGTCGTGAGTGACGTCCAACCCTGGAAAGCCCGGAAGACACTACAGTGTGCACTGCCTGGGAACATTCTTGTGTTTGCCTTTTTGCGAAGTGACAACTCATAAAGATCCAAATCTTCTGGGTTACCTTGCCAGACAGGTGCATAGCAAGCACGATATGTAGAATCAGCCCACCGACTCAGTGAGCCGGCATCGATGTGAGGTCCCAAACCGAAGAAGGGCGATCCCGGAGGTCGGATTCTGACCGCATCAACGTAGGTCAGAGGATCAAGTGATTTCTCGGGCTCTTCCTTGTCGTGCCACCAGCCGATAAGTTCACGGGCGACTTTGAGCGAGTTTGGATGTGAGCGTGCTGCCATTTGAGTGGGACTGTAGTACATGCGCAAAATCGCAGGTGTTTCCACAGGCCATCCTATAAGATGTTACTCGACTGTCCCCTTGAGCTTTGCGTATAACAACATACCTGTAACCAAATCCTTATTGTCAGCAACATAGCCCTTTAAATTCTTGAACCACTCCTCCGCCACATCCTTCTCAACAACCCGTCTAATCAGAAAACATCCAACTTTCTTATACTCCTCTTTCTGCTTTACACTCAAATCCTGTAGTTCGCTATACGAGATCTCCGGAATGACTGCGTTCCCCTTTTCGCGAATCTCCTTTGTGACTTTTTCTAGCTCGGAGCAGACCTTGAGCCAACTTTTGATTAGGGCTTCTTGGCCGTATTCTTGGATGATGGCGGATTTGTAGTTGGCAAGATCGTCGGACGGTTCGTCGTTGGGGATCGAGGAAAATTCCGGCCAGGCTGGCCATGTAGTTAGGGGGCCGATCATTTTCGTTCTTCTATGGCGACTATATCTATAGAACGGAAAGAAGTGGTCTCACGCTTGTTTGTTTAAGACTACAATCACGAAAGCATGTACAATGTCCCTTGACTGCCCGCCCAAGAATTAGAACATATAAGATACGTAGCCTCCCACTCGAACGACAACAAAAATGGCAACATGCCGTATAGCGGGGAAGTAGTCCTCGCAAACGTTCCTATCATTCTCCAGATGTAATCGCATAGATCCGCAATCGATCATCTAGTTGTCGGACCCGGCGAGAATAGCGGCCATTCCGGCATTGAATGCGGCGGATAGGCCGACGTGTGATAAGAGAAGATTCATAGTCATTGGGTGAGTTAAGATTTAGAATCTGCGCCGAACCAAAAAGCGTAAAGTACAACTTGCAGGGGGGTTGACTTTATCAGCACTCGAAAGGGTAATAGACTATTTATCCTCTAGTTATCTTTGACTGTGAACTGGAGGGAAATCAGGTGTGGCACTTTAAGGTTAGACAAGCTTCCATAGACAAGCTTTGAGGAGATAACCGAACCTTGCACTGCTATGTGATGATATTCAGTGTGATAGCGTTCTATGGCACTTAAATAGGATGAAATTACCGGAGGATTTCGGCTTGTAATCATAAACCTATTAGCAAAAATCTGGGATCCTTTTCAAGTCGCTCGTGACTCCATCTTTAGAATCATAATTGTGCTCTCTTCTGACCGATACAGAGATCTGACAAAAGAGTGACCAACATGGTCCTCTCCATCTTCTGGAAAGAGGGTATCGTCCCCAAAACCTCCAGCGTCCTTGTAGCCATCATCGTGTTCTGCTCCTCCGTCACGAGCACCACTATGGGCTATGATGGCAGTTTAATGAATGGCCTCAACATACTCCCCGCTTACAACGACTTTTTCCAGCTCGATACCTCCAAAACCGCTCTGTCTACAGCATCCACTTGGATCGGTAATGTGGTGGTAGGTATAGCGTTTGCAAAAGTCCCGGATTGGATTGGAAGGAAACCAAGTATGTTGCTTGCTTCACTCATTACCATCGTGGGTGTCATTCTTGGTACAGCGGCGCAGGGGTTTGCCATGTTTGTCGTCTCGAGAATCCTTGTTGGCATTGGTGCTGGCTTTTCGTCCATGGCCGGGCCGATCTATTTTGCGGAAACATTGCCTATAAAATGGAGAGGCATTGCTTTGTGCCTGATTTATGATTTCTGGTAGGTCTCCTACCGACTCTAATCCAGATGTTTGACGTATACTGACTGGCACAGGTACGTGGGCGGCCTCGTCGCTTCAGGAGTCACGTACGGAACAAGCGGGATGACCTCGACATGGTCCTGGCGCATACCGAATTTGTTACAGGGCTTCTTTAGCATTGTGCTGCTTTTACTTCTTCCCTTCCTGCCAGAATCTCCCCGTTGGCTGGCTTCGGTCAACCGCCGTGACGAATGTCGCAAAGTTCTTGCACAGATTTATAGCAATGGAGAGCTGGAGAATGCCACTGTTCAGACAGAATATTTCCTTATTACTGATTCTCTGGATCGGTCTATCGAGTCTGAGAGTGTATGGAAGGTGGTGGGAGATATGGTTAAGAAGCCCTCGGATCGTAAGAGAACACTTCTCATGCTTTCTGTGGCTGTATTCTCGATGTGGTCTGGAAACAACATTGTTTCTTTCTACTTGGGCGATATGCTGGACCAGGCCGGTATTACAGATTCGACAACGCAGCTTCAGATCGTAAGTCTTCCATGCTACCTTTTCGTAAGCGCTCTTACTGACGAGTACCGACAGAATATCATCCTCAACTCCTTCTGTCTCGTCGTCGCCCTCATAGGTACAGCATCGGTTGACCGCATCGGCCGCAAGCGCCTAGCGCTCTGGTCCTCTGGCCTAGAAACTGTCTGCCTATTCCTCGTGGGTGCCTTTACAAAGCTCTACGGCACCTCAACAAATACATCCGGTATCTATGGCACTATAGCTATGATCTTTCTGTTCCAAGGCTCATATTCCTTTGGCTGGACACCGTTGAGTATGTTGTACCCACCTGAAGTCCTGAATTTCCGTTTACGAGCTGTCGGAATGGGTATTTATACATTTGCGGCCGAGGCAGCTGGCCTGGTCACTGTGTATGCATTCCCTATTGCCATGGATAGGATTGGCTGGAAGACTTATATGATCAATGGCGTGTGGGATGTTTTTCAGTTTGTGTTTGTGCTGCTGTACTGGGTCGAGACGAAGGGTAAGTCGTTGGAGGAGATTGATTCAATTCTGGATGGAGTGCCGATGTCGACAGGAATTGAGGCGGGAAAGGGTTTGGAGGATGAAAAGGAGGCTTCTCAGAATGTAAAGGAATTGTAATAGCATTTAGACTACTTAGATAGGTAGGTATAAGGTCATTGTCTTCGAGAGGAGGGGGCTGTGATGCATATTCAGATTTGACTTTCCAAGATTACCAAGCTGTAGAGCAGTTGGCATCAATCGTACCATGATGATTATTGTAACATGTCCAAAAGTCGGACGTTATTATGTAGCTTTCATATTTTCGTAGTACTCGGATTGTTCACGGCCCTCCTAAAAAAAAACGTCGGATCCCCCGACATATACGGACTCAAGACCGACAATAGTCCCATCCACTATCGGTGTGATCGAACGGGCGAGAAATAAATGCAGGATGATTAAGATGAGCATACTTGATTTTTCTTTATCATTTAGTCAATTATCAGACCAGCGTACTCGGACACCAAAGCCGCTGGGTCTGATCACATACAACACACACCGCCAACGACTCATGGGAATTTCAACAGGGACTGAGAATGATCTCAAAGATGTCAAAAATTACTGCACTGAAGATGTATATCATACATTAATAGCAAATGCCAACAATATCGTAGATGCAACAAGTCTCAAATCCGCCAGCAAAGAGAAATTCATCATCGATGTCCACTCCGAAAACAGCACTACCACCACCTCCGAAGATGGCTCTGACGAAATAACTTATCCAGAAGGTGGCCGGACAGCCTGGCTTGTCGTCCTAGGCAGTTGGATGTCCTGCTTCGGTTCGATGGGCCTCATGAATTGTCTCGGCATCTTCCAGGCGTATCTGGGCGAGCACCAACTCCAACGATACTCCCCCAGCAGCATCGCGTGGATTTTTGGCGTCTATTCATTTCTCGCGTTTTTCTGTGGCGTTGAAGTTGGTCCGCTCTTTGATGCTAAGGGGCCACGGCCGCTTATATTGCTTGGTGGACTGGGGACTGTGGCGTTCTTATTGTTGCTGGAGGTGTGCACGGATTATTGGCATTTTATGCTCTGTTTTGGGCTATTGGGAGGAGTCACTTTGTCGCTCGCATTCAGCCCTTCTATATCGATTGTAGCGCATTATTTTCATCGTCGAAGAGGGTTTGCGGTGGGTATTGCATCGTCAGGCGCTTCGATAGGTGGCGTTGTGTTTCCATTGTTGTTTCAACATGTTTCTTCCAACTTGGGATTTGCATGGGCAACGCGAATTATTGCGCTCGTTGATCTGGTCACTTTCGGTTTTGCGTTTCTATTAATCAGGAGACGCTTCCCGGCGAAAAGTGCTACGTTCGAAAGACTAGTTCCAGATCTATCAATCTTTCGGCAGAAAGATCTCATGCTTGCTACGATGGGGATATTCTTCATGGAATGGGGCTTGTTCATCCCATTGACATATCTCACTTCCTTTGCATTGGATATCAACATGTCTTCCGAATCGTCATACTTATTGTTATCTCTTGTCAATGCCGCGGCGGTCTTTGGTCGCTGGATCCCCGGCTGGTGCGCTGATCGACTGGGCAGATTCAACACGCTCATCACAACTATTGCCATGTGTTTGCTCTTTATTGCTTGCCTGTGGATGCCAGCTCAATCTGAGCAAGTCATTAGCAGTGGGAGCGCGTCGGCACTGGCAATTGCGTTTGCGGTTCTGTTCGGGTTTGTGAGTGGGAGTAATGTCAGTCTTGCGCCGGTTTGTATTGGGCAGTTGTGTCGTATTGAGAAGTTTGGGAGGACTTATGCTACGGCATATGTTATTGTTAGTATCAGGTATTTATTTTTCATTAGAATTTCTGCCATAGCATTTTTGACTAATGCGAATATTTGCAGCACCCTCACTGGCATTCCGATATGTGGCGCTATCCTTCAAAATTGTAATGGAGAATATTGGGGATTGATTACGTTCGCGATTGTCAGCTATGCAGCGAGCTTGGTGTGCTTAATAGCTGCAAAGATATTTCATTGTGGATGGAATCAGATGCTGGCTATTTTTTGAGCTTCGTTGTTGGTAAGAATCTTCCTTGGTAGAACACCAAACGTCAAATTGACAGCCTCCTTGAAAGAGAAAGAACTAAATGGATATCTAAGAATGAACAACCTGCAGCTTCAACTTGCCCAACACAATCCGAATCATCCCCTGAATCCTCTTTGCGGAAGCAAACTTCCGACTAAAAGCCTGCAACAACTCAATGCTCAACTCTAAGTCCTCAATGGCCTTACTCGACTCCAACACCTGAGACAAATTGTTTGGCTGTGCCGTTGTCGAGTACATCAAAGAAAGTGTTGCGTTGAACAAAACAGCGAGATTGAGCCAATTGTACGAGAAGCGTTGCTGTCGATGCATGGTCGTGGCTTGTCGGATAGCCATGCTGGATGCTTCGGCAAGAACTCGCAGTTGAGCCAAATCTAGCGTTTGACAGAGCGGAGATGGGCGATAGAGCATAATTACATGGGTATAATAATTGAAGTCGAACCAGTTGGTACATAAATGAGGAACCTTGGATTGCAGGTCTGGTAACGGAAACGGCATCGTCCGTCGCCATTCTATCAGCCTTCTATGAAGGTTTTGAAGGGTCTGCTCTTTCATTTGTTGTTTGGCTGGGTCGCTGTTTCGGACTGCATGGACTTTACTTCCAATCTCACTAGCAATAGTTCGGAGAGCTAATATGTGCAGTGGGATGGCCATGGTTGAAGGCTCGAGCTTTGTGGATGGTATGATGCCATCAGGTTGGATGTTTTCGTCGTCGACGTCTGCAAAGGGCTGTATTATGTCAGCGCGTTGATTGAAGACACGGAATCCAGCATACCTCTACAGTAATATCATCATCTTGGATAGCGAATGGACGCCCCAAGGCTAACGAAACAACACTATAAACCGTGAGTATGGTTATGTGTCAGACCCATTTTCTAACGTACCGGTCCATCATATACAGGCAGAAAAAGAGACGTTTTTGGTGCTCAGCAAGATCCACGGTGAGACTCTTGTACTGCTCAACAGTATGCAGGCCCATGCCAGTTGCCATACGAGCCGCCATTCCGATCAAAATCCATGTATCTATCAAGATTAGCATACGAAATGAAACAGAGTTCCAATCCACTAACTCGGACCAATTTTATTGAAGAAAGAGTACGATACTTGTAGCATCAAAACTTCTAGAGCGGCCTGCGCATAAATTAGCTTACCGTAGGATAAGACGTTTCATGATGCCTACCAAATCTCCGCATCCCATAGCACCCTCAAAATGCACCATGGCCCTATTAAACAGCTGGACAGATTCCGACTCGTCCAGCAAAGATACCGAAGAATATGCCGTTGATCCAATCGCTAGAACCATCCAAATCCGGAACTGCCATAACGGAGACTGGGCAAGCGCATCGGAAGGGTCGGCATACAACCGCCAAAGGACAGTTGTGAATTCATGCTGCCGAACAAACGGATACAAGGTATGAGAATGAGCGAAATAGAATTCGAGTAGGTGGCTGATATGGGATGGCTCTATAAGAGATAATGATTCATGAATCAGGCCGTCCTGTTGCTGATCGTTGGATAAAGGAAAATAGAGTGGCAGTGGCGGCGACGAGACCAAGTGCGTATTGATTTCGTTGAACGCAAATGAAAACGTGGGGGTATTTTCTGTTTGATTTGGTAAAAGATCACCTGCTTCATCATCTTCTTCTTCTTCTTCGTCCTGCTCATCATCAAAAACGAATTCTTGTCGATCTGGCGATAGTCGTCGGAGAACAGCTTGTGTAAGTTTGGCGAAAGATATCCCGGAAGATGATCCGACGTGGCGGTCTGCGGCAGCTTCCAAGGAAAGAAGTTTCAATTCATCGGCCAATGAGTCGGGTTTATGGGTAGTAATGGGGATGTGCTGGCCGTTTACTACAGCTTGTTGCTGCTGGGTTGGCGGGCTGGCTGGTATCGGCTGTGGTTGGGCGATTAAGTGAACCGGAGAAGGTTCTATCGGGCGAGTATTAAAGTCCAATCTCACACCGTCAATGTCATTCGAAGGACCGAATAGCGTTTCATGTTCGGTCGTTCGCATATCAAGGAACATTGCCAATTGCTGCTCCAAGTCTTTGACACGCATTTCTAGTCCTCGCACATATCTATACAGATGATCAGAATCACTTTCCGATAATTCAGGAATATCAGTTGAATAAACGTACGCAATAGAGAATGTCGCCGTCTCTTTTTCATCGTCGAGATAGCTGCATCGCTGATTGGCATGTTGACAGGCCCGACACTGGGGCAGGGCCTTGTCGCAGCGTTTCTTTCGTCGATGGCATCTTCTGCAAGAGCTTTCTGCTCGGGCTGCTGGTCCTGACATTGCATATAACTGGTTTTCGTCTCCTCTAATCATCAGTTTTGTGAGTCAGACAGCAGCAGAGATTAAAGAAGGAGGATGGCAGCTTATCAGTGCTTGCGCACGGCATCAGTCTCCACACCCCCACGACGGATAACCTCAAATGATTAAAGATGCTACTAATAATGTGTAGTGCCGAGCAGTTGGAGGGATTATATTTTCTGTAGTTCTTACAATCGAATATTCTCTCTGATTGGGTTTACACAAAACTGTTGCTGTCTGGATTTCGTGTCGAGTTGACGAGGAATGAGAAAATGAGTCTCTTGCTCCGCCTATCGATAGCCTCACCCAGCGCGATAAGGCCGTTCCATCACCCCTCACTTTGAGTCCTCACTAGACCTAGAGCTTCATAGTGCTGACTCGAATGTCTTGGGGATCTAGCCAATTGATACAAGCTAAATCAGTGAGTCTAAACATTGTAGATGTCATGATTGGTGCACCTTGGGCATTTCATACCCGTGAATCAGGGCTCGGGGCTTAGGGCTAGGGCTTAATTTCCTTTTAAGGCAACTACAATTATTCGCGATACTGGAGCCATGATGTATCGTTCTTTATTAAAATCAAAATGCTTCACACACTACATTGAACGATGATCGCCCAAGAAAAATATTCAGTGCTATTTTCTTAAATCCATCAAACTACGTATGGTTTGATGCAATGAGGAGCTTGTTTCGGTCGCGCCGCCTTTGTCGGATGGGCCGCGCCTCGAGCCGTATACAAGAAGTATATTGACACAGAGCACCACGACCAACTCAACTGAACTATCATTGAATCAAAACACAGTTTACACATACGAATTTGCTATTGCGAGTTGTTCATTCAAACTTAAATGAACATGTCGGCCAACGGACAGTCCTTCCTCCTCGACCCGGAAAAGAAAACCGGTCCCATGCGATACAGCCATGCCCGAGTCGTCTCACCAAGCACTCATCACACAATCTACATCTCAGGCATCGCCGCTGTTACACCAGATGGTAAATACGAAGGGGTAAGCGAAAAGCCTGACGGAACATACGAACTCGACATTCGCGCACAAACCGCTGCAGTGCTACGACGAATCGAGAGTATAATCAAGGGTGCCTCTGATGGAAAGGCTGATCTTTACAATATTGTGGACGCGGTTGTTTATATCTTGGATATGAAAACACAATATGCCGGCATGAATGAGGAATGGAATAAGATCTGGGGTGATCGTGCCAGTGCGCCTGCGAGGGCGACGATTGGAGTGAGAGAGTTGCCGGATCCCAGGTTTTTGGTGGAAATCAAAGCTACCGCCGTATTTGAGAAATAGTAGTCATAGATGGGTTAATTAGATTATGGAAATAATCCTGACCATTCATGGATTGACTCATTGACTTGCATCCACCAACCAGTAAGAATGCTGTAGCGTCGGACTGTCCGACCTCTAGAATGGCTTGAAATGTATGTTTCGTTCGTTGCATACTGCGAGAAAATCTTTCCGTCAAATCACATCATGAACTACTCAATATGTCCCCCCTCAGCACCGAAAACGCAATCCAACACTTCACCATAAACGACTTCAAATTCCAGGATGGCACTATCCTCCCACAAGTCCAACTCGCATACCGCGAAGTCAACCCAACCAAAACTAAGATAGCTCTCATTCCTACCTGCTTCCGCGGCCGCATCAACTCAACCTTGAACTTCGCCGACGGTGCATTACGAGGTTATCGGGTGATCGTGGTCGCTCTGTTCGGCAATGGCGAATCATCCAGCCCATCAAATACACACAATTTCCCGCAAACTCTTGACTATCGGGATTGTGTTCGCGCTCAGTATAAGCTGATAAAAGAGCATCTGCAACTCACAAAGATCGATGTCATGGTTGGATTTTCTATGGGCGGGCAATGTACCTATCATTGGGCAGCGATGCATCCAAGCATGATTCTGAATGCAGTCATCATCTGTTCCTCTGCCAAAACGAGTTTACACAATTATCAGTTCTTGGAGGGTCCTAAGGCTGCTTTGCAGAGTTCTGTTGATTACGTTGATGGAAAATTCAGGATAAATAGAGATTCTCCGCCGCTACGTGGATTACACGCTTTTGGCCGCGCGTATTCTGCCTGGTTGACTAGTGCCGAGTGGTTTGGGCAGCGCTTGTTTGAGAAGCAAGGATATAAATCACTGGACGACTGGGCGGCTGCTGTTGCTGGCACGAATTATAATGATTGGTATCCGGATGACTTGTTAGTGATGCTGGGAATGTGGCAGCGGTCTGATATCGGGGTTACAGCGGGCTCCCGGACGGATGAGAATGTCATCTCTGTGTCAGAAGCTTTGGGTCGGCTGAGTGCAAGGTGTCTTCTGATGCCCTGTCAAACTGATCAATATTTTACATGGCAAGTTAGTGAGAGAGAGGCTAAACATATCCAAAAGGCGGAGGTGGCCGTCATTCCTTCGATCTGGGGACATGTGGCTGGAGGGGGTGCTAATCAGGAGGATAGTGACTGGATGGATCGTAGAATTGCTCTATTTTTGAGTCAAGAAGACTGATTCTTCAGATGTTCATTAAACTTGAATTGATACTATTGCATACTTGCCAAACACATAATCGCCTACGGAAGCATAGCTTACAATCTTAGTAGGACTTTTGGGGCTAAATCTATGTTTGTATCCCCATGCCCTGCCCTAACAACAACTATACATAGGTGACACAGCATCGAAATAGCGCGGCAAAAAATCAAAAGAGAACTGCTCCAAAAAAGCGGAGTCGTGCCATGGTTAGGTAATTTAAATGAATATGAACCATTGGACGTTGTTCTTGTCGGACCGTCCGACGCTTTCCTCGAGCATCCCACTTGGTGTTTACCATGCTTATCTTATCGCATTACGAGAGGAGCACATTACCCTTTCCATCTATGTGGCCATATAAACAGTCGGTCGCAGATCTGAGCTCAACAAATTTCATACTGTCAAGCAACGACACGTTCTGGAGAGCATCATCATGGCAGACGCTATCAAAATAGACGCCGATCTGGCGGCCTATCTCAGTGTCGTTCCAAAGACCTACTCTCTTAGCATCGTTGCTGCATTGGTGGGATATCTGGTTTACAAGGTAAATTCACCATCGCTTTCTGGAGAAGAATGGAGCAGAGAATTGACCCTTGACAGTGGCTCGTTGCAACAGACATTCCGCACATCAAAGGCCTCCCAGAGATCCCAGGTGCAATTCCCGTCTTCGGTCATCTACTCAAATTAGGTGAAGACCATGCCACTGTTTGTGAACGCTGGTGGCGACAATATGGAAACTCCGTCTATCAAATCAAACTGGGGAACACTCGTGCAGTGGTCGTGAACTCTTTCGAAGATTGTCGCAAGATGTTGCTTGGTCACCAGAATGCGATTATCGATCGTCCCAAGTTGTACACCTTCCACGGCATCATTAGCAGTACTCAGGGTTTCACCATCGGCTCATCTCCCTGGGACGATTCGTGCAAGAAGAAACGCAAGGCCGCTGGAACTGCGTTGGGACGGCCAGCATTGAGAAATTACAATAACATGTTCGATCTTGAGAGTTACTGCATCGTCCGAGACTTGAAGCGTGATAGTAAGAATGGCCAGCTAGAACTCAATGTCAGACCTTTTATTCAACGATACGCCTTGAATACCACCTTGACTCTGTGCTACGGTATTCGAATGGACGAAGTCTACGACGAGCTTCTCCGCGAAATTCTCTACGTCGGATCCGCCATCTCCCTTCTCCGGAGCGCGTCTGAGAACTTACAAGACTACGTTCCACTTTTGCGTTACATGCCCAACAACGAGAAGAACATCCGATCCAAAGAGCTTCGTGAGCGTCGGGATGCTTACCTGAATCTTTTGCTTGATAAAGTCCGCGCCATGATCCAGAAAGGCACCGATAAGCCGTGTATCTCTGCCGCCATTCTCAAAGATGAAGAGACCAAGCTGACCGGGGTGGAAGTATCATCTATCTGTCTTTCATTGGTGTCTGGTGGATTTGAGACGATTCCCGGCACATTGACTTCGGCTATTGGATCCTTGGCTACGCCTGAAGGTCAGGAGTGGCAAGATCGTGCTTATGCCGATATCAAGAGGTTCTACCCGGATGTTCGTGATGCCTGGACTGATTGTATTCATGAAGAAAAGATTCCTTACATCAATGCTATTATTAAAGAAGCCGGTCGTTACTACACAGTCAGCGCCATGAGTTTGCCTCGAAAGACCGTTACGGAAGTTAATTGGAACGGAGCAATCATCCCTCCCAAGACGATGATTTTAATCAATGCCCAGGCTGGTAACCATGGTAAGCTCATATACCGCTATGTATATCCAAGCAAATACTCACTGCACATTCCTAGATATTGATCATTTCGGCCCCGACGGAAACAAATTCAACCCCGAACGATGGCTAAAATCCCTCAACCCTCCTATCGAAAAGGAGACTACAGGGCTTCCTCACCTAAGCTTCGGAGCCGGCTCTCGCGCCTGTTCCGGACATTTCATTGCCTCACGGCTCCTATACTCTGCTCTCGTTCGTATCCTTTCATCATATAAGATTGTCGCGAGCGAGGAGAATCCACCAAACACGGACTACGTGGACTACAATCAATTCAAGTCTGCTTTGGTTGCCATTCCGAGGGACTTCAAGGTCAAGCTTATTCCTAGAGATGAGGCCATGACGACTGAATGTTTGGGAGCAGCCGAAGCACGGACAAAGGATCATTACAAGGAGTGATTTCCAATAGTACATAGTGAGGGGATACATATTCGGTATCGTTAGTAGTTTATGATTGTACATATGTGTCGGGTGTCACTGGATAAGCACAGATGTTTTCAATAAATATGTTAGAAATATAGCTACATGTATGAAACAACTTACATATACTAGCTCAAGGCAAGGCAGGTGTTTCAAACATGAAAACTCTGATTCTCCATTACTTCCTCCCAGACCAATCTGAAACCTCTCAACAGAGGCATAGAAGCTCTTCCCAAAGTAACCAATACCCCACTCCACTCCCTCAAAACTAATGTGCGCGCCATCCTCCAGAAAGTTGTTCTAAACCAAACCCCGGTCTCAGAGTCCGCTGTCGTCGCCATACTGCCGACAAATAGTTGCCAAAGGGTGAACTCGAATGATGAACAGAGACGAGTGTCTGGCTTGCTAAGAATGTCTTTTAGGTCAGAAGCTAGCATAGTGAGGTCGGCAGGCGAGGTGACAGCAAGGCGATCACAAGATAGATAGAGGAAGATGCGGATAGCCTGGACGAGACCATCGGTATATCGCAATTTACCCTGCAGCATGTCGGCTTTGTTTCGTATGCTCATTATGCGATAATCAATTTCCTTGACGACGGAAGGGTCTGCTGGTTTATTTCTCCTTGAGTGTTCAATTGCGGTATGCATATCGTTTAGGTCTTGAGATATAGCCTCGAGGCTTTTCAAGATGGAATCTGGGAAGAACGAATTCAGCGCTTTTGCACTTGTCTTGGATGACAAATCAATGTCCCTAGTGAGCAAAATCAGCTGCTTCAGTGTTGTCAAAAGTGCAAGCGGTCGTCATACGAGATGAGCAGTTGCGAGAACCATGACAGATCATCATATGGGTCTTTCCGCCCTTTCCTGTACTGTATCATGTGTCTGAAGCCACCCATATGAGTCTCAAATCCTTTTTCTCTTTTGGCTAGCCGCTGGAGGGAAATAAGAATTAGTTTCGCTGTTGCTAGTTTGGTCGAAAGAGTAAGATGTACATACCTCGCAGTATGCCAGGGTGTAGACCGCTGCAAGTACTCCGTCGGTCACTGCTGTTGCGGGATCATTCAATCTAGTATTTATAATTTTGATGGCTTTAGCTTGATGTACGTCGGCATTTATAGCAGATTCTGAGCCATTCAAGCCATGATATAAAGCCGCCCATGCTAGGGAGGCTTCCAGAAGAGCTGGTTCGGAAAAGTTCAATTGGATCCAGGATCGTTCCCGGAGCAAGGTCGCTTTGTCTGACGTTAGGGTGAGAGGTAAAGGCCTGAAGTGGCGGAATACTAGATTATAAACAAACACATGAGATTTAATTGCAGGATGGATCAGCAGAGGACTAGCCTACGTTTATGGATGGTAATATAATCGGATTCCACAAGTACCATATATGGATTCAAGGCGCAGTGCCTCATCATGGTTTGCTCCGACTCTGATATCACTGCATCTGTTGATTCCGGCTTAGTTTGCAAGATCTTA
Organism: Talaromyces sp. PYS2902; assembly: GCA_023626235.1. Taxonomy (NCBI): domain Eukaryota; kingdom Fungi; phylum Ascomycota; class Eurotiomycetes; order Eurotiales; family Trichocomaceae; genus Talaromyces; species Talaromyces sp. PYS2902. Next base: position 90,695 of record JAMAGP010000029.1, read on the forward strand.
CTCCCACGTCTCGCATGTTCTAAACGCCCGCGCCGTTTCTCGAAGTTCTTACGGGTGACATGCGCCCGCATCTGTTTGGTGTTGGCCTCCCCTAGGGCAGGGTTTGTAACCGTCAAGAATGTGAATTGAGGTACCATTGCGACTGTATGGTTTCATGAAATCCATCGACTACGTATGCAATTGGCCTTTGGGATTGAAAAGCATGGAAAAAATATCTGTAGTTGCTTCAAACGTCGGATGGATTTGTCCGGATATGGACTATTCCCAAATAGGCAAACAAGAAAGAAATCTTATTTTCCTAAAGAGGTTAGGTCGCTCTTTTTTGATTTTCTTGTATATGGGCACTATGAAGATTCATATGGAGTGTTTGATTTCTAAGAGTCTTGAATTTGTCATCCTTATATTGCTCACCTAGCTGTCTCTAGGTACTGAGGGGTATAAAATGCGCTTCTTTTCTCCTTCCGAGGAAGCTTTCAAATGTTCTTAATTATCAGAACAATTTGAGCATCTATCAACACCAATGTATCCATTCGCAAGTAAAATCTCTGGCACTCATGCCTTGGTGACCGGTAAGTGAGCCCATCAACAGTATTGCCGTTGCTGCGTTGTTGTTGACATCCCTGGACATAATTCAGGGGGTACCAAAGGGATCGGACGGTTGATAGTCCAAGCTCTTCTCGCTGAGGGTGCCAATGTGTCGTATTGTGCTCGAAACCCTCGAGGCGATGAGTTCTCCGCCTTCCAAGGAGCTGCAGACAACGCCAGAGCCGTCGGATCCACGGTTGATATCGCCAATCCGACTGACATCAAGAAGTGGGTGAAGAAATCGGTTGATGAGTTTGGCAGAATTGATTTTGTGGTGGCCAACGGTGAGCTGTCTCCCAGAACAGTAGTCCTAGTATTCCGTATCTAATTCTAGGACAAGCCTCTCCCATCTACCAGGATCCCACCCCTGAGCACTGGGAAAAGAGTTTCAACGCCGACATCATGGGCCTTATTAGCCTACTCGAAGCGACAGAATCGTATCTGGTAGAGCGCGCCAGAGCAGGAGGCTCCCCTTCCGTCGTGGTCATCACGTCTCTGGCTGGATATGACCTTATGCTACCGATAATTGGAAGTCCTTATACCACTTTCACGCGAGCCAAAGCAGTCATTGCCAAAGACTATGCTCGCAAATTTGCGCCTTTGGGTATCCGCGTTAACACTTTGGCATTGGGGCTCGTTGAAACACCAAATATCACTCATCCGGACAATTCGGTCGAATGGAGCACATATCAAACTTTCAAGAAAAATAGCCCTGGTGTTCTTGAGGCTCTAGAAGACAAGGTTCCTCTCAAGAGAGCTGGCGAGTGTGAGGAGATTGCGAATGTAGTTGTTTTCCTAGCAAGTAATCTTTCGAGTTACGTTTGCGGCGCGACAATTGCAGTTGATGGCTCACTCTCGACCGCTCTGGTTTAGACAATTCATGAATGGATAAATTTATTGAATAATCAAACACTTAATTCTGAGTGTATGACTGACATGAATATTCCGAGATCTGTATACATCATTCCTCATAGCTATCATGGGATAATGTCGAGATGAGAAATTCGACCATGTTACAATGTATTGACAAATATTGATGGGCTAAACGAATCTACATGAGATCCTTCAGCGAACCCCACTAAGTACATTTATTTTTGGGCTGGGATAGGCGTATGCAATCATGTAGTTTATAATTTACAAGCTGCTGTCGGTCATCCCGACATCCCCGCAATCAAGTTCTTTACTTGTAAATACATCCAACAACCAAAACAATAGTGGACGATACATACATTTTTTCTTTATATTCTCGTCCATTTCAACTTATGAGTAATCGGAATACCCACAATGGCACAATTAAATTGTCTCAATCTGTTCAACGTCCAAGGCCGAGTGGCCGTCGTTACTGGCGGGAGTAGTGGATTAGGGCTTATGATATGCAAGGTGAACATCGTTATAACTTTTTAAGCAGGCAACGCGGCTGACTCTTTAAATCAGGGACTGGTGTCAAATGGTGCCAAAGTCTACGTTGTCGCGCTACCTAGTGATCCCATTGAAGAAGTAGTCAAGGAGCTCAACCAACTTGCTTCTGAGGCTAGAGGGGGCGCATTTGGGTATGTCATTATTCCTCACCCCTAGACTAAGAAGGCTAATTACCCGATTGAAGATTCCCATGCGACCTCTCCTCCAAGTCCTCCATCCAAGCCCTAGCGCAAGAAATCTCCAAACGAGAACCACACCTCGACATGCTCATCTCCAACGCCGGTATTCGTCGTGACCCGCCCATCCAATGCAACGTCCTCACAGCATCAATAACCGAACTCCAAGATTCAATGTGGTCCAGCAATGAGGCAGACTGGGAAAAAACTTTCCGCGTAAACACAACTGCTCATTATTTCCTGAGTGTTGCATTACTGCCCCTTCTCGCTGCTGCGGCTGCCGAGGGCCGAGATGAGGGACGTGGAGTGGTCGTGATCACGAGTTCGTGTGCGAGTATGCATAATGTCACCAATATAGATCTCACGAGTTATGCAGCTAGTAAAGCTGCGACGGATCATTTGGTGAAGTTGTTGGCTGCTAAGTACCATCGATTCTATGTGAGGGTGTGTGGGATAAATCCTGGATGTGAGTTGCGCTACCCTATGTCGTATAGATATCCTGCTGACAATGTCTATAGTCGTTCCCAGTAACATGAATCCAGTTGGTGCAGAGGGCAACATTTTCAGCAACTTATTTGACAAAGTGCCGGCAAAAAGGGCTGCAATCGCAGAAGATATTGCTGGCACGGTACTGTATCTCGTCAGCAAAGCTGGAGTAAGTCTTTGGATTTCCCCTTCATTGGTCCTGACATCCAGTATTGATCATCGTGTCTGTCTAGGCTTACGTGGATGGTATATCACTTTGTGTTGATGGAGGAAGAATACTTCTCGCTAATGGACAGGAATAATACTTTACATTTGCGTCTTTTGATGCGACCAATAGATAAATATTCAACTCTCTAAAAGATTTCATAACACATTAGCTGTATTTCAATACTTCATTGAAGACCTTTATCCCAATGCAAAGTCCTAATTTCGGACTACCCCTAACCCCAATCTAAACAACATGGGTTTGTATAATCCCACCAACTGTACGGAACGCATGCAGCATTTGCAGTAAAAATAGGAGTCATGAGAAAGTCAGCACATAAAAGACTAAAATATGATCAAACAAGAAGCTTAACGTGGGATGTCGGCGACCCCGCCCGTTGTATAGCTTCATTCGGCCTGCCCGCTTTCTGGTCATTCTATTCGTGTGCCTGTCTAACATAGGTTTGTAGTTGGGAACCCCAATTCAAGACTTGCTCTACTACAGATGATCATTTAATTAGATTCAATTGAGAACAAACCACAATCCAACAGCCGATATACCAGTCATTGTAACCGCCATGTCAATCGCGTTTCTAGCCGATGAATCACAGTCAGGTTGTTCCTATGCATACACAGACAACGACTAATTCGTATGCAGATCCAAAGTCACCAAAGAGAACCTCAAAGACATCGCCCAGAGCCTCAATATAACAATTCAAGATGGTCCCGATGCCGACGCCTATCTCTTACTCCTTCAATCCATGGAAGCGATAATGCAACGCATAGAAGATGGCACAGATTACATACATCCAGGACTATTACCCGTTCCAACAACAGAACCGCGGGAATATTGGTTGCCACAGGATAGGGATGAAATGAATACGTTGAATGCATGGAGACATCGAACTGAACTTGTCGCTTCGAAGCCTACCAGTTCTTTACTGCAAGGTCGAACAATCGCGATCAAGGATAATATCTCTATCGGTGGTCTGCCAACAACTCTCGGGACGTTTACGGAAATTTTATGCAAAGATGGGAAATTGCCCGTTTCACCTATCGATGCTTCAGTTGTGTCCAGAGTGCTTGAAGCCGGTGCTATAATCAAGGGATCTTCGAATTGTGAGAACTTCTGCGCTTCACCCTTGTCATATAGTGCCGCTACGGGACCCGTGCATTCCCCTTGGTTGCACGGATATACATCTGGCGGCAGCAGTAGTGGCTCTGCTGCACTGGTATCTTCCAACATCGTGCAACGCCAAACAGGAAACAAATTCGGTACAACAGTCAAGCTGGCTATTGGCGGTGATCAGGCAGGTTCCGTACGTATCCCGGCTTCATTCACGGGGATATTCGGTCTGAAACCAACCCATGGCTTGATACCATATACCGGAGCAGTCGGGCTTGCCCCCATGATCGATCATCTAGGCCCTCTTGCGGAGAAGCTGGAAGACATTGCGTTGCTCTTGCAGGTTATGGCTGGCTACGATGGGATCGATCCGAGAATGAGCCCTGAATCGCCGTTGAGGAGTCATGTACTTGATTATCCGGCTCTATTATCCCAATTCCGGTCTCGATCAGTCGCCAAGGGCGAAAAGCTCGGGTCGTCTTTTAAAGTGGGATTGATAACTGAGTCGTACGATATAGCAGGTCTTACTCCCCAAGTTCGGGATACAGTCCTGGAATCTGCAAGGAAATACTTCACCGAAGCCGGTGCCAGTGTGTCTGATGTCTCTATCCCCATGCACCGCGAGGGCATCGTTATATGGACCGCTGCATCGCGCCCATCGACATCCGAATGGGCCTGTCAAGGCAAACCAGGCGGGTTTCTCACTTTCCCACCACCACATATCCACACTCAATGGCCGCCAACACAAGAAATGTACGACCTACTAACAGCCACAAACCCGGCTTTGATAAACATCATTTTCAATGCGCCCTTTATCACTGAACGGTTCGACCCCCTGACTGAGGCGAAAGCGTATAGAAAAGTGTACGAGTTACGTGCTGCATATGATCGTGTTTTTGAAGAATTTGATGTACTTGTTACACCCTGTGCGCCGAGTGTTTCGACACCGCATCCGAAGATGACTGCGGATGATGATGGGGCTGCTAGCTCTATTATGGATAAGGTGAACGTTGCGGTTGGTGTGACGACGAATACGGCGCCATTTAATGTTACGGGTCATCCGGCTATGAATGTACCTTGTGGATTTGGGGGGGTTGAGGGCAACGCAGATGTAAAGTTGCCGATTGGAATGCAAGTTGTAGGTAAGAGGTGGGATGAGATGAGTATATTTAAAGCGGCGGCCATATTTGAAGAGGGTCGCCGTTTAGCTGGCGATTTATAGAGTTTGCTTGATGTTTTGAATCTTCTTCGTTGCATAGTATATACGAAATCATACTATATACCTACTCGAATCACATATCATTTTCATATCAACATATCGACAATCAAGTCATCAATTCTTCAACCTTATCAAAATCTCCTCCCCCTTGATTCTTGAATTAAACCATTCCGTCATCTCAATACGCTCAGTCATAATCTCGGCTCCACGGAGTAAGTCTGTTTGAGCCATCTTCAACGTTGCCAAAGTCAGCTCAGCCATAGCCAGGTTTTTGGCTATACATGTCCTGGTACCCTTTCCGAAAGCAAAGAAATGAGTCAGCATAGCCTCGGTGGGATTCTCCCATCGTTCTGGTCTGAATTCCTCTGATTCGGGGAATACTGTTTCGTCCTGGTGGAGTTGGGTAGCTGCGACGCCGACGCTGGTTCCTTCAGGGTAGAAGTGGCCTTTGAAGTGCCACCCACCCTTGGGCACTTGACGGGGTAGGCGAGTGGGATTTGCCCAGGACAGTCGGAGGCCCTCACGTACTACACCGCGTAGATAGGGGCCTGTGCTTGGATCTTCGTTTTGAGAGGTTCTTTGCTGGACTTCCTCGCATAGACGGTTGTAACTGATTAATTGGTTAGTCGAATCCTTATCAGATACACAGACATCATACTAACACATCAGGGTATTTTGCCAAAAACCACATAATACTGGCGGTATTTGTACTTGTCGAGTCCGTACCCGCAAAACAGGCATCCTTCAGCTCAATACGTGACTGTTCAGGGGACACCTGTTCCAACAACCGACTCTGATAGCTCCCACTCTTGGGCACAGAGGTATTTACCAAATTCTGCGTGAAGCTGTTGATAAGCCCAAAAGCGGCGTTTGTCTTTGCGTCCGTACACCAGTAGTCGGCCATACTCTGGACAAGATCTCCAACCTTGCCAGGAAGCAGGTTGAAGAAGGCACCCACACCGACGTAGGCATCTACAAAAGGCGATGCGGACATTGTCGACGTCTGCTCCGTCACTGCTCCATACCGCTGTTGAAATAGGTACGCACTAATAGCATCAATAGCCATCCCCCTGGCGGCATTGAGCACATTCACGGGCTTGCCACTCTTGCCTTCATTACGTACTCGATTAACAAAGTCATCTACGACCTTGTCAAGAGTGCCACTGGCGTTGCGAATTGATGCTGTTGAGAATAGTGGTGCTACGGCTTTTGCACGCTGTGCACGCTCTGGTAAAGTCAATGTTGAGAAGATGGTTGTGTGACCGTCAATGTCGAATTTGGAGTATTGCGGTGTCTTGGGGAAGCCACCTCCGGCAACGTAGATGGGTTCTACAGCGTCACCGTCGTCAAAGTCTACGTCATTAGGTGCGATGCGGAGAGCTGGGCCGTATTTCTTGTGTAGTTCGAATATGACGCTGCTTTCATCTCCGACGTAGGTGTGGTAGGCCAGCCAGAGTGAAGTGCATGCCGCTATCTTGGGTCCTGGAATTTTGCACAGAGAGTGAAAGTACAGACGGTAGATGCATCGTAGCACAATTCCACTCAATAGAAGAACAAGCAGGCCTTCTCCCCAGAGGTGGACGAAGGTCAGCGCTGTTGTTGCGATTGCCATCTTCTAGACGCCTTGACCGGATTGACAGAATTGAGGGGTATTCCGGGTGCATTACAGGAGCATGATGATATACGCTGTCATCCCAATCTCTCATGACTGTGGACCCTAAATCAGTGATTCGCCGATATCTTTGTCCTTGGATATCAGGAGTGAGTCAGACTAAGAGGAGAGACCGGATATCAGCCTGAAGCGCCCTTTCCGCATCGGGCAGGGTGGTCGGGCTGTCCGACAGTCTGCCGAATGGTTATCTGCAACTTAAGTTAACTTAGTTAGATTCCTGAGCTCTGACATAGCACGATGACTGTCGCTATACGACCGAAGCCCAGTTAGAATTAGGTTCGCCGTTATCACACCAATTAATTGTGGCGATGGCCGTCAATCTACCATCTGATAAGAGCAATGGTCCGAAGATATCGCGCGAATCCACTGATAAGGATCGCAGCACCGACAGTGATCGTCAGCTATTCTAATAGACTCTTAATTGCTTAAAGCAGTCTTAAAGCGGATTTTCGATGGAGCTATATTCGACCCCAAGGAATTTGATCCCTTAAATTTTTTCTTATCCCCCGTAGTGTTGGTTTCAGTTTTGATTTGCTGCAGTTGACATCATGGAGGGCAAAACTCCCCAGGAGAAGGGCGAAGATGTCTTGGGCACTGGCATTGAGGAGGACCTCACACTGGAGCAGCTGGGTTACCATCAGGGTATGGGTCTTTATCATCAATTTCATGACAGCATAACTAACGTCACAGAACTCAAACGTTCCTATGGTCTGCTTGATATGATCGGATTCAGCTTCAGCATTGTGACATGGTAATACCAACCTTCCATGCACTCAAAACACACAAACTGATGTATAAAAGCTGGTCGGCACTGAGCGGAGCCTTCATCATCGGTGTTAGCGCAGGTGGTCCCCCCGTGATTCTCTACGGATGGATTGGAACGTGCATCCTAACCCTGGCTGTGGCCTGCGCGATGGCTGAAATGTGTTCGCGATGGCCGGTGGCCGGTGGGCAGTATTCATGGGTAGCTCTAATGGCGCCGAAAAAGATTGCCCGCGAGATGTCCTATGTGACCGGCTGGTTTATGCTGATGGGTGAGTCAATCTATCTATGTCCTATGCTCTCGTGTGGCTAATTGAGCAGGTATGCTTTCGATGGGAGCGGCAAACAATTCCTTCATCGCCAACTACATCCTTGGAATGTGCAATCTCGTCTTTCCAAATTACACCATCGAGCGCTGGCACAGCGTTCTCCTCGCCTATCTCGCTGCTCTCATCGGCGGCGCAATTAACATTTTCACGCCTCATCTACTCCATCGTCTCGCCCGGGCTGTCTTTGTATGGAACTTAGTCTCTTTCGTAGTCATTGTGATCGTACTATTAGCAACCAACGACCACAAACAAGACGCATCATTCGTCTTCGTCGACTTCCAGAACAACACCGGCTTGGGTGCTGCAATGGCTACCATCGTCGGCATCCTCCAGGCTTTGTTCGGCATGTGCTGCTACGACACCCCAGTACACATGACCGAAGAAATGACCCATGCCTCCCGCGACGCACCCCGAGCCGTTATTCTCTCAGTCATCATCGGCGCCGTGACCGGCTTCATTTTCCTGGTGACGCTCTGTTTTTGTATTGGCGACATCGCCAGCACAGCAAACACAAGCACCGGTTCACCCGTGCTACAAATATTCTACGACTCGACAGGAAGTAAAGTAGGCGCCTGCTTTATGGCGAGTATGATTGTCGTGATCATGTTTGTGAGTACCATCAGTCTTGTGGCGGATGGTTCTCGCTCGTTGTACGCTTTTGCGCGTGACCAGGGACTGCCGTTCTCTGGGACGTTGTCCAAGGTTGATCGCAAGAAGCATATCCCCATCTATGCGGTTGTGGTTACGGTCGTAGTGCAGATGGCGTTTAATTCGATCTATTTTGGGACGGTGACGGGGTTCAATACTGTCGTCTCTATCGCCACGACTGGATTCTGTACGTCCCTCCCTTCCTCGTCATCTTCAAAAGTACTAACAGTTTGCACAGACGCATCATACGCCCTCGCCCTCCTGGCCCGACTACTAGGTCACTTCTTCCGCGAGAAAATCGTCTTCTCAGGCGCCTACTCCCTCTCCCTCCCGATTTCACTATCTGCAAACCTAATCGGCTTCCTGTTTTTGTTGTTTGCATTCATATCCTTCAATTTTCCCTCCGAAGCACCCGTCAATGAAGAGACGATGAATTATACGAGTGCCGCGATTGGGGTTATCGGGCTGTTGAGTCTGGTGACTTGGTTTACGACGGGGTATAAGCATTTCCATGGGCCGGCAGAGGCGAGGATTGATTCTGATGGAAGTATCCGGGGTGGAAGTGAGACGCCGGTTGAGGTCAAGTCTTGATTTATTATCAATTAGTTCTTTCTTAGCGTGTCGACTGGTGAGGGTGTACATATCAATTGATTCTGACTATATGGTCCCTGAATAAAAAGCAACCACCACCACTTTACCAACTAGGAAACAATGTATCGACTATTTAAAAATGCCTCCCAATCCCTATATTCACTGTACATGTATGCTCCTGTCTGTTCCCTCCACATTGTATCATTTATACCCATCAACTATCGAGCGAAACGACGAAACGGTATGAAAAGTATGATCAAGGAATACAGATCAAGCTATTCAACGAAGGAAACGTACGGATTGGCCGACATATCACCGGTCAGCACTTATTCTTCTATACTCTGGGTGACGAGTGTTCTCGTAAGGAAGTCAAACGAAATGGCATTCAATGATTCAAAAGTCTAAACACTTCAATAAGAAGCCATAAAATATGAAAAAAGTGGGTTATGGAACAATAATATGGAAACACGGGGAAGAAAAAAGTCTTGTAGAACCGCTAACACACAGTGACAGGTTTAGATACCGAGGGTAAATTCGACGCCCACGTCAATATCGCGAGCCATCTTGACGACCTTTGAGAATTGGACGGACTTCTCGGCGGCGCTCTGGAGGTCTTCGATACAGAAGATTTTAAGGTTGGATTCGTCGAGCTTTTAGGTTGTTAGTATGTATTTACTTTTGACTCTTCGGGTAGAACGTACTAGCTTGCGGGCTTGCTCCATGTTGGTACCCTGGAGACGGGCAATGACGGGAGTGCGGAGACCCATGTCGCGAACGACGTTGATAAGACCCTGGGCAATGGCGTCACATCGAACGATACCACCGAAGATGTTGACAAAGATGGCGGTGACCTTAGGGTCGCTGGTGATCAAGTCAAAAGCAGACTTGATGGCAGCAGGAGTGGCACCACCACCAACGTCCAAGAAATTGGCGGGGCTGCCGCCGTTGAGCTTGATGATGTCCATGGTGGCCATGGCGAGACCAGCGCCGTTGACTATAGACGTTAGTCTGATGAGTCGGATAGATTGGATGGCAATAACATACCCAAACATCCAATATCACCGTCGAGCTTGATGAAGTTCAAACCGTGTCTAAAATGATCAGTATTTAAGCAATCCAACAGCTTCTTGGACATACTCAGCAGCCTTGACCTCATCGGCATCCTCCTGGGTAGTATCGCGCCATGAAAAGACCTCCTTCTGTCTGAATTCGGCGTTGTCGTCAAATCCGAGCTTAGCATCCATGGCAAGGACCTGGTGGTCAGAAGTCTCAGTAAGAGGGTTGATCTCAATCTGGGTAGCATCCTTCTCAAGGAAGACCTTGTAGAGGTTCTGGATGGTGTTCTTAGCATCCTCAACGCATTGAGCAGAGAAGCCCAAGTCGGTAGCAATGCTACGGGCAATCTCGTCAGTGACACCGGTGTTGATATCAATGGGGGTAGTGCGAATAGCATCGGGAGTCTCCTTGGCGACGGTCTCGATGTCCATACCACCCTGGGAAGAGGAGACGATGACGGGGGATTGAGTCTGACGGTCCATGAGGATGGCAAGGTAGAATTCGCGGCGGGCGAACTTGCGTTCGACAATGTAGACGGCGTTGCAGAGACGGCCGGCGGCACCGGTTTGTTTTGTGATCAACTTGTGTCCGATCATCTGTTCGGCGAACATCTTGGCTTCGGTAGGGCTGACGAGTATCGATATCAGAATATAATCTCACCAGACATATGCAAGTAGACTTACGAGTAGATGACACGAACACCTCCCTTCAAGCCATTGTCAAAGGAACCCTTTCCACGACCACCGGCAAGAACTTGAGCCTTGATGACCATGTCATCTCCACCTATACGAGACTTAGTATTCATCCAAACCAATATCTCCTACTCAGGACGAGTATTTACCGATTGACTTTGCAACAGCCTCGGCTTCTTCCGCAGTGCGGGCGACATGGCCTTTGGGGACACCGACGCCATACTATCGAGATCGTTAGAAGTGGTGATGATCTGGACCGGCGAGTCTACTCACGGATTTCAGGAGCTCTGCAGAGAGATATTCGTGGATAGAAAGGTTTCTCTTTTGTTGCGCAGCAAATCTGGTCTGAAGAGATGGCTCCTGTGAAAGAACATAGTCAGTCTCGGTCGAGAGGAGGTAATCCAAGTTATCCAAGCAAGAGTAAGTGGAGTCGTAAGCAACATATGATTGCATTCTTCTCGTAATTATCGCAAGCAGAGGCCGAACTTACAACCGTGGCTCTCAGAGCTGTCGCGATCGACCTGCTTCGCGCGAATCTGAACATTCTGACAAGAATTGATATTATCACAGGGACGTAATAACGTCAGAGGAAGAGAAAATGCAGGAAAGAGGGGAGATTTCGTGTGGAAGTAGGAAGTAAAAGAAAAGGGAGGTGTTGATACTAGCAGTTCGCGTTGCAACTGTTGCGAGGGAAGAGCAAATCTTCGGGAGCTCTGGCTGCTCCCATTCGGAATAACCCGTCACCTGACGGGAATCCCGCCTAACAAAGGCTGCGTTATCCGATACATGCCGACCTTACAACCACAACGACACCTTTTTTCTTTTTACAACATTCTGTGTTCAATACTTAATCAGCTTATGAGATGATGATACCATGTTGCGATTCTTGAGCTTATTTCTTCAGCTTCACAAAGTCCAATCGCTAGATGAGACTGCGAGATAACCGGCTAGAGCGACCTATGCAGCACCGCACAAGAATTGCAGACATCATCTCGACTGACACATTAGTTGATGCGCTTCAGCTTCCAGAGTGCAAACATCCTCGTGAACAACCTATCGAACAGTCCATACCACAACCACCCTCCACTCAAGAACTTGATCAACGAACTACGATTCCCTTCCCAGATATACTTCCGATAACTCGGCCAAAGCCATCTCCAAGGCCAAGGACCAAGCAACACTTGCGACACGACGCTGCGTGCATACTCTTCGTGCGGCATTGCGCCTTCCTGGCTGTGTTTGGTGCGTCGTTGGTATTCGGGATCGACCGGACGGTAGAGAGAATTGGGAGGCAGGTCGCGGTCGGTACGTGCTATACGGGATTTGACACCACCGGTAATGACAGTAGTTACTTTGACACTACAATTCTTAGTTTGTATTGCATATTGCATCCAGGAGGTAGGTTCGACATACCCAAAAGGAGCGAGCTCGACTCGTAGTGTATCACTCCAGGAGTGAAGAGCGGCCTTGGACGCATTGTAGACGGAGCCGAAGACGTACGGTATTATCTGGATACGTCAGTACTGCAGTACGATGGCACATTTCAGAGGTCCCTCACGCCAGCCACGGATCCAATCTGCACAATAGTTCCCTTCGACTTCATGAGTAGTGGTAAAAAGGTTTGACACATTCGAATCACGGAGAAAAAGTTCGTTTCGAACGTAAACCGCGCTTCCTCGATGTTCACATCCATAGCCGGCACGGTGTAGTCTGTTGCACATCAGATTGACGCGATGCCCTCAATCAGGTGTAATCTTACTTCGTCCTCTAGACCTTCAATCAGCTCCATCTTTCTATAGACCTAAGGAATCGAAGACTCACGCATTGTTGACCAAGTAATCCAACCCCTTCGTATCTAATCTCTTAGAAACCTCCTCAAAACAAGCCTTGATGCTCTCCTCCGAATCAACTACCAAGCTCAGCGTCTCGATGCCAATCGCATCCAGATCTTGAATGTGCTGGGCGTCGCGGGCAGTTGCAAAGACGCGCAGGCCATGGCGATGGAACTCGCGTGCTAGGGAGTTTCCGATACCACCAGGTGAGCATCTTCACGTCAATTAAAGCGTTAGTCGCGATGGCATCATAGTGTACAGCTTGCTGTAGGTGAAGCTTCGTGACGTACCCTGTGATGAGAACTGATTTTCGGCGATCTCCGGTGGCCGCCATGCTGCAAGGAAACTAGTAATTAAACTGGTAATTTCGAAATTCTGCTTTTGATCGGAAGGGGTAGTTGGGTTGGTTAAGACATGAAAGTCATGGCCTTTGAGAATTACACATGTAGTAGCGGCTTTTTACAAGTACCAGGTTAAGCGCCTTTAAGGAAAGGATCAGAGTAAAGGATCCTAGCAGAGTAAAGCTTGGTGACCAGCCTCGGCTCTTCGGAATCCCGCATATGCCAATTGATCAATATGTCAATGATCGGGAATATCTGCGTCTGATCATTGTATTGTAAGCTACCTTATCTTCCTAGATAATTTCCCTGGCCAACAAGTAGCAGGGGTTATCCAGCACTTGATTAAAATGATATCATGGCTTGAATATACTATGTAGATCAACCGGGGGCGTGCAGAAAGATCCAATTTTATGCATTTACGAACACTTATTTGATGGATTAGTCAAGTAGCTTAAATTCCAGTCCCATAGAATCGTACCAATGTAAAGCTCCGAGATCAACAAGCATGCTATGTAAGTAGTAGAGCATTAATGGAGTATACAAATACTAAATTGTACAGTCAAGTGTATTTGAGGGTATTTGATGTGTATTTGTATTACGCAGATGTATACAAACTGTACGGGCTAGTCCTTAACCAGCCTAGAGCGGGGATGCTGGTCGCACCCATGCCCAAGCAGGCAAGTGAGGGCCTGAGGCGGAAAAAAATGGTAGCTGTTAGCTAATTCTGAGATGGACTCAGAGCGGGGGGATCCAATGGCAGCCTATCCGACATTGAATTTCCTTTTCTGGTTCTGACTGTCAGGTTTTTTTTTCTTCCTTCGGTGTTACCTGTTTAAATTTTCTTTATTCTTTTTCTCCTGTACAGATTAGGTTGCGAACAGCACAGAACAGATATATCACGGATTCGAACAATTTGCTTCTTCCTCTTACCCAATCGACATCCCAGCAACGCCCTTCAAAATGCCTGAAAAGCTCTATGTTACATACAACCAGGTACGTGTGAATGAATTTCTTGTAGTATCCAGGTAGCGCGTCATCCTAACAAGTAATGTCTACAGGTGCACAATCTGTGTCAAAAGTCTGCCGATGAAATCCTTGAGCAAGTCCGTCCGAATCTCATGATTGCCATCGGCGGTGGTGGTTACGTGCCTGCTCGAATCCTTCGGTACGTTCACACGACATAGCAATCCAAGGTGTCATGGCTGATAGTCGTTCTTCGACAGATCATTCTTGAAACGCCCCGGTGAGCCAAACATCCCTATCCAAGCCATCGGTCTCTCGCTCTACGAGGACCTCGGCCGCGACGACCCCGAAGAAGTCCCCGGCACCAAGGTTACACGCACACAATGGTTGGACCTGAGTTCGTTGGAGATGGCCAATTTGATTGGCAAGAACGTCTTGATCGTCGACGAGGTGGACGATACCCGCACCACACTTGAATATGCCGTTCGCGAGTTGGAGAAGGATGTCGAGATTGCGCAAAAGAGCTTGGGTCGGGAGGGTGAAAAGACTACTTTCTCTATATTTGTTTTGCACGTGAGTTCTTGGGTTTCCCTTCGATTTTGATGGGCTGATATTGACCGTTCTGCAGAACAAGGACAAGGCGAAGAAAGGAAAGCTGCCCGAGGAGATGATTGCCGCTGGCCGGTACCATGCCGCTGTTACAACTAGTGATGTCTGGATTTGCTACCCATGGGAGGCCAAGTACGTTCCTTTCCGTCAATATACCAGTAGACCACATTGCTAACGTACCACAGGGACATTGACGAGCACGACGAGCTAGCCAAGAAGAACCCTCTCATTTGACTAAAAGCCTAACAGTCACCAACCTTTTACGCATTACGCTTATAACATTCTAAACCACGGCGTTATCCTATTTACCTGATTTAAAAGCTTTATTGCAGCGGCTTTCTTACTGTCTTTTGGCTGTCATTCATAGGACATCAGATTATGATATCTTCTAGAAACAAAAAACATGTCATGTTGTGACGGATCAAAACTTTCAGATTTAGAATATATGTACATTTAGAAATGACCAAAGTGACATCGAGTATTCTCTTCTCGAAGGAAAATTCCAATTCTCAGAGCCATGCGAGAATACCACCGACCCTCAAAATAAATCCTCCATTCTGAAATGATAACAAAGATCGGTTGAATAAATTGATATTCCGATAAGTCCATAGATTTAATCCACATCAACATTGGCCTTGCGCAACTCGGTCTTTGCCTGCTCAATCTCCTTTTGAAGAGACTCGTACTCGTGCGGAACGTCGTTGAAGGTCAAGATCATGTATCCGAGCCGGGCGCCGAGGAAGCATGCGAGGACAATGAGGGCGTAGAAGGGGAGCTGCCCATCAATCAGTGTCTGGTTCGTTATGCATTTAGGGAAAGGATACGTACAACAGGGACAATCTCGGTTTGGACTGTTTCATTGGTGGGGATAAGCCCGAGGTATAGAGCGAGGTATAACTGTGGCCACACAAAGTTAGTGAGAAGATGGCCATGGAGTTATATCTGTACAGAAGAAAGGGACAGCGTACGGAAGAAAGTAGAAGGAGTATTGAGACTGTTTGCTGGGCGCGCGTCATTGTGATGGTGATTATGTTTATTTATTCGGGGTGAATGAGTCAGGACGGGTAGAAAGAGAATGGCGGTGTTAATGGATTAAAAGAGTGTATGAGCTTGTTCACCCAAGGCAATCGTTGGTGAGGATGTAGACAAATTGCTCTGAGCTCTGCGCGAATGGCCGCGGAGGCTGCCGTATTAAGGTTGGTTCCTGAAAGCTAAGGCAGGCTAGCTTTGGTGCTGCCTGATGCTAGTATCCACAATCGATTTAAGAACTGTCTACAAACATGATCATGCTCATGGTTAGACTCACAATTACAGCAGGTGGAATAGACTGTGATACAGTATTTGAGCCTCATGACCATAACGATAGATCGAAAAGTACAATTGACGAGTCAGACGGCCAAGGCATCCAGGCAACAAACGGACGGCTATTTCTTTCCCTTGGCCATTCTAGCCAGAACCTCCCTCTGTATATCTCTGTGCGCCATGGCTTGATCTAGTCCCAGGCAACAGACTCCCACTATATCCATTATCACCACTTCGGAGGCTATGTCTATGTTCTATGAATATCTTAATCAAATGGCTGCGAACCTACTATCAACCCCAATTGCTTCTATAAAGACCTGTTCGTTCTGTCAAGCTTAGGTGCCTAAGTGGACAGTCAATACCTACGCTAGTGTTTCTCTGGCGTCACGAGCAACACCTTTCATTTTTAGAGAGAATTGCATCCCCCGAAGAGATTTCATTTCCTTGCAACATCCACAAGTCATCCATCCACACCGTCATCAGCGTGGGGCTGGCGCTTGGAGCCTGGACATAGATGCAACTTGGCTTATGACCACCTTTGTTACTACAAGCCCTTCCTAAAGATTAGGCACCCACTTCTATCCTGGCACAGTCTCAGATAGGAAATTAAGTGTTGAAGGGTGCAGGTAGAGGGAGATATGAGGATGGCTTCTCAAGACTATAAAGATGGGGGGAGCACCGGGCTTGTCCCGGTTGCAACAACTACAGGTATCATCTATTTGGCTGACGGTATAGACTCCCCCGCTGTTGAAAGTGTTATTCCAGAATTGACAGACCTGAAATCACTTTCTTCATCGAAGGGGACAGAAGAAGTCATACCTGCAGAAGAGCAAGACCAGATGTTTCGTACATTGAAGCAAGTTCTCACCAAGACCGAAAGGGATGAGGACGTCTTTGACGTCCAGGAGCTCCGTGAAGCCCTCGAATCTGCTGATACAGCCGCCCAAGAAGGGCGGCGTGGTCCTCAGCTTCTAGGAGGCGTGGCAGCGATTCTTCAGAAGCTCTGGCAGAGTGAGTCGAGGTACCTGGTAGAAGCGGCTGAGGCATTGGCCAATGCTAGTCGTGATCGTACGTCAATACTTATTTTCTTTTTACATACTCCGGGCCCATGCTAACGATGTATAGCATCCTGGAGGATCCCCTTTGGTCAGTCAGGGGTGCTGCAGTTCTTTTTGCAATTGATTGCTACGCCAGACGTTGACAAAGATTTACTCTTTCACTCGCTACGGCTGATTGGGAACTCTTGCGCTGATACTGGTATACCTACTGCGCTGATTGCTTGAGCATTTGAACTGATACATCATCATAGATGAGAATCGAGAATTCGTCGTGTCCAGTAATTATACCCGTGCGATCATGCGCTTGACGCTCAACCCAGACCTGGTCCATGTGGCAATACCAGTGATTTATAATATTTGCACAGACTTTGGTACAAACCCTCTATGGGTATACTCGTTCATGGCTAATGGATCTAGAACCCGCCCAGGCTCAAGTCGCTACAAACCGGCTTGGATATATTTTGCTCAAGCAGATAAATGATGGGGCTATCAAAGGGAACGCACTACTCAATTTTACGTATGAATTAGTCGAGATGACAGCAGGTCAAGGTTTGCACGATCCTTTGAAATATGTTCTCCATGGATGCTGACCAGTACAGCCGAGGGCATCGAGAATTCGCCCGACGGCACCATCGTGCTCATGATGAATATAGCTCTTAAAGAGGACACTACTTTCGCACAGTATACATGTCTCGTGACATGCCTTGCACAATACCTGCAAACAGAGAGATTCCAGATTGCAAGTATTCGGCACAAACTTGTCGAACACATTATATCAGTCCTCGAGCGATCTTTCACTGTCGAGGTCGATGAATCCGTGTCTGAAGATGTCCAACTCCTGAATCAGTTGCGTCTCAAACTCAACCAAATATTAGGCGATATCTCGGCACAACCTACATTCCTCGAAACATATCCCATAGGCTCGCCATTGATAGATACTCTCCAGTCATGGCTTACACGACGGCAAGAAACATTACAAATATGTGCATGCGTTGTGCTAGGCAATGTAGCTCGAACGGACGAAATTTGCCAATTGATGATAGACCAGCTCAACATCCATCGCGCTCTAATCCACAACCTAAACAACAACACAATCGGCGGCGTACTCCACGCCTCACTCGGATTTCTCAAAAACCTGTCCATTGCAGAATCAAATCGTGAGAAGCTTGGAGACGCAGATATTATTCCCGCCGTTTCCAAGATTTGGACGTACGACACTGTACCCCAGGTCCAGTTGGCAGCTACTAGCACGACTCGTCTAGTGATTGCATCAAACATCAAAAATATTTCTCGACTACTCACTTCTTTATCCTCCGACCCAGACTCGCCAGCTCATTCACGCACGTATTTGTCCATGTTACTTTCTCTATGTGGCAGAACAGACACAGCGCCTATCAAGACTGAGATTGGTCGTATTATCTGTTCCATCTGCCGGACCCTTTTATCCCGCAAGAATACAGCCGATGTGGACGATGAGACCCCTACACTATTAAATCGGTTGTTTGATTTACATAAAGACATTGCCCGTCCCGTTGGCGCTATGATCACGCAGACTGAGTGGCCCGTCGTACGGAGCGAGGGCTGGTTTGCCTTGGCTCTGATGGCGTCTCATGATAAAGGCTGTCCTGCCGTTGTGGATTGTCTGATCGATACAGACATCTATGCACAGGTTGAGAAGAGTCTTGATGTGACTGATCACGAATCTGCTCCGGCGACGGAAGCAGTAGCTACGAATGAGCAATTGCAGAGAAAAGGTGATAGGGATAATCTTGTGATTATGATAAAGGAATTGCTGAGTAGAGATGTAGGTTTCCCCTTTCCTGTTCGTTGCTTGGATCGAGCTAACTTTTCGCAGCCGGAGTCTTTGCCTAAGCTGAAGAAGGATAGGTTGAGAGAGTTGATGAATCGGGCTGTATCGTTGCGTAGCTAGATATGATCAGCAGATTGTTCGACATGGTATGTATAAAGCATTTATTTTGTACGTTGGTAGAAATTGTCTAGCGCTCATCATTCGTAGAATCTATAGTTATATACATATGACATCTTAGTTTATATACATGAAACATTGAAGGGTATACAATACATGATCCTAATTTTTGTTCCATATGACCTCCCTCAAGATTGGAGGCTACTGCTGCTCTTCTTCTCCCTCAACTTCTTCTCGGTCTTCATAAACTCTCTAATCCCCACCGGAATACCCTTGAACAGATCCTCTTCACCCGCCCCCCCCGGTACAGCTGGCAAATCCCAATTCGCCTCACTGCCGCCCCCATCATCATCTATACTCGTACTCGCGCTCGCAACTTCTTTTCTAGGATTTTGTCTCATGTCTTTACTCTTCGCGCGTGAATCCGCAGTCGCATCCGCATCTGCAACAGTAGCAGTAGCAGTCAAGCGTGCATCCCTAACCCGCGAAGCCCAATGCTCTAAATCATCCCTATAATCGTCCCAAACGCAATGCACGCACCCGCTCATGCAACAATTATCCGGTTCCGCGGGGCGAGGCGGTATCGGCACGCCATTGATTTGTTTCCATGTTGATTCTGGGGGTGTGGTTTCGGGGTTGTAGCGAGTTGATTGGTAGCCTGGGCCGGCGAGGCGGGTGCCGAAGACTATGGACAGTTTTTGTTCTTTTGTTGGTTCTGGTTCTGGTTCTGTTGCTGAAGAGGGTGGAAGTTGAGAAGATGGGGATTTTGAGTTGTGAGGCGGTTGGTGAAAGGAGAGGAGGTCGGAGTAGTAGCCTGATAGGGGGTAGGCTTGCTGCGTTTTTGAGTTGTTTCGTGTTGTTGTATCGTTGTTCAGTCGTGTGTTAGAGAACAATCTTCGTGATGCTAACTCGGAGGAATGGCTGCGTTTGCGATTGCGCTCTATCGTCGCATACCGTTCCGTCAGGCGACAAGATTTAGATTTGTCGAATAATTGCAATATTGAGCGCCTACTTGGCGCCCATGTAGCCCGCTCCATATTCTGTGAATCCGTCTCAAAGTAAAGGATCAATCGCCGCGGAAGTGAAGCTCGGAAGAAAATGGAAGGTGGGATGCGTTATGTCATTAGTGCAAACAAGACAAACAAACGGCAGAGCTCTAGTTACGTTCTTCCCGAAAAGGAATAGGGCAAAGAATTACTTTGACTGCGACGCGATTAAGAACGAAGTTGATGATTGTTTAAGTAGTACGACTGACAGAATCTATGGGAACGAGCTGATGTTATTGCAAATTCTGCGCGTAGCAATATTCGAACGATAATGTCAGACCCGCCATCGAAACGCCGCAAAACAACACCCGACGCGACAACCACCAAAGATGCAAACAACAGCAGCATTGCAGATGCGCCTCTCTTACAATCGTTGCCGGTAACTCACAGACAGTCATTCCAATCGCCCACGCGGTCAAGTCTGGCGCGCTCAAATCCAGAGGTATTATCTCATGTCCTGGCTCGATCTCCGACGCGCAGTCCACAGCGACAACAGCAGGGTATCTCTTTGGGGTTACGGGATCGGAAAGCTTTACGGCCGTCGTTGACTACATATACCGAGTCCTCGCCGCTGAGAGCGCTATCACAATCACCGAGGAGAGGAGGAGGAGGAGCTATTGCGGCTGCACAGCAGCAGGTTTTTGCTGCGCCGCCACGCAGGATATCGAGAAGAATTGAGTCGCCGAGACGGAGTGTAACTCGAGACAGCGAGGTTGAACAAGAAGAAAGAGTAGAAACGACACCAATACGACAACTTGATCCGGACGAACAACTCGCATCCGAGCTAGACAGCGCGACTCGGGAATTAGAACATTCAGGCCTGTTGGCGCCTTCATCGTTCAATGATGATCTTCCTGAGCCAGACTTACCTCCTACGCCAACTCGATTGGCCCGTGAAAATCGTCTCGGAACATCTCAGGAGTTGCTGAGTAGTCCTAGCGCAGGGAGGAGGTTACGGAAGGATTTATTGGGTCCCAGCAAACTCGGTTTCGGGGTTGAAGCGCCAACCGAAAGTATACATAAGGATGAAGATGAAGAGCTCGATGACCCAGCTTTGCAGGAGCGAAAACAGCTCAAGAGGGATCTTCTAAAGCAACTAGATCAAATAAAGGCGGATGTTGCTTTGCTAGAGAATTGGACGAATCGAGCCGAACGCGGTCATGATGGTCAACAGGCTGGTCAGGATGATGTTTCAAATTTGATGTGAGTTATCGATACCTCCGGTAGATTTCAATATCTGACTTTCGGCACAGCTCCCTTCTAGCCTCGACAAATAAAACTACCGACAGATCATCGGACTCTACAACGGAGCAACCCCCAATATCAACCCTAATATCCTCTCTCTTACCCTTTTCAGCCAAGGCCATACCTATCAAACACCGCTCAACATCCCCCGAGCCCATCAACGCGTTCGCGCTCAACAACATACCTGACCCAAGACCATATATAACCGCATTTGCTCCTCTAACTCTGGAGCACTCCACCACTCTGTCTGTCTCAGAAGCTTCAATCATTGAAACACATGAAATCACGCTATCGGCTCCACCTCCGTTTCCATCAAACCACTTCAAAATCCCACTTCAATTCACAACAGACCTGCAATCGCAGCGAATCACTTCTATAAATATATCAAAACGCGCACCGGCACATCCAGAAGCAAAAATCCCAGTCTCTCTACAATCATGGATTGAGTCACGAATCTCAAGCCCCATTACCGGTCTAGACATTTCCGGTCTTTGTTTCGGTGTCAATCGCTTTTGGGAAGCATCCGTTTTCAGAGCACGAATCTGGTCGCGTCTCCGAAAGAGTCAGGAGGCGCTTCTTTCCAGAAAGGGCGCTAAGAAGGGTGAAAAATTGGGCGAAATACATTCCGAGCCATTAACAGGCCCACTTACGAAACTAGACTCGCGATTCATTCTCCCTCATTTACGACGCTCGTCGATGCTCTTCTCATCCCCACCGCAGCCTCCGGGGGCTTCTTTTCCCCGGGCGAAAAGAGAATCAAAACTGATCCTTAGCTGCCCTCTGAATCTGGACCCGTGGACGAGTGAAGCACAACTCAAACCGGATATAAGTATTCACATCTCTGATTTGGGGGAGGCGCAACGGAGGAAAGTTGAAGCGGAACTAAAGAGATTGTTTCATTCTGTGCTACGAGAAGAGAGCAGCGGAAAGACAGACATTGCAGAAGAGAGAGATGCGCAGGCTATTGTGAAGGCGGTGGAGGGCGTGATGGCTGTGCTTTTTGGGGTGGATATTTTATGATTATGACCTTGTCTGTATATAGCCTTGGGATACGAGTCTACTTCAATACGAAAGTTAAGGTGAAGGAGTTATTTTCTTTTGTAACATGACATAAACCATTGTACGACAAATGTAAACGCGAAGTATCACGCCGTACCCAACTAACGTTTGAAAATCTCGACCCGGACACCTTTTGGGGCAAGGTGGAAAGGATCGACTTTCATGATCAGACCCCAAGACTTTGAACCTTTTTGCATCAAAATCTCTCCCATGAAAAAACATGCACAATGCCGATGATAATGAAGAAGAGGAGAAAAGAGTAGGAGTTTTTGAAGGATATCATTATCATATTTGAAAGATTTTGAAGAAGTGAAACATCATTTTGATATCTATTTCTTAGCAGCTTCGTCGGCCTCGGCCTTATCCTTGGCTCTCTTCTCGCGGGCACCGAGGTAGCGGGCCTCGCTGCGGGCCTCACGCAATCGGCGGTAGGCAGCCTTCTCACCTTCGGGAAGGTCAGATCGGCTGATTTCGGTGACAGCCTCGGCGGCGGTGATGTTCTTGACGGGGATGCTGGACGAGACACGGGTGGCGTATCCTTCAACCTTGCCCTCGGCGGCGAAAGCCTTGGTGGCAGCAGCGACGTCCTCGGCAGAGGCGTCGAGCTTCTTGTATTGGCCGCTCTTACGGGGGAAGAGGATCAAACGGCTCTTGTACTCCTGGAGACGGGCAACGTTGGCGGTGAGCGATTCCTGGGAAACGTTCTTGCGGCGAGCGTCGACGGCGATGCCGATTGTGGGTGCGAGCTTGCGGGGGATGCCAGCCTCCTTCAACTCCTGAAGGGTGAAACCGCGGCCGGCTCTAGAGCGGCGGTTGTATTTGACGGTAGGGCATCGCACAACGGGGCGGAGCTTGTCGACTGGACGGGGAGCAACAGCAGCGGCCTTGGACAAACGGGCCTGACGACGGCGGTGCTTGCGTCCGGGCTATAATCCTTCGTTAGCCAGCAAATCTTTCCATACCGCGAAAATCCTTCAGTGTGAAAAATTCGTTCTTCGCGATATATCGTATGATTGACAAGAGCGTACCTGGTCGAAGTGCACGCGGACACGACGTTGCCAGTCCTTGTGGAAGTCTGAATACCAATTCCATCAGTAAATGTCCTTCAATATGTCCCAGTATCTCTCATTGCACGTTCGCCATTCAGTCTCTGCTTTCGAAACTCATTCCGTCTCTTCTACAGCGCAATCCCTTCCTTTCCCATCATCCAGAAGCGTAGACAAAGAGTGACTCACGAGTGTTGGGGATAACGTTGTTGTGCTTGATCGCCTATTCATCAAACCCCGTCAGCCAGCCATTCCAAATCCATATTCCAGATAAATCATCTTCTTCCAGATCGATAAGACTAACCATTGTGCCGGACGGAGATCAAGTCTCACTATGTGGATTGTCGACGGAGTTGTTGCTGGTCGAGTCTCGAAAAGGACTGACTTGACTTGAGGTTGGAGTAGGTTCAATATTGAGTGGAACTTTTTTTGGTGTGGTGCCAAGCGTCGCTCGGCAAGGGCCAGTCAGAGGCCGCCGTTTGCTGGCGGAGTCTGCTCGCTTAGCGAGCCCTAACTATTCCGCTTCGGATGATTATGTAAGCGCTACCTACTTCCGGTTACGACGATGCTTTTCTCACGACTGTTTAATGTACGGTAGTCATTGATTCTAGCTATAATAGTAATTATACATGAATAGTCTGAGTCGAAACTCTAGCCAAACCTTTCTTTTCATGAGCCCAGCAGCCAATCCACTGACTTCAGTGCAACGTAAAAATAAACCCAAGAATAACCAAACAATTTCCCAATCCTTAAATACCTTCTTTTCATTCGCTCAAATCATCATCAATCGTCAAAAGCGCTATGCAAAGCCAGCCAGAAAGCTAGAGGGGAGATGACTACCAGCTGCTGATACCCAAACCAACATCCTTGGGCTTCTTCAATGCAGGACCTTCTTCGACAAAAGATCCCTTGCGTTTCTGAACAGGGCCAGGTCGGTCAACGCCAGCCTTCCTCACATGGCCAAATAGCTTTGTCTGGAGCAACGTGCTTGATTTGCCAATATTACTGCGAGCAGATTGTTGCTGTGAAGCCTCTTGAGTAAGCTCTGGTAGACGACGGAGCATATCAGTCGCGCGAGAACTAGCTTGGGAAGCAGGAATATCTTCGTCGGTAATGGCTTCCTCCGCATCAGAGACCGAAATAGTACTGTCCCGGTCATGACGGTTGTCCTCTGAATCGAAAGTATCTTTTCTGACAGGTTCATGTGGTCTACTGCCGGGTGTGATGTATTGAGGCTCATGGATATGTGCATGGCGTTGAGGGGTGACTGGTAGTGAAGACATGGAGTGAGCTCCTCTGACATGAGCTCCTCCTATGTGGCCATTCCTATGCTGTCGATTTCTGTTTGGAGAAACATTTGAAGAGTCACCATGTAACACACGATCAGCAGCCAAGAGAGTAGCGAAGGCGTCGTGACTGCCGCCGCGATTGCTAGAGTGTGTGCGTGCGCTGTCAAATAGACGAGGCTGAGACTTTCTATGAGGAGTACTGAATTCGGTACGAGAATTTGGTGACAAAGAGCCAGCATCGAGGAACATTGTCAGATGCTCGCGGTTGTCTCTGATACGCTTCTTGAGCAGACGATTTTCTTCCAATAGAGACTCATTTTTATGGTTTCCTTCATCAATCTTTTCCTGGATCAATTTCTTCGCATTGGACAATCTCTCTTCCAATCTAGCATTAGTGCTCTCGAGCTCAGAAATCCGCTTTAGAGAGGCCTCCGTCTTTGGACTAGGGCAGATTTGAGGTGTTTGTGAATGTGAAATGGCGCGGCGGTTCTGATACTCTGAGCTTTGTAGAATTTCAACTTCCCTGCGAGCAAGCTGCTGCTCAACTTCGGCTCGCTTGATTGCTTCATTGCTTGTGAACGATAGAAGACTGTTTTGTAATTTGAAATGCAGCGCAGACATACGCGCTTCCTGCGCAACAGCTAACAAGTTCTTGGCTATTTTTCGAAGTTGTGTTTCGTCTGCACAATCAATTTCTTCTGTAGTGGGGAGATTCTCGGCAGTGCCATAAGCAGCATACAGTGATTTTTCGAGTGACTCATTTGGGGGAGAAGCCGGGACAACCATATTGGACCCTGACCCAGATCTAGATCGTCGACGGGGTGGTGCACGAGTCTGGGATGAAGGAGGTGGTGTCATTTCTGAAGACGATGCATGCTGTGGCGAGCAGAAGCCTCCATTCTTGTCTGATAAGCTGCCATTGCGATCCCGCATTGGCTTGAGATCTGGGGATGCCGAAAGACTGGATCGCCGAGGTGGCGTACTGGGAATGAGGATTTCAGCTGCAGGAGCTAAAGAGGCCTGCGACCGGACCTCTGAGTCTTGAGACATGAGTGTGAGTGTAAGGTGAGCGCGACCAATGTGTAGTTGAGTCTAGGTTGGATAATCAGTATTCTTAGTCTGCTATGCTATAGAATATCCTAATAATCACCTTGTCCCAGTCTCCTTTCAACCTAATCTCTGGTCCAATGTTGTTCACCGCCTTGAGGTGAGAGTATCTCTTTGTTGGCGGTGAATGCTGCAATGACGACAATGGGGGATTGTCCCGCTTATCGGCGATAGGGCTCCACGACGAGAGTGAAGATAGGCTAAGGATCAAGTGCTCGGCAGGCGCACAGATAGCCGCAGAACGGTAAGATGACAGCTATTCCACGTATGAAGGGATCACGGTATGGAAAGGCGAGCGAAGAGAGGAAGGAATGTAGTGAGATTGAGTTGATATGCGGCAGTCAGCAGATAACGCAGTGATATACGTGCTGACGAGGTGGTGGTGTTCCTGGCAGTTGACGAGGAGGCTGGGCATTGGCTGTCTGACCCACCGCCCGCCGCAGCCAACCACGTGAACCCAGCCGCGCATGGGAATGTGACTATGCCGCCGTAGCCAATCGGCGCAGTGCATCTCGAGGCTTAGCGCGGGGATGAGCACGGACGCAGCGAATCAGCATTCCCGTTCGCGGCGGTGCGTTCACGTGACGTAAACAGCGTTGCCATGGTGTCAGCTCCTCGTGTTCTTGCTCCAGCTGCTCGTTTCGTCACTCTTCTTCGTCCGTTGACAAGGCAACCTGTTCAGCTCAGCATTCCATAGGGCTACCCAGCCACCTTACGACATGTGAGACTGCAAGGACTTTTTTGAGTATGGAATTGGCCTGGACCGTTAAGGAGCGGGTCCCTTTTGACACCATTTCATTGTCTGGTAGCAATTGGCCATGTCACAGCCCTAATCCTGAGAATCCCCCGTTTTTGGAAGAATACAGGACCTTTTACGGATTTCACATCAGCAACCGTGGCGGCCACCAGTCACATACACGGTCTTTCGCAGTAAGCTGTCGCCGGGCGGAGATAGGCCTGGCAGTTCGTTGATTCGTGAAATCATACATGGAGCTCGCCCTAGTGGCTACATGGTCATCAGACTCGGACAAGCTTTCAAGCCTCGCTCCGCTCGGCCACATCTCGCTGCGAAAGATTTCGTATGTGACTAGCAGCCCTACGGATGCGAAAAGGATGTTAGCTTCAATAAGAAGGGATATTGAACGGCAACTTTGCGGCGTGTTATATTTCAGCGAGGCTCCGTTCCTCTCCTCTGACGATATCCGATCCATTCTGCAATCCAGTTGCGGGAAATAGTTCCAACTTGTCCCCGATTGAAGCGCCAAGTATCAATTGCGCTACTTTCCAGCAGCTCGTGTGCACGCCAGGAGGCAAATTGCGCCAATTGAACCAGCTAAATGAATGGCAGAGACACCAGCGCATGTATCGATAAGTATGAATTTTAGCGAGCCGGCTATCACACTTCGCCGATTTACGTATGATTACCTTTTCGGTATTTCTCGGCGCCACATACCAGCAGTCATGACCGTCGAAAGCAACGGCTTCCCCTAACCCGGATAGACAATGTTAATTCCTCCCTGACCATGAAGGACCAAGCGTTCCAATGGAAAAGGTTAGTTCTAGACGTCCCAAGTCGTTTCTTCTTCGGTTTCCATTTAGAAGAGGCACATCACCAACTAGACCGATTTAGACCATGTCAATAACTGCATCCTTTCCGAAAGCAATGTGCTTCGACTTCTTCCGTACCTTGAAAAAGGAATTCTGGGTCTTTCTTGTATCTTTCCCATTTCTTCTTCTGTGAGACGATCGGGCCGTACTCCTTGACGTAGAGGTAATCTCTGATAGACATACTACACACGATACCCCCGACTAGACCCGTCATCTAAAATACTATGCTATTTGTCAGGATTTCCATGATTGAAGAGTATGATCAAGTGC
Organism: Talaromyces sp. PYS2902; assembly: GCA_023626235.1. Lineage (NCBI taxonomy): Eukaryota > Fungi > Ascomycota > Eurotiomycetes > Eurotiales > Trichocomaceae > Talaromyces > Talaromyces sp. PYS2902. The sequence goes on from JAMAGP010000029.1 coordinate 118,362, forward strand.
ACGCTGTCAGGCCTATCTATCTTTGTGCCTTGGCTGACTTGTTTAACTGTGATATGTCGATACGAGTCGATGGTGTCGCCGTATCTCTATAGAAAGAATTTGAGTCCTATGGCCATAAGCAGTGCGTTATATAGATTGTATGTCAACCACCGAACAGTTGAATCGACAGATGTTGCACCGTTGAGCCCGGTAAGGGACAGCTCGAGATTGCAACATTCTCATATCACCCTGAAATCCGGCTCTCGATCATGTTCTCAGTCGTCAGTGTTAACTAATGAATATGCAGTCTGATCCTTGAGCACAGAATGGGGAGGGCGTGCCAATAGGATGGTAAGCCGATAAGAACCCCTTGCTGAAAGCCTGAGGCCCACTTGCCGTTGTTGACATCCAAACTTTCCGCCCTTGCTCAAAATAATCTCCTGAAGCCCTCCAATAGTTGATTCAAAGCTTGCGACAGACCTTGTTATTCGTCGCCGTGTACCACTATACACCACTCTCTGCTGTCTTCCCAGTTTTTCTGTGCACCCAGAAATCATCTCGCGAACAGCAATATCAGTCAGACAGGGGCTTCTCTTGTGCGCGTGCTGGACCCTAAGTTTGCAGAGCATTGCCCAGCACACGATCGGCTTCTATATACCGAATATCCGCTCAATATATCTATCATGAGTGCCTTGATCTACATCACATGAACTAGCTTACTTACAGTACACCTGCAACCATGCAACAAAGCAAAACACCAGGCCGCCCAAGCGGCATCCCTCGCCCAGTCTCCAGGATTCCATTGCCGACTCAGACTACTGTAAAGACCATCAGACCGTCACCATCGCGAGAAAGGCTTCAAGCCGATACCGGGGTCGCTCACCACCGCCTGCGACGACCGTCACAAGAAACGCTAACCCGGAGAATCTCAAGCCAGCACCTCCGACGACGCGAATCGACCCAAACGCTTCACAGCTTTATCGAAGACGCCGAATCGCCGGTAGAGTTTGATGAAACATGGGGCACATTTAGAGGACGTACTGATCCATTGTCGCCGACGGCTCCGTCGCTTTCTGATCGCACAATCGAAACACTATCACGAATTCCACCATCTCCATCGCCGCAAAATAGAAGAACTCTCCACATCGGTCATGACACACCAATGGGCCCTCCATTACGACCTCCTTCGAGATTGAATGACCAGACGCGATCGCCCTCGAGATCCTCAAATTATTTGGGCATTGAAGATGGTGACGGTAGACCATCTCCCACAACCAGGCGGGCATCGTCAAGAATGTCCTCTGTATCCATGTCAAGCCGAGAATCTATTCCCCCTCCAAAGACCACAGACCCATCTATAACCTCGGTGAACTCATTCAGACGACAGAGTCTGGGACCCGGAAAACGCAGTTCGATGATTGGAACATTGCCCTCGAAGCGCGGGGACACTCTGCCTTTAAAACCTGCAAGTTTAACTGGAAGCGCAGATATTACGAAGCCCAAGCCGCGGTTGTCATTGTCATCTACTTTTGTCAAACAGACACCGGACGAGATTACTCCATCTCCAATCACAGTCAAGAAAACTAGACAACCGCCTTCTAATATATCGTCAAATATGACTTCTCCATCATCCATCACGTCTAAAAACTCATCAAATGGCTCAGAGCAAACCCTTGATCCGGACACAGAAATTCGCAAGGTTTCAAAATCGTCCAACGCGTTGCGTGAGAGCATCGCCAAGGCGAAGGCAGCCCGGAAAGCTGCCAGAAAAAGTAGCACTGGCACCGCCGCTTTCGACGCCTGGGACAACATTGAAACTCAAGATCCGTTTAGTCAGCTTCCCAAGGGCGGTAATAAAGCAGTGCTTCAGAAACGAGTAGATACTGCTAGGAAGTCTGGAGCCCTTAACATTGCCGCGTTAGGCTTGAGTACCTTGCCGGATGAAGTGCTCAAGATGTATGAGTACGATCCCAACGCCAACTCCGACTGGTTTGAGAATGTCGATCTTGTCAAATTCATTGCAGCGGATAACGAATTGGCTACCTTACCAGATGAAGCCTTCCCAGACATTGATCCGGAGGATTTCGGCATGGAAGATGAAAGCAAGGGCAATCAATTTGGAGGTCTGGAGATTTTGGATCTTCATGGTAACATTCTACAGTCTCTGCCATTAGGTCTCAGGAGGTTGCGGAGGTTGACCTCACTCAATTTATCCAATAATCAGTTCACGATGAAAGATATTGAAGTGGTCACAGAGCTTGAGCATTTGGTCGATCTTAAACTAGCCAACAACAATCTAGATGGAACGCTGCTGTCTGGTCTATGTCAGCTTTCTAATTTAGAAGTGCTTGACCTACACGGCAATCGAGTCAGTCTTCTTCCTGATGCTATATCCGAGCTTCGAAGCTTGAAAACACTGAACCTTGCCGAAAATGGACTTACAGCCTTGCCGTCGTTGGCGTTAAGCAAACTTCCGTTAGTGGAACTGAATGTTTCTCGAAACAAACTCCAGGGAATATTGTTTGAGTCAGCAGCAGAAGGATTCCAGAGCGTGCAGTCCCTAAATGTTGCGTTCAACTCACTGGATAAGTTATCGGAAGACGATAGTTTCAATCTCCCAAATCTACAGTTTTTGCTAGTCGACGCGAACCGCCTGAAATCTTTCCCCTCTTTGGTGAGTTGTCGATCGCTTTTGAGGATAACGGCAGAAGGCAATAGTATCACAACACTACCAGACGGATTCTTTGACTTGAAAAATCTTAAACACGTGGACTTGACAGCTAATAACCTAAGCAAACTGGATGAACGTATCGGTTTGATGGACAACCTAGCCACTTTCAATGTTGCAAACAACCCTTTGAGAGAGAGAAAATTCTTGACGATGGATACGGAAGATCTCAAGAATGATCTACGCAATCATTGCAAGCCTCCACCAGCGGCTAGTGGGCCAGACCAAGACGGGCTACCGACGCGAGCCAGAAGTGAAATGGGCGACGAGGATGAAGAGGGTTCCGTGGCAACAGAATTCACATTGGCACCAGAAAGTCCAAGTCATTTGAATCGCTGGAAAGTAAAGACCGGAGGTGTTCTTGATCGTTCCGGTACTGAAATGACGGAACTAGATGCTGACGAGTTGAGACCTTTACTATCAACTTATGATATTATATGCCTTTACCTCCAGCAAAATAAGCTACAGATGCTCCCTGTTCCTGCACTGAATCTCATTGCAAGCACTTTGATCGATCTAGATGTGTCCAAGAACCCATTGAAGGCAGAGAGTCTATTCTCAGAGCCGGTTTCTTTACCTCAGCTGCAAAGCCTGACTCTGAATGGAAGCAGTCTGGCTGCAGTCGATTCTCTGTTTGAAAACCTGTCAGCACCTGCTTTGAAGTTCCTCGATATATCCAACAATCGTCTTACCGGATCTCTACCGTTTGCTCGACAGCACTATCCTCGATTAACTACATATCTCGCGGCGGATAATCAACTCTCTAGTCTCGAGTACAATGCAGTCAAGGGACTACAAGTACTAGATGTAAGCAATAATAATATCGATTTCCTGCCACCGAAGATTGGATTACTAGGCGGAGAGAATGGTGGAGGCCTGAAACGATTCGAGGTTGCTGGGAACAGGTTCCGCGTTCCGCGGTGGCAGGTCGTGCAGAAAGGGACTGAGGCTATTTTGGAATGGTTGAAAGGCAGAATCCCTGCTGATGAGCTGAATGAGGTCGAGCCCGATGCTCTTTAGTTTGCATGCATACCTGGGTTAGGCCGTTACGGCGGGGTTGAAGTACACACATCACATGCAGCGTTATGTTCTTGTACGATATTATTTGATATATCCGGTAGCGTTCTATATTCATTTCTGAATATCACTAATTACATCGCCCATGACTTTTCTCCACGTCCTCGACCAGACCGTAAATTTATCCTCTTGCTCCTCTCCCCACGGGAAAACGACCATGTCAATCGCACTTTCAGCAGTCGTCTTGGCCAGCTTCAAATACTTGACGCATTCATCCAGATTGTGCTCATAAAGCGAACCGGCAGCCTCATCAACATGATCTGGTATACTCTGTAAATTCGACGTGAGCGATTCTAGTTTCGCGATCTGTTGCGGGCTATTTGCCGTAAGACCACCCTTTTTGACTCGATTCGAGACTATAGCCGGGTAGACCTGAGCAATAGGTTTGAGCGCGCGAAGCAGGGACTTTTTCTGCTCTTGGAGAGCTTCAACATCTTTCTCATCATCATCATTCTCGCTACTCTGATTCTCATCTTCGTCGTCGTCATCGCTGTCCTTCAACTCGTCAAATCCGCCATCATCCTCATCCTCCGGGTCCCATTCCTCCAATTCACTAATCGCATCTTTGACTAGATCATGCCACTGCTGTACTCGTTTCGCGACATGCCCCACGACACCCTGCGAGATGAGCGTCGTGATAGTGTCGCACACATCCCATATCCTTCCCGTCTGAGATGTCAGGACATCCTTTTCCTGTTTCTCGAGTTCTTTCTTTCTGTGCTCCGCATTTTTTGCATGTCCGTCATTTCTGGATAGGAAGGAGGGGTCAAGTTTTCCGGCTGTATTAGTGATTTCCTGGACCAAAACTGCGAGTTCCCTCAAGCCGGTTTTGACGAGTATACGCGCCTCCGTAGAGAATGCTTTTGTGTATTCGCCGGGTGTCAGTAGCAGTGCCGCCGTAACCATCGAGGGCATCACGGAATCATTCACAGAGACCAGACATGTCGATATCGCCGAAGGCGTAAACGGAGCCGTTATCGCGAGCAGTGACAGCTTTGTGACTTGCGCCCTGAGCGATTTTGTGCTGTTAGACAGGATAATTAAGGGATCTGCAGTCTGTTCCTGGTGTTGGGGTGTGGCATTTTGTGAGGCTGGCGGGGTCGTGTCGAGAGTCTGTTGGAATTGCTCTGAGAGGACGAGAGCGGTTTTCAGGAGGTTGTAGAGTTTCTGAGACATCTCGCTCTTTCTGCAACGGAATCAGCGCTCCGTGTCGATGTACGATTGTTGAAAAAAATATGACCTTAGACTGTTATTGTCTAACTTCCTTCGAAGCTCATACTTTTTAGCCCGCACTTTTTTTATGATAGCGATACGTATCAGCCCCACATGCTTAAACTGCTCAGGGCTTAAGCATGCGCCTATCTGATTCTTCGGGTTGATATCTCCAATTTTCCAATTCCCACACATCAATCCTCAGTGGTCTACCGGTCATGATTGGCGCTTGTCACTGCAATAGCAGCAACCCGCGCTAGAACAGGGTTCGACTCCCTGCTGGGGAGATCATACGATCATTTTTTGATATTTTTGGCTCAATTTGTTAATATTCACCTATAGCTTCTTTTATTATTTTTGGTTGGAATGTGTGGTCTCTTTCTATTGAGCGTGTATGGTTATGGCGAAAAAGAAATTGCTTGTAGTCATCTGGATGTTGTTTAAGTATCGAGTCTCACTTTTAGATACACCGCGATAGGTTCTCTATATCCCTAGCTCGCTCTTGTGTGGCTTCCACTCTAAATAACTTGGGCGATGATAGCAAATCAATTATGTCGTCTAGGCTGTTTTCTGTCGTGGATGCAGACTCTCCTGTGGAACGTAATTCACTGGATGCTCGGCGCTGAATAGAAATGTATATCGCAAACTCTTCAATAGTGGAACACTGTCGAATATATATATCTAGAACCACATGTATTTCCAACTGATATTGACCAGCAGCGACACCTTCTCGGGTAACAACGTGTACGTGCTTGCAATAGGCCAGCAAGGATCATACAACTCATCAGATATATGAAAAATGCCGACTTACGTGCACATCAGCATTTAGTTGATCCTAGCCCTAAAGGCTTGCCCTAATCCCCAGATTCGTAAGCTTGGACATTAAATCATGCATTCCGCTCCGCCGCTAAGTTTGTTCCGCAACGACCATTCAAGCTCCAGCCAAGTGTCCAACACGTTTATCGCAATGCCTACTCGAACTCAAATTGTTCGTACCGACACATAATCAGGATGGTCACAAAAACACGCGCACCCGCCAAACAGGCTGCCGCGCCCAAAGTCCAACCCCTACCCGAGAAAACCTTCATCATTGACAACGGCGCGTACACTATCAAAGCAGGCTATGCACCGTCCACCCCCCAAGCGCAAAAGGCCGATGAATCTCTATCATCATGCTTAACGATCCCCAACGCACTCGTACGAACTCGCGATAATCGCGTCTTCGTCGGCGCTCAACTCTCAACACACATCTCCGACTGGAACGAAGCCGTTTTTCGCCGACCCGTCGAAAAGGGCTATGTAGTGAATTGGGAAGCTCAAAAGGAGATTTGGGAGCAGACATTCTTCGACGAGAGGACGGCCCGGAGTAAAGAAGTGCGCGTCGCGGATCCGGCGGAGACGACGCTGATTCTGGCGGATACCCCGAATGGGTTGCCGGTATTGCAGAGAAATACGGATGAGATGGTGATGGAGGAATGGGGATTTGGTGGTTACGCCAGAGTTGTTGGTCAGTATAAGACTCACATTGGTGCGACTCAAACTGACAGTGCGTTGTTCGCTAGGACCTACGCTGAATGCTTGGAACGATATACATGCCATATTTGGCGATCCTACGGATAGCTCAGCGACAGGAATCTTACCAGCGGAATGCCTACTGGTCATCGACTCTGGATATTCTCACACAATCGTTACACCCGTGTACAAAGGCCAACCGCTTCAACGAGCGATTCGAAGACTCGATCTAGGAGGCAAACACCTCACCAACTACATCAAGGAAATGGTCTCGATGCGTCAATACAACATGGTCGACGAAACACATATCATGAACGATGTCAAGGAAGCTGTGTGCTATGTGTCTAGCGATTTCAAAGCCGACATGGAGCGAGCGTGGAAAGCTACAAAGGCGCGAGGACAATCCCAGGCGTCGGCTGAAGGCATCGTGGTGGATTATGTACTCCCAGACCCGACGGCGAACAAAAAGGGGTTCGTGCGCTCACATGATCCGTTGATCAATGCAAAGAAGCGCAAGAGTCTGATGTCTGGATCTGGGGATCTTGTCTCTGAGGACTTTCTCGTCCTTGGGAATGAACGATTCACTGTTCCGGAGATACTGTTCAACCCTTCGGATATTGGTATGAGGCAGGCTGGTATTCCCGAGATCGTTATGGAGAGTTTGTCTGTGCTACCGACTGGTCTTCACCCGGCATTTCTGGCCAATATTCTGGTCGTTGGCGGCAATGCACTCATCCCTGGATTCATAGACAGACTGTAAGATCCTTATGTCGCCCCTGCGTCATATCTATCCTAACTAATTTCTTATAGAGAAATGGAAATCCGACAGATGGCATCAGCCGAATGTGTCGTCCGTGTGAAACGGCCAAATGAGTAAGTCAATGTTTTCGACCACTCAATCCATTTACTGAGCTGACCCTGACCACGTAGTCCTATTCGCTCAACATGGCAAGGAGCGTCACGTATGGCGACTGATCGACAAGAATTGGCGACTGTCGCGATAACAAGGCAGGAATACCTTGAATACGGATCTGCATGGGCTGGGAGGCGGTTCTCAGGAGCTGTTTGATACCATAATCAGCTCCTACATACATACGGCGTTTTGGACTATGTCTATCGGGAACTGGAAATTGTTTACATATGATACCCTGAGATGATAAACTGTACATGAAAAGTTTGATCGCTTTCTTGACTGCTATTCTATTTCACACAGCCTTATATGCCTCTCCATCATGACGACGTCAATAATCATAAAATCCTTTACCGCTCTTCTTACCTAGCCAACCCGCATCAACCATCTTCTTCAATAGCACGGACGGTCGGTACTTGGAATCTCCCGTCTCAGTATGAAGGACATTCATAATAGCAAGACAAGTATCAAGACCAATGAAATCAGCGAGCGTCAATGGACCCATAGGCACGTTTGTGCCGTACTTCATGATACTATCAATATCCTCTTTGCGGCCTACGCCGGTTTCCAGGCAGATAATGGCTTCGTTGATGTATGGCATAAGAATGCGATTGGCAAGGAAGCCAGGTGTGTCGGCGGAGACGGCGGGGATCTTGCCCATACGCTTGACGAATTCGAGTGCCGTTTCGAGAGTCTGGGGGGATGTCTGAAGCCCTGAGATAATTTCGACGCCCTTTTGAACTGGAACCGGGTTCATGAAGTGCGTAGATACGACACGGGACGGAGCCTGAAGGTCTGTGGCATCTTTTGTTGTTGCTGCGGCGATTTTGGTGATGGGTATCGAAGATGTGTTTGTGGCAAGGATGGCGTGTTTGGGCGCTATTTGTGCAAGCTGCGAAAAGATGGACGTCTTGAGGTCGGGAATTTCGGGGACGGCCTCGATTACGAAGTCGACGTCAGAGAGGTCGGAGAGTTGGGTGCTGGGGATGAGGCGGCTGCGGACGAGATCTGCGGTCTCGCGAGTGATGCGTTCTTTGGCAATGTCTTTTTCGAGGAGTTTATCTATGTAGAATGATATATCAGTGTTGATTCGAGAATGTTGGAGAGATATCGGCCTACCGGCGAACTTGAGACCCTTCTGTAGACCGGCCTGTGAATTGTCAATCAAGACAACAGGAACCTCTGCCTTCTGAGCGGCTACTAACGCGATACCAAGGCCCTTGAATTGTCAGATCAATTTTTGTCCCCAGATTATGCGCGCAATTTATTGTGTATCAGCTCACCATTTGCCCTGCTCCAATCACACCAAGCTTCTTAACCTCGGCAGCAGCGAGTTTGTTTGCTGATGAGCTGAAAGAGCGAGTGGCATTGAGCGCCTGACGACGAGCGCCATTTCGAATAGCTGTGAACAGCATGGCTGTAGGTGTGCTGGAAGATGTTTAAACGCCTACAACAGCAACCCAGAACAAACCGAGAGAGTAATAAGTTGTATGCAAATGCGAGGTAGCGCCGACAGTCCGACCATTTACCCGACGTCATCGGCTATCGTCGGATAAGCGCATCAATGCTTTCGCCGGACTCCGTGCACGACATGTGATCCAAACTCCATCAATCTACCCAAAAACGCGTCGACGCGTCTAACCCGCGTTTAATTGGCTGTCGGCCTTCTCAAGCTAGCGTCTGTTTTTGGCACCTATCCACATCGAAGATAGTAGGCGACCTACATCTCGGATTTTGATATCGAATTGATGCAGTGATGGTCGAGTGATTACTTTGTAGGCTCACCATGGAACTCGACGCCGTCGCTGTTGGGCGTGACGTCCAGGTCGTGGACCCCGAAGTGCGCGCGCATGTATATAGTCTTGTGACTGCTGTGAGTCTTCAAAAAGTCGGGAACCTGAATTCATTGCTGACAGTCGCATAGCTCGGAGGCTTCAACGGCGAAGATGGATCGAAATACAACCTCGGAGACGACGCATTGGCTTGTTTACGCGATATCAGGAAATGGCTGAAACTATACGACGACAAAACGAATCGACTCGACGTTGCGCGATGTCTGGGAGAAGCGAACATCGTTAATGGCGATTTATTGCCGATCCTGGGCTTGTGGTTCAAAAGTGAAGGACATAAGAGAAAACATTTGACCCGTGTTGCACTGGCATGCTGTATGACAACCAATATCTCCGCTTGACGAATCTGCAGGAGGCTAATGATCCTTAGTGGAATTGCTGGTCCCGTTGACATGGCCAGTAGAGATTCATGGCCAGATGACCGTTAACCACCATCGACATACCCCATACCTGCAGCAAGCTCAAGTTCAATACAAAAGAGGAATACTAGATCAACACGCTGGCCGTGACACTCTACGCGCCGTACTCCAGGTTGGCTTGCCTAGCTTGACAATGCCGAAATCAGAGCGGACTAGCAGGGACGACGGCATTTTAAAACTGATGTTATACCTCTTGCGAAACGTCACTATGATCACCGCGCCGAAGGGACTACTTACCGACGCCGATGAGGATGAGACGTCGCGATCTGCGACCATCAATGCGTTCCAGCAGCAGAATGTTTTTGCCCTTTTACTCACAATGTGCGCTAACATCAACGAAGATTTCAACTTCCAAGATGTCGTGCTTCTGGAGACTCTGTTCCATCTCGTTAAGGGTGTGGATGTGCAGAAATTGTTCATGAACGACACTGAACGCCAGAAGAAGCGCAATGACGAGCTGAGTGATCTACTACAAAAGGAAACTGGTGTTAATAGAGAATATGCCAAAAATGCACCCACTCGGCATGGACGCTTTGGAACTATGATTTGGGTAAAACGAGACGATGCAAAAGTCTCGACTGTATCTGGGCAAGATATTCTCAAAGACGGTCAAATTGCGTTCAACAAAATGGATCAAACGAAGAAATGGAATCGTCCAAAGCATGGCCGTCGGCAACAGCCTGAAGCTGCCAGCGGTGACTTTTCCTCGACTACGCATCTTACATCCACTGCAACCAAAAATCTCCGCCTATTTGTCGAGGAGTTCCTAGATACGGGCTTTAACCCGCTTTTCACACACGTCAGAAAGGCTATTGAACGGGAGGCTGATAGGGTTACAGAAATCAACACTCGGCAGTTTCTTTATTTGGTAGCCTGGTTCCTTCATGCCGAACGCGAACGACGAAAATACCATAAAAAGCAAAACGAGAAGAACAAAGGAACAACTAAAGAGGTCGAAGCGGACAATTTTTCCTTGGTAGCAAGTGTACTCAACCAGGAGACCTTTGTCTTTCTCAACCGCGCAATGCAATACAGTTTTGATCATAATGATTGGCAAGATCTTAATGCAAATATGCGCTGCTTCACACAGATTCTGCTGACAGTTCAAGAGATGTCCGCATCTCCGTTCGAAGAGGATCACGAGATTGCAGAGAATATCCTAAATCGTATCTTCTACGAGGAGACTACACATGACAGAATTATTGCTATTGTGAGAGGCTACAAGGATCAAGGATTTGCTTATCTGGATGCGTGTACCGAGCTTTCTCATGTCTTTTTAAGGATGCTTGAGAACTACTCCAAAGAGAATGTGGACATGCAAGTGCGATCGAAGCGGAGATCAAGAGCAAAAAAAGCAGCGACTGCTGGCCAAGATGCTGAAAATGAAGAGAATGGCGATTCTGAGGCAGAAGAGCTCGCCGATGCCGCTCGAGTTGCCAAGGAGCGAAAGTTTGACTTCAATCGTTTCGCGGCGAGATTTTGCTCTCAGAAGAGCGTTGATACCTTTGTTTCATTTACCACGTATTATCGGGACCTGAGTGATGAGCAACTGAAGCGGGCGCATCGCTTCTTCTATCGAGTAGCTTTCAAGCAAGAGTTGAGCATAATTCTCTACCGTCTCGACATTTTGAATCTTTTCTACCGCATGATCAAAGGACCAGGAGCGCTAGACTCTTCCAAGCCGATATTCCGAGATTGGGAAGAGTTTGTCAAACACCTTACCAAGAAGATGATCAAAAAACTTAACGAGCGTCCTGCGCTATTCACCGAGTTACTTTTCAGTAAGATCAACGCCACACTGTTTTTCCTAGAATATGGCTATGAAAGACAAACTATATCTATCGGCGGTACGCGGGCGCCTGCTCAACTTGAAGTTCATCCTCGTGCAGGCACAACCAGGGATGAAAAACTGAGTGTAGTGGTGGCTGCACTAATCATGGATGGCCGAGCCGATTTGGTCAAATGGCTTAGTGAAGCTTTGCGGTCAGCCGCTAACGAACGCAGTTCTTGGGAAGCTCAAGAGATAATACGACAGGCCGAGTCAGATGAAGGGGCAATATCCTCGCGTCCGAGCCCACTCATAGGTTTGTTGCATCGACTCTTGCTAGGAAAAGTGCACTGACAATTTGATAGAAATCAAGCCTAGCGATGATGCGATTCGAGCAGCCACATTCAGAAACGGACGACTACGGCTGCTACTGAATTTAGTTGGGCTGGAAAGATTGGGATCAGAGGATGTAATGGGATCTTCTTGGGTAGTGCCCTCGTCACTCGACTCGGAAACTCTCTCTGCCGTCGTTTCAGTCATCGAAAAGGGACTTGAGAATCCTGTTACAGAGATTGATGGTATAGATCCCCGAGAACAGATTCGACGTATACCCACGGCGGAACCGAAAGAAACCCACCAAACAACATTGGATGTGGATTTCGGCTCTGAGTCGGAGGGCGATGATGCTATTCCTGACGGACCGCTTTTCCCTCCAAACATTCGATCCAAATCTGACGCACTCAAGGAGCTAAAGGAAAAGCGTAAAAAGCGTAACACACGCGACGATAACGACAAAGAGCCTTTAGATGATGCCACTCTCGAAGAACGCCGTCGCATGCGCGAAGAGAATGCGCGAGCCAGACAGGCAAAGATTAAGAGTGACTTATTTGTTCACGACAGCGACGATGAATCAGATGAGGAAGCGGACAAAGAATTCTTCGAGCGCGAAGAAGCTGTTCGAAAAGCTCAAGATCAACGCGTTCGGGAAGCACTGATCAACAAGGCGCTAGAAGAGGATGCGTCTAATGAGCAATCGAAAAAGAAGAAGTCCGCCCGTCGTAAGAGACGCAGTATGGATGATAACCAAAGTGACAAAGATACAGATAGTGAAGGCCAGAAAAAGCGTCGAATCACCGTCGGCGGGTTCGAGATGAGTGACGACGATGAGGATGACGACGTCTTGATGACTGGGATCAATGGGGATCTCAATTCAAGAGGAGTATCGACAAGCCAGGGCATTGATGAAGACGATACCCCTCCCACCTCAACAGAACAGGGGGAATGGGACCTTGAAAAGGAACTTGAGCAGCAAAAGTCAACTGCTGCTCCAGTAACACATGACAGCGATTCGGATGAGGATGGCCCAGTTGCGGGTAATCGTCGACGGGCGCGAGCTGGCTTTGTGATTGAAAGTGATTCAGAGTGATGTAGTCATTTTTATATGTATGATACCTAGATATATTTACTAATGATTTGACGATGCATATTTGATCATGATCCTCGTTCGGACGAAGGGATTGACAATGAACCTCCTACAGTTCGTTTTGACGATGTCCAATGCGCCTCATTGTAGCAAGACTACCTAGGCACAGTAGTACAATGCGTAGAGAATCGGGATTGGTAGAAAACGTTGACGGAGAAGTTGTGATTTGTGAGTCATCTCGAAGTCGTCAGGTTGCGCCTTATGACAAATCTGCGGATCCAACCACCTATAAAAACCACAGCTTCCGATGCCAACCACCATCATCGCGAAAGTATAAACTGAAATCTCAAAGCCTACCCGCCAGAACAATCAAGCCTTCAAAATGGCCTCACCCCAAACATTACCCTACGTCACCCTCGACGTCTTCACAAGATCTATTTTCTCCGGCAATCCTCTGGGAGTCGTTTTCCTGCCAACCTCCACGGCCCTAGTCCAAACCCAGAAACAGGAGATTGCTAAAGAATTCAATTACTCTGAAACCATCTTTGTGCACCCCGTTGACCCTCAAACACCCACACAGCAGAGAATTGATATTTTCACTACTGAAAGAGAATTGCCTTTCGCGGGCCACCCGACTATCGGTGCTGCGTCGTGGGCTCTGTACCTATCCCCTGATAAGGGTGATGTTACCACGCTCCTGACGAAAGCTGGACCGATATCGATCTCTCTAAGACCATCGGGAGATGAAGCTGCGGCGTTGATTCCGCATAATGTGAGGATACATCAGAAGAAATTCCCTGTGCAGGAGTTGTTGAGACTGCATCCTACTGTCAAGCCATTTGTCAGTTTGACGGCAAGAGAGGAAGAAGGATTCCCAATTGTGTCGATTGTAAAAGGCATGACTCAAATTCACGTTGAGTTGCCGAGTCTTGAGGCGTTGGCTGCCGTTGGCACTGCGGCTGGGGGAGAGTCGGTGCCTGCTGTTGATGTTTCCCAGGGCGGGTATCTAGATGAAGGCTGGGGTGGAGACGGTCTCGTTGTTCTTTACTTTTATGTCAGAGACGTCCTGGATGAAGTCACTGGCAAGAAAATCATTAGGACGAGAATGTTCCTACAATCAGAAGAGGACCCGGCTACGGGTAGTGCGGCGAGCGGTTTGGCTGCGCTTCTTGTTTTGAGGGATGGTGATAGTACTGATGACCAGCTCCATCGTAGCTTCTACGTTGTGCAGGGAGTGGAGATGGGGCGGAGAAGTGATATTGGTCTTCACGTCATTCTGAAGCCCAACGGGGAGGGGATTGAGTCGGTTGAACTAAGTGGTAGCTCAGTTAAGGTTGCAAAGGGAGAAATTAGGGTGAAATGATCGTTGAAATGTTTTTGAGTCATAATATCTATATATTCTATATTTCGAAGATACAAAGACTCTTCGGTCTTTATTTGTGAAGTTAAAAAATCAATTCATCAAAACGTGACATTAAGCATTTCGACTTTTCAGGTAAGAAACGATTTGTTCATGCCGAGTGACAAAAAACATGCGTTTACGATCTGACTTCCAGACCAATACTCCAATCTCCTCAGCATAACGGCAAGGCCCCTCATATTCTGCGAGGGAGGCAAACTCTTTGAACAAGAACCCGGGAGTAGCTTTGATGCGGTCTCTCTCGAGTTGCCAGAGTCGGATTTGATCGACTACTGTGGGCGGTAGCACTGACCGCGGTATTCCAGCTGTATTTGAGGTGGATTTGACGGCACCTTCCTTTCGCATTTGAGGATGTGCATGAGTAGATAGATATGAGATGATTTGGTCGGCAGTGATACCCATTTCTACCGCACGACGAATGGATTGTCGTGTGATTTTACCGGTAACGAGGTTCGGAAATCGGTACTTGAGCGTTGTAAATAATGCAATGAGAGATATCTGTAGAGGGGATGATGTATATGCGTAAAGACGATAGTTTGTCTCGATGATGATGAATCCGGACCCTGGTTCACCGGTAGCAGCGTTCGTTTGTGCTGAGAGAGAGCTAGACATCGCGTTACTAAGAGCACTTGAGTCGGAAGTAAGTGTAGTTGCTAAGCGTGTAGGGTAGAATCGGTCGGCTTCAGATGCTGGTGAGTGCTGGTATACAATACCAAAATCCGTCAAATCTGCCAAAGCGCGTAGCTGGTCCGGTGTGAGATGCTTCTTTTCATATGACTGCCCCAGCTCAAGGCTGCTCAAAAGGAATATGAAAGAAAGCACCTCCACATCATTGACCTGTAATGCTTTGGCGCTCTCAACATACAGGATGATGATTTGCCAGACTTGAGTGTTGATATCTTGCAGCACGAAGGCGAAACCATCTTGAGTAATGTCGACTCGTCCATGGTGAATTTCAACCAGATGACCGGCCTGTAAAAGTTGTTTGACACCTCGACTGAGGTTAACGGTTTCGCGAACACCAGGCCCACTAGTCCCAACCATGTATCCCAGAACACCTTCCCACTGCCTCCGCGCATATTCATCTAGATCTGTGATCGACACAGCATTCGGATCGGGTTTTAAGCAAGGCACACCAAAAGACTGGGAGTTTTCGGCACCGGTAAGAGCTTGTCGTAAAGATGAAGCGAAAGGATTTGTCACCATGTACGCTCGGACTTGATTCGAGGTCATCGTATTCGTCATGATGTGCAGTCTTCCCAGGATGGATATAGCATGGTCCCGCTCTCTTCATCACATTAGCTCACTTTCATTTCTTGTTTGAATCATCCTGGACTCACTTTTTGCTCTCTGCTTTGATCCATAATTCGAGATCTGCGGCCGGAAGAGGGTCTCGCATGTAGAGCAGCGCCATCACAAGACATTTTGCTGATCCCGTCAATTAGAACAAGAGAATTGGAAAACTGCAAGCTAGACAGATTGGTTAAACGCACCAAGGTCGGGAAGCATGCGTCGGAAGATTGCAAGAGCCGTAGAAGGCTGCTGATACAGCTTCTGAAAAGTCAAGCCAGGCAGCTGCTCCAAGTATTCAAACGATCGGTTGGTTGAGGCGGCCATTTTGCCTGTACGCTCAGGCTTCCCGCCGTTCTATGTCGATCAAGATGTTTTCATGTCGCGTTGCCAAGCTGACATGTAGTTCAGAATTGGCGACGAGGACAAGGGTATCGTGGTGTTGTTGGAGGCTTAGTTCAAGGTGCGGCTATGGACGGTGTCGTAATTATTTCTTTGGCTTCACCCTAAGGTCGTGTTGCACTAGACCCGGTAGAAGTTAGCGTTAGTCCTGGTAATTCAGTCGACCCACGTCATTGGCCGAGATCCTCCATCTCTCTATCCGAAGTGTAAACATTCAACATCTTCGATCATTGCGATCATTGAGCCAAAATGTCTGCTTTGAAGTTTGTAAATTCTGTTAGTCTGCTCACTTAATACTGCTCAGTATCCTTTCCTAACTGACAGTCATACAGGTCTGGCAGTCCTTCCGGGCTACGTCCGGTCTCGAGCCGAGGTAGGTACTCTACCCGAACGAATATAGCAATTGAGCTATGGAACAGGGAATAATGAGAGACTGTCTCCTTAGGCTTCTGGATGGCGTGAGTTAATGAGGCCCTTTTGTACCATTGGGTGTATGCTGATCTAAAATTACGAATTATAGCTCAGAGTGACCGCCGCTCGTCCCGGTGTCGTGAACTTTGAGCTTGATATCCAGAAAGAACATACTGTATGTTTGTTAACCTTGCTTGAAGCCCGCCAGAAACCAAACAATATACTAATGTTAAAACATAGAATAGGCTAAATATTCTCCATGGCGGTACTATTGCTAGTATGGGTGCGTCAAAAGATATTCATCTATCATGCACGTCAACTCAACGGGCAATCAACTAATTCGGTAATAAATGCTAGTCGATCTGGGTGGTTCGTTGGCAGTTGCATCTAAAGGACTCTTCTCAACCGGTGTGTCCACAGACTTGAACGGTAAGGGTATTCTCCATAAGTGATGAGATACTCGTTATACTTACCTACTCGGCCAGTCACATATCTGAGCTCTGGAGGAAAAGTGGGAGACAGAATCAAGGCTGTTAGTTCTTCAGACCCTCTAGTGATCTGAAATTAAGACTGTTCACTGCTAATTCGATTTTATAGGAGGTTTCATGTGATAAATGTACATTGCATCGACCTTTCCGACATTCAATATATGGCTACTAACACTTACCATGTAGTTGGCAAAACACTTGCATATACATCCATAAAATTCATGAATGATAAAGGCGAAGTTTTTGCCCGTGGAAGCCATACAAAGTGAGATTTACATTATTACTCTTGATACTTGGAATGACAGTGCTTTGACTAACACAGGATCACCCAGGTATATTGCTCTTGCTTTCAAGGATCCGAAGAACATCGTGGAAGAACTCCAGGCATCTAAGGAATCATCCTAAACTGGAGGAACATTTGGGCTTAATCATATAGGAGATAAAAAATCCACGATATTCAAGCCAGATGGCCCGTAAGACTTTCACTGTATATCTATGAACGAGTCAATAAATGATTAAATGTTACATTTTATGGACGCGGAATGTTTACATCAAGGCGGAGGATGAATTTACTCCAGTATATTTTACATTCCAAATCGTACATTAGGGTGACAGAAATGATACTGAACATCTCCTTCCGTGCCCAAAGTTCATACATGTTGCTGCACAGTAAGATCTGCGTCGTCATCGACTCCACTCACCATGGCCTCATCTTCGTCCATTTCCTCGACATCATCCGGAAAGTCGGTAGGGATGGCGACATCTACATCACCGATTGCTTTCAATTTCGCCTGAGTCATTTCGAAGACGTATTGACCTATATGCTCGAGATTCTCCATTGGCGTACCCTCAACTTTATCTGCTTGTAGCCGATTCGTAGGATACATTTCGCCGGGAATGAGCATCAATTTATTGGGACGCTTGGCGAGTAAGTCAAAGGCTGGCTTCAATTCGTAACATGACGCGAAGACGTCTAGGCGTCCAAGGATGTATAAGCCGAGTCGAGCCCGCGACAACGCAACGGTTAGGCGGCGAACATCCCGTAGATATCCAACTGTTCGCGTGCGAACTAATGAAAGAATAACATCTGTACACAAGTAAGCTTTGTCTAATAGATCGTGTAGGTGTTGAGGAACTTACAATCGTTTTGCTCGCCTTGGTATTGATCAACCGTTGTTACTGTCCGAGGCATGCCGAATATTGGAATTTTGGCACAGCGGTGATTCAGAATATCTCTAATAAGAGCTCTTTGTCCAGCATATGTGGTGAGAATGGTAATTTTAGAAGCCGGATATCCGAGAAGTCGCATGTACTGATATAAGGCCACAGCATACTCCGCTTCTCCAAGATTCTGTATAAAATGAGGCGCTGGTTCTCTTTCACCAGTGCCTTGATAATCGTCAACGTTGATGAATTGATAATCATATGCGAATCCTGCATTTCCTTGGCTATATTCCGGCGCTTCTTCGAGTTGAGGCAAATGGCCTAGACTTTTATACCGCCATTTGAATAGATCAGCTATATCAGGCCGTGATCGGCCTTGTTGGTCGAGAGTGACTGTTGGCACGCCTAATCGTACAAGTCGTAGGAAAAGACTTTGTTCGAAGTTGGCGTATTGTCTGAATGCAAGATTCTGTACGATAGGTGAATTCTGGTAGTGATCGCCACATAGCACAACCCGCTTCAAAGGAAGCTGGCCATCTTCCACGTTCTGCAGTGCTAGGGGAATAAGCGTCTCAATTTCCGTAATCTGTGCTGCCTCTTCCATGATGACATTGTCATAACGGAAACCCAAGTCAGCAATTTCTTGTCGACGCATGGCTGCGTGGGTCGATGTCATTGCAATAATCCTGGCTTCTTTGATGAGTAGATAATTGGCACGGTCCCGAGGTTGTCTCAAGATCTCAAATGGGCGAATATCTGCCAACTCCGAAAAGATCTTATCAATATGCCTCTGTGCTCCAGCTGCAGCATCAAGCACATCATCCTTAGAGCTTCCCGGAGTAAACAATGCATTTGGTGCATTTGAGAAGTAGGCATGGAATGGGAAAGAGATTGCAATATCTTCTACCGAAGCTGACTCTGATCGTGCTCTATCCCAAAATTTCGTCCACGCCGGTTGGATATAAACAGTGTTGAAATATTCCGCGGTCTCACAAGAGTTGCCATGAGCACCTAAAGCCCCAATAGAAGCTGCTAAACGACTAACTTCTGCCAATAAATATGTGCGATTTTCAAGGAAAGACTCAACCCGTCCATATTTGCTGTAATTGGTCTCTGTCTCCAGCTCTTCTTCGCCATGACCTAATCGCAGGAGATGACGCTGGTCGATATCGAGAGAGACGATTTTCTGAAAAAGCTGGTTCAAAGCCTGATTGCTGTGTGCAATCAGAAGGGTACGCTCGGATGGAAAATTATGATAAATGTTGTTTATGATTTGCGTCGCCACGTCTGTCTTTCCCGTACCAGGAGGTCCCACTATAATAGTCAAACCGGGCTGGGTTCCGGACGTGATTGCTTCGACTTGTGCGGGTGTGAATCGGACTGTATTCAGTTTGGGAGCATCGACGGGGTATGGCCCAGGATTGGGAGGCTTGTATGTTGATACATGAATAGAGCCGGACTCTGACTGTGTCTCTACTTGGCCACGTCGACGTTTCTTTGAAGCATTTCCTGCATTCTGATCCTGGGGCTCATCCACGGTGTGCAGAACGTATGGCGGTCCGAAGCTGGAGGATTCCTTGCCCGAAGGCTCGATTGTCTTGCCAGGGAAGCTCTCTACCAAATGCTGCCAATCCAAAAAGGTATCGCGAAAGTCCAGTGACTTGACACGGTTTGGTAGCTCAGTATAACGGGCACTGGAAGGATCGCCGTAACCGAGGAAGATCTCCTGAAGCCAAGATGGCAGTGCAACATCCGAAAAGATGAGTCGTTGCATTGTTTGTAACATTGATTTGAAATTATTCTCTCTTCCTTTTCTTCTCACAATAACGTTGATCAGTGGATATACTTCTCGTTTGCCCTGTGCCTGGTTATCTTGATCTGCTTGAAATGCAGCAGTATCAAGATTCAGCAAAAGTCTCCTGATCCGGGGCCGACGAGCGAATCCATTTTGAGACTGGTTTTGAGGCTCGCGCAGGACACGTCCATTTTCGTCCAAGACTTGGACGACATCTGCTGTACGAACATATGTGAGAGAAGGCTTATCCGTAAGATTCAATGTCGTCGAAGCCGCTGGGGAGGTGATTGCGAGGAGGAACACGGTATCGTCTGGACGTAATGACTCCCACTCCTTTCGTATACTGTCCGCCAGCCGGCCGACCTCCAGAATGATTTCGGCACGAACAAATGCAGGCTGATTTGATCCTACCTTAGGTTGTGCGACCTCGATGATCGCGGGTTTTTGAATGGGAATTGCCATTTTAGTGAATCCATCAAACACGATTTCACGAGTTGATCTATTGACCCTCGGTTGTAGCCGTTTCATCACAGCCTCAAGATCCTTCCGGATGGAGAAGAAAGCCTCCGAACGATACAACATGAATGATCGCCACAGAAAATCGCCTAAGCTGAGATACTGAAGATTAAGCTTAGGAATGGCAAGCGGCCGAGACCCATCGTATGTTTCGTTTCGCAGCAAAGCAGGCTCGTACAGGCTCTCTTCTGTCGGTAAACTACTAAGCTTCGCGGCTGATTCCTGGAAGGATGGCTTCTTTTCGAAATGAGACAGCAAGATTTCGAGATATAATTGGCGATGAGAGGTCACCTGAGATTGCTTCGGATAGCTTGTCCTAAATCCGAGACGGGCGCAGAGATCCTCGAGTTCTGTATCATCCAACACGGATAAACTACTTTCAAGCTCTGAACGTTGCTCGATAGATCCGTAATTGGACAGAGCAAGAATAGTGAGCTTGTCTTTGAAATGCTTGATCGCCATCCTCTGTAGCCGAGCCAGACGTTGGCAGTGTAAATCATATGTCGTTTGCATAGAAAGAGGTTCGCCGGTGTAGTCATCAATGGCGAAATGCATGAAATGATGCAACAAGGCAAAGAAGTCACGGATCAATGAATTGTTTGGATTCTTGTAGAGCTCTGAAAGTCGAATAACCGCAAGGATATTCAAGTCTTGCAGAAGAGTGTTGACATATCTCCTTGTTGGCAGTTGACTATTCAAATCCACAAGCAATTCAAGGAATCGTTCACAATATCGTATGTTGTCAGCTTGCGCTTGATCCGGCGTACTAACTCTCTGCAGGAAATCCAAGATCAAAGTGTACAGCCATGCTCTCTCGAATCGAATTTTTGCCTTCATCGATTCATCGGCGGCTTCATATCTCTTAGCAGCTGCGCGCCATGCCTTCTTCAGCATAGGTGCCCTTTCCAATGTCTGATTCCTGGCGGTCTCGCTCGAAAGGTTGTGCCAGATGGAGATAGATACTAGAGGTGCGCATTCCTTCCTAATCAGACTATTTTCTAGCGATTGAAAGCCGCTAATGATGAAAGATAGGACCGAAAGCCTCGAGAAAGTCGAAAGCGATGCATCTAAGCTTAGAGAAAGGATGCGATGGAAAAGGTTGGAGAAGCTGTCCGGGCGATCTGCAAAATGCTCTATTGAATCCAACGGTCAGTAAACACGAGTCTGATCTATCCGGCTTGCCACTCACCCCATATCGGCAGATGCTCTCCTTTTTTTATTCCCACAATCATGGCGATAAGTAATACGTGATGGTTCGACGCATCTTCGGTATAGGTAGGCCAAAGATACCTGAAATAAGTTAGCCTTGCAAATTCAGTCCATCGTACACCTGGTCTTATGTACTTCTCTAAAATGTTCAAATTTTCCAGCGTTAAGAGCGAGCGTGTAGTGAATCCTTCAGCTTCCAATGGATCCCATATCTCGTTTTTGATGACATCTTGTTTGACCTTGCGGATTTTGCTCTGTTTCAACCAATGCTTCTGCGCAAGAGCCGCCCAACGATTGTCCCCCTCCAGATCAGAAACGGACGGTCTGGTTTCGAGATTCTTCGCCATTGCGGAAGCTATCCCTAATCCCAATCCTCGCTGTGCATTAGGATATCCAGCAGGCTGGATCTTGTTCGGTTGAAAGTTGCAGGCGCGAAAAGAAAGCGCCCACGGCTGCTTTGAGTTAGCGTGTCTTTTGGTCAGGTCCCAATTAGCCGCCGCCGCCTTGCCGCCCTGAGCTGCTAGCCGCGCCGTTGGTGACCGTCGCTTCCCTTTTTTGAATACTTGAACAGCTGTCTTTTTCCCTAGAAGTCTCCGCTGACGCACTTCATTGTGGCTGTTTCTCTTTGTTGTTTTATAAAGGCCCAGCATCGGATGCTTCATACCGTCACATGATGAGATAAGAAAAAGCTGCTTAAATCTGCGCATTGAGCTGCACACCTTACATCGAAAACCATCCACGAGACCGTCAAAATGGCCGAAACAGCTATCGATTCTACAGCCGTTTACCGCGGCCTGGTTCGCGATCTGCTAGCGAAAGCAGCTGAAGTTAAAAAAGGGCACAATGTCGAGCCACCCATCACTGAAGCCAGTCTAGGTGACTTGGTTGAGCGTGCATACCTCAAGAATGGCAAAATTCAAGCAGAAACAACCAAACAAATGAACCTTGCCGCTGTTGAAACCGCATTTCGAGAAAAGTTTTACGAGCTGCTGGTATTTAAATTGCGCCATTGAGTCTAGGATGAGCGGCTGACAACCGATACAGGCTTCCACTTCGATAGACGATCCTGCGTTCGTTAACATCTGGAATCTTCTCGATATTGTTTCAATATTCTCGGATAACGGTCGGTTCTCCACCCATAGTTGGTCGTCCAGGTTGTATGGGAGCTGATCAGGCGTTGTTGGAAATATAGAACAATGCGAGGCCGGCCTTATCTTTTGGCTCATCGAAGAGCTTCTTGACAGCCAGACGGTTGACGGTTGCCGCAAGGTATTCGACTATTTGGAGTCGCGCAGAGAGATTAACACGGCGGTACGGGCGAATGGATATTCTTTCTCCAGGGATCTACGCTGATTCGGTCACAGAAACATTTTGAGTCGAAGAAGCTAATCATTCTACGATCGTGCAATGAGTTACTCCGTCGGCTCTCGAGAGCGGAGGATACTGTCTTCTGCGGACGGGTGTTTATTTATATGTTTCAGAGCTTTCCACTTGGAGACAAGAGTTCAGTCAACCTTCGCGGGGAATTTCACACTGAGAACATTACAACGTTCGACACGATCGTGAAGACATCCCAGGAAGATGTTATGGACACAGAGCCAGCTGAATCAAAAGACACAACAGAGAAGACACCCCAAGCCGCGCAAGGTGAATCAATCAACGAGAGCGAAAGTACCCAGGTTGTGAAGGAAGGGACTCCCACATTAGCAGAAGCTGTTCACGAGAAGAAGGAAATCGACCCACCCAAGACCGTCGACCTTGATGCGCTTTATCCGACCTTTTGGGGCCTGCAGGGTTTCTTTTCGGCGCCTACCAGATTATTCAACTCTGAGAATTTTGCGTCCTTTCGTACCGGTCTAGAGAAGACACTTTCGACGTTCAAATTGATGAATGCGGTCACTGATACATGGAGCACTGCGAAAGCACCAGACGAGATCCGGAGAGGCCTGAAGCGGAAGCGTAATGGCGAGGGGGTGGATATTGCTAGCAGTTTCAATCCAAAGTATCTTACAAGCCGTGAGCTGTTCGATCTAGAGGTAACATCACTTATCATTCGTTCTGTACCTGCAAAATATTCTGACCCGATTTTGTAGATCAATGACATCGCATTCCGCCGTCATGTTCTGGTTCAGGCACTAATTCTACTCGACTTCATCCTGTCGTTGACGCCGCAGGCTCGTCAAAGGCTTATGAAGTTAGTACAGCCTGGGAAAGCTCTGAACAAGACAGTACTTTATCAATATACTGTTAGCGAAGAAGATGTATGTATTGTTTCCCCTGGTCTTGCCTTCGTGCGCTAACCAGTTCTATACAGGCTAAATGGGCGGCACAGACTAGAGATGTCGTTGCAGACTACCTGCAGCAAGGCGTTGACGGCAAATTTTACTACAGAATGGTTGATACGGTCCTTTCCCGAGACAAAAACTGGGTGCGCTGGAAGGTTGAAAACTGTCCTCCAATTGAAAAACCGGCAATTCAAGCAGACGACTACTTCCAGGCACGTGGAAATGCATCTAAAGTGTTTACCAGCAAGCGCCTGAGAGCCGCACCGGTGGGCTCACTCGATCTCACGTTCTTGACCGACGGAAATAGTATATCCAGTCTTGAACAGTTGAAGGAACCGGATCGGTGAGTCTTTTTCGAGCCTTTTTTTGCAGACTACTTACTCGGTGCTTAGATATAGCACGCCCGCTCCAGACTCGTTCGTGATGGGTATCTTAGACGATGATTTCGACATTGACATGGCCAAAGATAAGGACGAAAAGGAGGCTGCAGAGCGAGCAAAGGCCAGCAAACTATGGCGAACATTGCGACTAGCCTCGAGGAGTAAGCTTCTTGAGTTTGAGAAAATTGATGATGGCAAGAAGATCAGCCTTCTATTTGAGACACCGGCAGTGGAATCAAAAGAATCGACTACGGAAGATTCACAAAGGAAATCAGATAATCCTCGTGAAACAAAGGACGAGCAAGAGTCTACGGCAGTAGACACACCAACGCAACAGGCGGATGGTGCCACGGCGACTTGATCATATACAGTGCTATCCAGACAGCATAACTGACGCACGTGCATATGCTTGATTACACAGACGTCAATCGCATCTAAATAAGATGCCACCGTTCATCAACTAGACCACATCACGTGTTTGAGTGTCTTGACCGACTGCCACTCAATGAGCTTGAAGAACATAGGGTCGACGTGTTGAACCCCGGATATGCAGATCTCGAAGCTAGTGAACAAGGAGAAGCCGATAGTGGTTCTATTCCGCGTCTTCAACGTAGAGGCTAAGGCCTCCGCAAACGTTACATAGTTGCATTTTTTGTGACTGCTATGATACATGAATCCTGTTACGCTTCATTCTCACTCATGGCAATCGGCGATTCACGAACCTTGTCAATTCGAATTAGTCTTGGAGATAGTCTTTAGGCTGTTCTTGAGCACAAGTAGGCCATGAGAATATCCAGAATGAATGCGAGTCGACGATCAGCGTCCAGTCAAGCCCATATCTGAAGAACCCGCACGACGGAGGAGACAATCCTCGTATTCTTTGACTAGTTCCAAATCTGACTCATCTTAAATCAGCCAGCCGGCCACTAATAGGCGGCGTATCACGAAGACAGTAGTGGCGCCATAATCCTTCTAATTTAACATGCTTGCCCGAGCGTATCAACATGTCTCTTAACGCGATATGAAAACCTTGACTTTGAACAGGTGAGGAATTAAGGCGGTACTTACCACGTGCCCTTCCAATCCCTCGTCCCTGGGGTCCTCCCTTCCCGCTTCGTCGTTCAGGGATTAAATTCCTCCTCATCACAACACGACTTGCTTCAGCACTTTGCTTTTTCTCACGAACTAGTCATGACCCACTTCTACAAACAGACTAGAAACAACAGAAGAATTTTCTGGACTCAATGCCGAGGTAGAGCGTTGTATTTATGCACCAATGACAGCCACGGCGACTGGTGCCTTGTACCGACCGAATCCCGACGGCACCTACTACCTATTTGCTACTAGTACAAACTCTGGAAGGCGCCCACAATCTTGTCAGCAGCTTGCAAGTGAGACGCGTTAAGATTGATTTGGAAGAATCCCTTTCTCGTATGATCAGCCGAGAGAATGATGGTCTTGTAGGCACGAGCATCGAGGCAAGTACGTTCAATTGCGCTCAAGTGCCTCTGGAGAAATCGCAAACACGCCGCAAAACGTTTTTGTATCCGAACTGCTTCCCTCGGCAAATGGAGTGGGCTTGCACGCTTAACACGGGTGACAGGGTCAGGGTCTCTCAGGTAGGGCTGCCCTGTGCTTGCTGTGCTTGCCAGTCCATGCGCTCGCTCAAACATCGGACAGAGGCACACAGCCTGTACGCCGTAAAGGTTCGACTCCTCCAATGGACTAACGACTTATGAAGCTAGCTCGCCATATCATTTGTCTATCATTCATGCATCGGTGGCGCCAGGGTCTGTTAAAGTGTTTCACACCACATCCTTTCCATTTAGATTGCTTCGTCCCGGCACCGTTTTGTTGGTTTCCCTCCACTTGATCCACAATAGAACGCGATGACGACTTCGACGGATTCCTTCTATGCTGCTAGACCGTGCTAGTGCGTCTTAGCTGAAAAAATGAACTAAGCCTACGGGTTGTACTTACTTGTATGCGCATCGACGTGACGGGTTTGCTAAGATGCACAATGTGCACATTGTACATGCTCGGCGCCAAAAGCGGGTGCTATTATCCATAGCAACTGCAGTTTGCAGCTTTGCTTGCGTGGTTGAGAGTCTTGAGACCCCTGATCAATGGAATGTTGTGTACAGCCTATCAATTTTTGTTTCTGGCTGTTTCTTCGATGAACGTGTAAAGTGCTCGGTGCGCACTTGTCCACTTGGACTACATACTCCCACTGCACAGTCCTACTAGGCAACTAGCTGAACAAGGGCTTTGATGATCAAGACTAAGTTGTTTAACTATCCCAGGGAAGATTTTGCCCTGGAAGGATACAGTCGGCAAATCAGTTTACATGCCACCTACTCCGTCAGGAATCGATCCGCAGAGCTAGCAACAGAAAGCTTTCCAGCATAGGTAAATGGAGGCTCGACTAAGGTAACCTCGCGAGGTTCTGTGACGCTGTTGTCACGGCGTATACGATCCGCAAGCTTACTAATTAGGCAGTATTTCCGTACTCGGTCGAGGATGACCATGTGGCAGAGAAATAAACTCCTTCACTCTTGCGCTTACAAGCCGGCAACATCGTCAAAGGTTCCGACTACTCTATAATTACACTTAGAAAGTCGATCTTACACCCTGTGAATCGATCTTAAGAAACTTTGCGCACACCAGCTACTCTCGTCCAAGCAGTCTTGCGCACCAATCACAATGGGTGGTCGGCTGATATCTCGGCAAAATACTGGGCCATTCGCTGTCAGCCAACCTATCAAAGTGATCAAACCTACATGGCCCGTAAGCGTGAGTGGTCCGACGGTACTCTCCGCCCTGAAATTTTACTCAAGAGAACAATCACTACGTACGGCGAGCCCCGATTTGGTGACCGTCCGATATTCCCCGCATACAGGCTTGCGAGCTCCACTAGTGCAAGAGAGGAGCCAGGAATCAGGATCAAGATGAACTAGGCTAGCAGATGCTTCATGGAGGAAGAACGGAACTTTGAAACTAATTTTGACAGCCTCACTAACAAGCAACGATGATACTCGTATGTACGTGTGGACTGACGTGGATTTCTATTCGCTATCCGGAATGTGGACTTGATTCCACCACCTATATTCTATTGATCCTGAATGCCAATACGTAGTATGTACATACCTTGGAGTCTGCACTGTGGACGTAATATGGTACTTCCTCTTGACTATTCACAGACTTCATTCAACAAGTCAACTAATAGTAACTAATGTATAGATCTGAAGATCGTGTTAACGCTTAATTAGCGATTTCCACGGCAGATTCAAGTCGAATGTATATGAAACTGTGCTATTGTGACGATCGTGAGTTCACTATCCCCAATTGAATCGATGATTCGCCTGCCAATGTGAGCTTCCAAGGTTGTTCTTTCATAGAAACGAGGACCCAATGAAGCTGGCAATAACCCGCCAAACCATACGAATACGTATACAATTCGACAGTCCCGACAATCCTGAGTTTGGCCCCTTGGCCTGGGGACTGCTACGAACCTGTTTGGTGTAAACATGTATTTCACGGATAGGGCAGCATCCGAATGCAAAGAAAGTTCTGACCTATCTTCATGTGAAGAACGAGGCTTGGAGCACTCGTGTCACCCAAGCTATGGTCCGCTATTGAGTTTAAGTGCCGAGTAGTATTATGGGGTTCAAACAAATAGCTAAAGTCTAAAGAAGGCGCTCTACTTCATGATTCTACAGACTACAGTAGGTTCAGGTTCATACAGTGAGTGTACAATGTACGTTACCGCTTCGACACGCTCGCATTGGTCTCTTGGGAGTATCCGTTTCTGCCCACCGTGATCCGAGATACCCGGTCCGCCCGCTTCTAAGCATTTTGCTGTCGAGTGTTACGTACCTTGTACTTCTTTATCGACCAGCACCCACGATCTACAGATCTGGGCAACGACAGAACCGGGGATTGTGAAATGAGATTTTCGAGTGGCTACCTGTTTTCTGTCCCGCTCTTGGTTCGTCCCACTTCTTATTGCTGCTGGCGTTGGAGATGTGTTGGTGGCTGACTGACACAATCTGGCACATAGAAATCCGGCCAGGCTCATGCCAATTGTGTCTAGCGATTTTCCTTTGTCTAACTTTCCAGCAAAAGGATAATGAATGCAATACGTATCAAAGGGGAAATATGGGACCGAGATGAAACGTCGATGAGCAACCTTAAAAGCCAAATCAGGTCCGTGAATCAAGTGACTGGTCTTGATGTCTTCAGCCTTGGTATGTGCGCCAATCTAGTAGACATCCAAACGGCGTACGGACCACACTTACGTTGCGTAGTACTGTGCACGGCGCAGTCTGGTTTTTCTCCTCCCTTTCTAGACGGTCCCTACGGCTCCACTGCGAGTGGGCTAGCAGCGGGTTAGTACTCCGGGACTACGGAGTACGGAGTAGTACGTACTGTAAGTACCGGTACAGCTGTTGGCTGCGGAAATTCTTGATAGACCCGGCTGAAGCCCGTTTTGTCAGGTCCCAAGGATCTGAAGTTTGGTGCCTTTCGTAATCTCTTTCCTTGGCTAGAAATCGAGAGATGTCTGCTGTCAGTCATCATCGGTATCGAGAGGAAAATTTGGGTTGGGGAAGCACCGCATGGCATTTGAGAAATGATACCTTTTTGATGTCGAGATAACTATGACAGCTGGAAACTCAACTGCACGAGGGAAAAGAATCAGATAAGAAACCCAGAATTGGTCTCAAGATGGATAAGCACCCGCTAAAATATGGTTGAAACAGCCTCGGGCAAATAGCAGACCACTAGCGCCTACTAATGAACGAGTACGATGTCTTGCTGCACTCTATTCCTGTTCAGGCTATACAGAAGGTATGTCTAATCCTGTCCATGCTTTGCGGAAGCCGGAAGTACCTGCTAAGTCGGTCAATGGAGGGATTGGCGTACGTGGTCTACTGCAGCTAAGAAAGCTAGCCTATCCTTACGGTAAACTGACCAGGTTCTACGTTACAATCAACGGGAAAAACGAAACAGGCCGGACCATGAGGCGTGGTCCAGGTATACCGGCCACATGGTGACTGTCCAATGTCGGGCCTTGGAATTGGAGACGACGTACTCCATAGTTACAGCAGCCTAGTCAGAAGTCCGTGCCCTAAGCCACCCCTCGACCTTCCCGTACGTAAGATTGTAAGATAGTCCCATTTTCCTAAGTCTGACCATGCTTCAGTAATTTGGTGGAGATTTATCTTTCGTTTCTTTTTCTTTCTGGAAGGCGAGAGGGTACAAATATTCCCTCAACTTATCAGGGACGAAGCGAACTAAAAAAAAACGGAAAAATCGGACGATCCGACGACCAAGCCGAGTGAACGACAAGCGCAAAGCCGAGGACTATGCTCCACCTGGAACCAAGGTGATTCGCTAAGAGGCTGCCAGCTGGTAACAGTGGTAAGCCGGAGTAAGCGTCAGCCAGCCAACAAGTGTTTTTCCGTTTCTCCAAGGAAATCTATTTCTGACAGATCGGAACTTAGTCGTGAGGTTATGCCGATTGTGGTACTCCGGCAAAGGAGCTTGTGAAGCTGATGATTGATTTATGGAGAATCTTTCGGCGATGTCCAGGATTACATGTGCGTATTCTGGAGACTGACTGATTGGTCGAAGCCCAAGATGGCCAGCTTCTCAACTCTCGAGGCTATTCAGGCTGTCAACGGGCGACAAGCCTGTAGGTCCACCCCAGACAGCCACGTCTACTGGAAGGTGGATTGCGCTAGAAGTAAAAAGTGCTTAACGAGCAAACAGTGCGAGACGGAGTACTCGTGAGAGTATCATCATGTACCTCATTTGCACGGATCAGAAAGTTCATGCGCAATCTCCGTAGCCGGAAGCCTCGAGCCTCAAAGGAAGCATCCGAAATGAATGGGTTCACTCGATCCGCATGGCCGTTAGCAACGAGTTCTAGTAATTTACCGTATCTAGCTAGCTGTCTTACTACTGACTTAGGTACATCGTTTTGTTGGACCAGGCGTCCACTGGTCCAGTTCGGTAAAATTCCCATGGACGAGCAGGACGTAGGGATCGCATAACAGACCTTTTCATTGGGTCTTTCCGGCTAACGAACAGGGGTCACCCAGCAGGGAGCTTTGATCCAATTTGCATTGAATACTACGTTCTCCATGCTTGATAAACAACAAGTACAACTCTAACATACTAGTCCGTGTGTCTGTTCAAGTGGTGTGACCCGACGTCATTTGCCTCAGCTGTCAGTAGTAATGCCAGGGACGGACCTTTCTTTGTTTGTGTTGTTACCTCTCCATTATCAGGACGTTGCTTGCGCGATTTTCGCAAGAGAGGGGAAATTGAGATGAAGGACTGGGCGAGGTGAGGCGAGGAGGGGACGAGACGGGGATTCTTGCGAAATGTGTCTCGCTCGCTCGTATCAAGAAATTCAATGCTCCCTCTCTCTTATTTTCCATGAGCATGTCAAACAAGCTTGCATTTCGGAAAATTTATTAAACAGGCAAACCCACCCCGACAGAATACCCATCTCAATTTCTCAAGTGAAACACCCAATGACTCGTGAACAGAACGAAACCAGATTAAGGACTGTTCGGATAGACTTAGTGGTTATAACAGCAGGAGTTATAACTCATATAAGACAGCCGCTATTATCTAGGTACCCATGGAACAGGAAATACAATCTAGAAATGAAATCATATCGTAACAGTACTGAAAGTGCACGAGAGACCACAAAAAACGGCGCAACCTAAAAGGGAGATCGAAGGGGGGGGGGGGGGGGGGGGGGCAAACCCCCCCCATTTTGACACCGAC
>JAMAGP010000030.1:0-103226 GCA_023626235.1 Talaromyces sp. PYS2902
CTAACCCTAACCCTAACCCTAACCCTAACCCTAACCCTAACCCTAACCCTAACCCTAACCCTAACCCTAACCCTAAATCTCTGTAGCTGGATCGAGAGCTTGTTTCCTTCTTTTCTTTTTCTCTCCATGTCAAATATTCCCGTGTACGTGTGCCTCATTGTATGTAGCTCAGCTCAGCAATACAGTAAGATTGACCCTTTCACATATATAGAATAGATATTCTTAGTAATATTGTTAGGGTTCTTGGTGCTAATATATATGTTGTTTGTATATAGGTATATAATTAGTTGGTATAGGTGTAAAAATAAGGCTCTTTTAAAATTTTTAAGGCTTTATTTCTTAAAGTCCTACTTGAATATAGCTTATAATAGGATATTGTACACGTCCTTATATAAGGTATATTTTATAAGGATATAGGCTTTAAGTGCCTTATAGTTCTTTCCTTCCGGATCGAAATCTAGGTTGGTAAGATTTGGTGCTATTGTTGTTCTTGGTAGTTGGGGTTCGATATTGAAGGGGGAATTGACTCGTGAGTAAGTGAATATGTATGAATTAGGGGTAATAGGGTTGGATATAAGGAATCTAATCTATATATTATATTATAAATATTAGTCTAATCAGATCCCATCTAGACTAAAATAATATTATAAAGTACTAAGCTCATCTTATAATATATATAACTATCATAGTATAGGATTTCTCTAGTCAATTAGAAGTATGAAAAGGGTTAGAATTATTAGAAAAATTAGAATTGTTAGAAAGGTTAGAATAGTTAGAAAAATTAGAAGAGTTAGAAGAAGTAAATAGAATAGAATTATTAAAGAACTATTATATTTATTAAAAATAGAATACCTAAAAATATAGTTAAAAATTAAATTATTTACATAATTTATACAAGCGATATATTTAAGTCCCATTAAGAATTCCTAATTCCCATTAGAACTTCAATAGCAATTCTAATCCCGTCCATGGGAATTTCCCATAGACAAGGTCCCATGGGAAATGTCAAGGCCTATACTATTTATAGATATATTTAATATTATATAAATAAATAGTTAACTGGCTATCAAATACTATATAGTAATATAAATAATAAATAATAATTTAATAATAAAGCTTATATTTAAATATCTAATTTATAATAAAGATTACTATTCTAGTAACTTAATTATAAAATTAATAATAATCTAAACTCTAACTAGTAATAATATTAATCTAGATATACTAGTAGAATATATAGAATATATAGAACTATATATAAAAATATACATAGTAATTTCTTTAATATTATCTTTTATAAATAAATTAATTTTTATATTAAGTATAACTTTTTTATATATTATTATATTAAAAAATAAACCTTAATAATTTTTAATTAATTATAATGCCTAAATGAATTGTTTAAATTCTTTATAATTAAGCTAGTAAGATGTCTAGAGAGTATATTCTATCTAATCTAAATTTGAATAGTAACCCTAGTGGTAGATCTAGCTGGACAATAATAATCAATTAATAAATGATTCTTATCCAGGTTGCCTAGCGCCACGCTAACGTTTGTTAGCAAAAATAAATGATTCTTATATCACAATCATTTAGAATTGATGATAGTCGCCATTCGAAGATTCACTCCCAGAGCGAGATTCTCACTCAGACTTAATCTAATACAGTAATATAACCTGTTAGAAGCATTTTAGTACCAACGAGTGGAACTTACTATGGTGCAAGAAGCTTTTGAAAAGCATTGTCTTGTAGCGGATAGGATTTCCAGAGATTTACCTAGCTACAACTTAAATATGGTCCGTGAAAGACTTGGAGGCGTTATAGTGCACATCTTCCTAACCCTAAGTTCCCATTTCTCTATGATGCTAACCTCCCACCAAGAGCATGGACACGTTTTACAACTCCCAGATTATCTAATGGTAAGCCGTAGCAAATTCCTACTGATAATAAGACCGAAATATTCTTTCGAACACGGCTAAAGGCTAGTTTGCCCTGGAGGCAAAGTTCTATTGATCTTGAAACAGGGCTTTCCCAAGCCTGGGTAAAGATTATTCCCGTGGTCATGGACCCTGTTCAACAGGGCCTCTACAACATTGGTGTAGTACTGGGTTAACCGTGCCTGTATCTATACTGCTTCTACATTAAAACCGGGTCTAAATCGTGACATTGGCACAGGAGCGACACCGCCAGCTCAACAAAATACTATATAACAGAATAGGATCACAACTACAGCATACTATGGAAAATACCTAATATCTCCTTCTGCTCGAATGGCGATATTTCTAGACTCTGGGCTGGTACTCCTTCTTCAATGGTGCAAAGCCAATGCGAAGATCATATCCCGACGGTTCAAACGATCCAAAGTCAAAGATAGAATAAAAATTGCTCATCCATCGCTCTCCGAGAATAGTGTTGTTGCTACCCCATGAGTTGAATGGTGGGAAGCAGTGGTCATCGTCCAGGTATCCAGGAGAAGCCAATTGATCACCCGTAACTGTGAAAGTTCTATGAGTGTCTTCAGTACCGAAGGTAAAGGACAGAGACCATGTGTTATTGAAATCAGAGCATAATGGTCGATATCCATTCAGAAGGTGGTCGTAAGACCATGGGGTCATGTTGTAGACCGCTGCAATGTGACTTTCTGGTAGGTAAATAAGAGCCGCACCTATCATACACAATTTAGCCTATAGCCGCAAATAAATAAAGCTGGGAGCCGAGCTTTACCTGTGTCGAAAACCACGTCACCATCCCATTTTAGTGATCCATTCTGATTAGCAAAGTGGTTCCTCCCACTCACACCCTGGAACTGTGCTTTATAGACTTGGAACGGCGTGTTAATCGGAACAAATTCAACCTCATCATCTGCATAGATGTCTTCGTGACTCCCACCCATCGTCAAGACGCCGTTATTGTCAGGATTCGGATTTGCTACCGTGGGAACCCCTCTACCCTGGTATATCGCGAAACGGGGTTGATCCAGGAGGCCAAGTTGCATTGCATTCTCAAAAGGGGCAGTTGTGTTAGGGAACGCGATTGTGCTTGACGCCAGACCCAAGAATCCATCTGCTCCAAGAGTAGCCCAGGTACTAGATGTAATAGAAGCGAAATTCTGGCGGAATGAAACATTGGTGCCCACAACTTCAGCAATGTCTGAGACAAGATAACCAGCTACTGTGCCTCCATCGTAAACAATGGAGTCCGTAGTGTTGTAATAGGCCTCACCAGTGGATGTAAGATTATATGTAGTCCGTGGAAATCTGGATAATGTAAGCGATTTTCTACTTCAGTTAACTCTTGTCATATTGATATGTTTTCTTACCCGCTAGAATTTGGGCATTGGTCAGTACAGTTACCACTCAGGACCCACAGGGTCGCCGAACCGGTGTCGAAGAGAAGGTCGTATGTTGTCACTGGGGTTCCTAGATCCCATTGAACGGTTCTCTTATCATCACCTGTTAGTTGTGCACGCGAGAAAGAAATGAGCGGTGTACAAACGTAAGTATTTCTAACACTGATGTCAAGGTCCCAAACGCGCGCAAGGCATGCGGAGACGACAGTAAGGACTAGAAGTAGAGACAAAGGAGCCATTTTTGTATACGCCAAATGCTAATGGAAATTTGGTCGTGCTATTTACAATATTTTAGAAATATAGGAAGTCGTTCTATCTATAACAATCACGAAGTAACTAACTACCAGTTAAGAGGCCTTCTAGTACAGCATTCGGTTAACTTAAAAACGTATTATTATCAATAAAATTTACTAAATGGAAGCCAACTGAGACAAAAGCTATGGCATGTTTCATTCTAACTTTGCGCATCTTTCCGCTTCGAGACACTACTCGGGGCTCACCGAATGGGTCGAGTGAGACCGCGTTAGTGCTTTTTGTTCCTGGTGCCTTTGGAGTAATGCGGGCCTAGCCATTGCTGTTTCCTTACGTAATATGGTGTACGCCAACCATATCAATACCGCGTCAACGCCTGAAAGATGGGCTAGGAATGTATTAGCACGGCATGCTAGCCATTGTTTCCAGCCCTTATATACCGCAAAAGGATAACTGTGCTTGACCGTTTCCTCGTAAAGTGGCGGAAGGAACTTAAAGGAGCTCCATGGAGGAGTATTCGGAATCATTTGTATGGAGGAAAATCACGTTCTCCGTCGCTCATCGATGCCCATTCGATGTCAGCCGCTCTTCTCACCATCGATCATCATCATCGCCACATCAAATTGTCTTGTTGAATCAGGAAGAGCCACCCTATCTCTTTTGAGATCTAGTGTCATATAATCATTCCCGCGTTTGACGAGGTAGGACAAACGGATCTGTGACACGCGATGTCGCTTCGTTTCGTGCTCGGCCTATGGCTCCTATTCGCTCTACAACTGATTGAGGCCAGGAGATGCATCATATATCTCACTGGATCAGTATACTTAACCACTTCATTTCTCCCAATACAGTATTGATGAAATTTCAGGCAACATGATGTTGTTCTAGGAATAAATATGCTATAAGATATCACCCATATCATCATAGTCTTTATATATTTATCCACTTTTAATATATCTTGTGTTATTGAATAGCCTTTGTTTTCTACTATTAAGGAGATCTATTCCAAATTTATCCCTAGTACATTTATTATAATTACTATTAAGGAGTAAAGAGATATGGAAGAATTCCCAAAGATAGCTATAATATAGAAGAGTAAAAAGCTTTTGATGTAAAATATTATGGAAATGATTAGGTAAATAGATATTAGACACGGCAATGGGGCGGGTTTTGGGGGGTTAGGCTTCCAACCTGCTGGGTTCGGGTTGATGTTTTTGAAAACCCAACCCGAACCTGGAATTTTGCTAACTTTATAACTATATAATATATAAAAATTTTTATTGAAAAAAATAAAAGAAATATATCCAAATAAATTATTTATTTTATCAAAAATCTATAATATATAGACATGGCAAAACCCAACCCGGAACCCAGAACCCAACCCAAACCCGCACCTATTGGGTTGGGACGGGTTCTAAAATCTTAATAACTAAGCAAGTTAGGGTAGATTAGATTAAATTAAATTTTTAGAAAAATTATTAAATTTTTTTCAATTTTATTTATTATAAATTTTTAAAAAAATATTTAATTTATTTAGATATATTAGACCTCTGCAAGTCCCATGGGACTGATTTCTATAGGACTAAATAAAATCCTCAGTCCTATCTATGGGACTCCTGTAACAAGACTAGTATCTTAATCTAAACTAGATTTAGATTATGATTACTCAAGGCCTAGCCATGTGTGATAGTGTCCTTGACATTTTTAATTTGTCTTTCATGCATTGTAATAGCAGTTTGCACCCTCAGATGAACAACTTACACTCTCTCCTCTTACTTTGAGGCAGAGCATGGTAGAATAGTGTGGGTATAACGTTAATCCAAAAATAAGACTGTATCTATCGATAAGGACGTTATTTAAAATAAATACATGTACGGCGATAAAATACAATAGACTGAACTCGTGTTCTAAAACTGGGGTAAACTCTGTCGTTAGTAGGGAAGCTTTTGTTTCCTGTTGACCAACAATCGTTTCTTGAATCAAATATCGACTTCTTATGAACATCCCTGGCGTATTACAATGAAGTTGATAGATTTACCTACTGAATTATTACGATCCCTGACGGAATCCTAGAACAGAAAAGGAATTAAGCGCATTATCTCGAACCAGCCGATATTGTTATTCTCTTTTGATTTCATGTCTTTTAGCGGTATGACTATCGGATATGAAAAAAATTAAAAATTAAAATGGTTTCGCATTTTCGAAGACTGCTAAAAACGGGAATGAGAGTACTGCTCGGGTTAGCATTCAATATGGTGATAATCCAGATCCAAAGGATAATCATAGCTCAACACCACTATCGTATGCGACATCAGAAGGGCATTAGGCATGGATGCAGTCAATCCACATTTAAGCACCGATAATGGCTTGATATCACTGTCAAAGGCTGCATTAGAAGAGCATGAGGCGTTAGTGAAGCTAATTCTCATTCTGTATACCTGCAGGGATACCTACTGTCGTGTATATGTAGACAAGCATCGGCCTTGATTCCATCTCCTTCTGATAAGCACTTTATTCATTACATCCATTTATTGTGGTTGCGATTTATTTTCTTGACCGACAATAATTTGCAGTCCCTGAGAAGAGGCCCTCGTCATTCCTGCGAAATAATCATGAACAAGCTCGACATCCTCTGGCATAGTATTGTGCAATTTGATATCAGGGAACTTTCGGAAGATCGTGGCGAGAATTGTATACATCTCCGCATAGGCCAGGTTAATGCCAACACATGACCGGGTTCCTTTGCCAAATGCCAGAATATATTGTTCTAGACGCTCACCTCGGGGATCAAGATCGTTATTGATCCATCTTTCGGGTTTGAAAGTTTCGGGGTCTGGGAAGAGCAGGGGGCTCTTAGCGATGAAGAGCGAGGACATGCCTATTGCGGTCTATTTGATATATTGAGACATTGCTGATCTACATTATCAACCAAAGACACCGATCTACTTACGCCAGCGGGAATAACCCAGTTTTTGTATTGCATGTCTTCGGAAGGGTTAACACGGGGAAGACGAGAGTATGGCCCTACGGCGAGACTACTAACAATTAATTTCGAAGAGAAGAAAGCAGGAGTATGGGGAAATCAAACCGAAGACCCTCTTTCACCACTGCCCGTAAATAAGGAAGCTGCTCAAGTTGTTGAAAACCTTGTATACGATCCGGGTTGGGGATTGCTTCTGTCAATTCTGCTGACAGTTGGTTATGTACCGCGGGATTGGCAAGGATATGATATGTGGTGTGAGTCAATACAGCACCGGTTGTCTCGAATCCGGCAGCTAGCAATCCATTTGCCTCCACAGCAAGTCTGGTGAAAGTCTTCTCACGGGCCGGTAGCATATTAGACTTGGAGAGCTCCGAGATTACAATCGGATATGGTTTTGATTCTATTTGTTTAGGATCGGAGGAGAGCAGTATCTTAGTTTGTTCATCCACCTTGGAGAACAAATCTACGACTTCCAGTGCCTTGGGATTTGTCAACGCCGTGAACCAGCGGGGCATCGCCATGAAGGCGTCCAATATCCAGGGAAACTGGCGAATGGTGGGAGATAGCTCCCACAGACTCCTCCATGCTGAATAAAAGGCCCGGCCCCAGTCGGGTCGATCTAAGAGATTGAATTGGTGGCCAAATATATATTCGGTAATAACATCTACCGTGACGCACCGGTAGGCATAGAAAAGCGGGATGGGCTCTGCGCGCTTTGCGCATGAATCGATACGATGCACAAATCGATCCACAATAGCCTGGACGTGACCTGAGAACTTGGAGACGGCCTGTTGGGAGAAGAATGGATTCAGGGCTCCGCGACGGATGCGATGTAGGTCAGCCGCAATCGTTCCGAACGACGCCTCGGGGTTGCCCAGCATGCAATAGAAGTAGGCAGATTTATCCAGGCGGTTAGACATGTTATACAACTTGTCGTAGTATTCGTGGTCAAGGACGTGGACCTCATTTGGGCCGATTCGTACAATAGGTCCTATTTCCCAGGTAGAGAGTTAATGCACGCGTCCTTCGTATTTCTTTCATCGAACAAAGAATAATGGCAGAATATTTTCTTAAAAATTTCGAACAACAGAAAGAAAATACCATATTTTCCATGCATGCGCTCAATCTCGAAAATGTATTGTCCCTTCCCAATGACATCGTAATAGGCCTCATACCACGTTGTCAGGGCAGCTAAAAATGGACCAGGAACTCCTGTCCTGGCCACTGGGTGCAGATACAGTCGATAGACAGCGAGTGACACCAGCCACAGAGCGAGGCTAATAGCCCCAAGAAACCAGACGTTCATACTCCAGGGGTATGTGATCGAATTTTGCATACTCGGTAGTAGAAGGCGTCGAAATATGTGATGCAGAGGACAACGACCTGAGATTTTCGCGTGGATTCTTCGTGTAACAGACTACTAGGCCAAGTCGAAAACAATCACTCCATCCGGTGTTCAGCGACGCTAAAGGCGCTAAATATATATTATGTGACACGTCCTTTGTGCAAGTGTGATGTGTCAAAGAGACCATCATCGTTATCTTGGCTAGCGGGTAACAGTAGGCAACCGAGAGCCAATTAAAACGTCTATCCGATATATCGGACCCGCTTCGTGTTCGCGGCAATATGCTCCATGCGTTCCGGACGAATAATATCTTCAACTAAAAGACGAAAAGTGCGTCCGTTTCAGACTAGCCGGAAGACAAGCATTGATCGCTCAGGCTTTCACTCCCATGGTTGACTTGAAGCCATGCTAACTACGGCCTTCTCCTTGGTCTCTCTTCATGGGATGCTTTCACGCGTCTTCATTGTTCATATTCTCCAAATTGAATATAATAACAGTCTTGTCTCAGTCCGGTACAATTTCACTGACCTAGTTCGTCATGGCCTCACCCCCCCGAGATGAGCGAACACCAGATCGCACATTCATCGAGGCATCAGAAGTAAGGATTCTACTGTATCCGTTTTAGCTCTATCTTGTCCTTGAATATCTTATACTCACGATCTTCCATTATGAATTGTTCAGATAGACACTGAATCGGCATATGGTGACGAGAAGTAAGTATTTGAAATCATGGTGAACTCAGGGTTGCTGTGAATTGTCTCCTGATATGAGTCATGCGTAGTGAAAGCTATACGACAAGCTTGCAGTCCAGCATTAGAGACTATAGATACGAAAATGGTCGTCGATATCATGCGTTCCGGGACGAGGGTGAGTTCGGTATTTGAAGGTTCTGAGAAGTGTACTAACGCTCTTCGTGTATCAGCTTATTTCCTCCCAAACGACGAGGTATGGGCCCCTGGATGTTCCATTTAAATGTGCCATTTGGAGCAATTATTCACCGAATTGCAACTGTTCAGATGGAAAGCGATCGCCTGGATCTTTTTCATGAGATATTAACACGTCGCTGCGATGGGGACCTGCATCTGGCTCCTCTCGGCCCCGATATCCAACGAATTTTAGACCTAGGAACCGGGACTGGCATTTGGGTCATTGATATGGGTGAGAAGCTCCACGTTCTCTTGTGTAACGGAAAAGCAGGACTGGATGTCTGTTCTAATGCCGTAGACAGGTGATAAGTTCCCATCAGCCTTGGTGAGATGAGATGCTTCAGCTTATTCATCGAGAACCGGGTACTAACATCGACATTGTAAACCAAAGGTTCTGGGAAATGATCTCAGTCCTATTCAACCGACATTGTATGAATCATCCAAACAGTTAGCGTAATCTCGCTTACCAACTTGCAGAGTGCCTCCCAATGTTCGCTTTGAAGTGGACGATTTTGAGAATGATTGGGTATATGACTCGAAGTTCGACTTCATTCACGGTCGTTACCTGGCAGGTGCCGTGAAAGACTGGCCAAGATTAATGGCACAAGCCTTTAAGTACGAGAAGTCGAAACATTGGCCTACCCACGCTGAAAATTGGCTAATCTGGAACAGATTCACGAAGCCCGGTGGGTGGGTGGAATTCCAAGACTTCGATATGCAGTTTTATACCATGCATGGAGAGTTTACCCCAAGCTGTTCCCTAGCGGAATGGACCAAAATTGTCATTAATGGGCTCAAAAAGGCAGGCGTCGAACCGGAGCCCGGACCAAAACTAGAAGGATGGGTAAAAGAGGCTGGATTTACAAATGTCCACCATAAATTGCTCCCTATACCTGTAGGCGTATGGCCGAAGGATAAGAAACTTGTAAGTTCCCGCAAGCCAATATTCTTCTTTACTCTGCTGTTTGATAACAAATTTTTGTCTATATAGAAAGAGATTGGTGCATTGGATTACCACCAGTTTCTTGAAGGTCTGGAGGGAATATCAATGCATATCTTTACTGTTTCTGAAGGGTGGAAGCCTGAGGCAGTTCAAGTCTTTCTCGTGGGAGTTAGACAAGATTTAAAAAATCCAAGACTTCAGGCACAGCACAATTTGTAGGTTGGATCTCTCCGCATCAAATTGTTAATCATGGAGAACTTGCAGTGGTGCTAACATGAAGAGAAAAGCCACGTCGTGTATGCGCAAAAGCCGCTGGATGCCGAGTGATGAGTGAGGAGTTACATGTATTGCTGAGATCTGATATGAGTGGATAATGTGGTTTAAATCATACTAGCTTATCTTGCCCAGCGACATGGCGGCTCACATGTTGAGCTCCTCATCATAGCTGTACATAGGAGAACAGAATGAAAGGGAAGAAAATGGCAGGATATATGTAATTTACGGGCGTATCATCCATGCGTATCCCAATACAGCAAGGCGAAAGTTACACGAGCCAGGATCCACAAGAAATAAAAAAGAATTAGAGACAACAATTATTAGAATCAATACAACAACAATTACAACAATATTTTCTTTATTCTTTATAAAATCTTTACTTCTTTATTCTTATTTATTTCTTTACTGAATTTGCACCTTATCCTTGATATTTTTACTCCTTTGATTATTAAATAACCTGCTAAAACTATAATTAGATTTTAAATATACTAGGATTAGACCATTTAATTAAATTATATAATTAAATAATATTATGTATATAAATAAATTTTTAGGAGGATCCACTTTGCCAAGAGTCCCATGGAATTAGCTTCATGGGACTCTTGGCATGGGACTTGCAGATGTCTAATTAATATTATATAAATAATATATAAATATATATAATAAAAATCTAATTTTATTAAAAAACTTAAAATTTTTTATATCATAAAATTAGACCTCTGCAAGTCCCATAGGACTAAACATTTTTTAGTCCCAAGTCCCAGAGTTATATAAATTTTATATAGAAATTACTGTTTTAGGCAATATTATGTACATAAATAGACTTTCAGGAGGATCTAGAGATGGTAAACCCACACCGTAAACCCACCCCAACCTGTACCCAACCCATGATGGGGCAAGTTGGAGCTGTCGTCTCTGGAACCTAAGCTGTTCTTGGGTTTAAGGTGTTAGGCCTATAACCTAACCTATAACCTATATAGTTTAAAATAGGCTGGGTTTATAATTTAGATTAAACTATTTTAATCTAAAGTGGTCTTTAATATAACTATTAATATTATTTTATAAATTAAATTTAATATAGTTAAGTATACTAAATATGGTCTAGTTTGAAAATTATTTTATTATTTATAAAATCTAATTAGAGCTAGATTTATAATTATAAATAGATAGATAGAATTAATAAAATAATAAATTCAATTAAATTACTATGAAGAAAACTCTTTTAAATTTAATAGAGATTAATAGAATAAAAAACTTTATATAAAGATTTAATAATTATTATAAATATTTAAAAAATAATTCTACTTAGAATAAGTATAATTCTTATTTTTAAATTTATTAGTCCTTAAGTGGGTCCCTACATCTTAGAAAGAATAATAATAGATTAAAGAGTATATAGAAGAATATCTAGGAAGATATATAAATTATTATTTAAAAGAAGAAAATAATAATCTAATTTTTATATAATCTAATAATAGCTTTTTATCTAATCAATTATTATTAAAGATTTCTTCTCTAATAATTTCATTATTATATAAAGATCTATTATAATCTATATTAATATTAGAATATTTATTAAAATCTTTATTATTATTAATATAATATATTATTTTATTTTTAATATCTTCTATATCTTAAGTATCTTAATTTATAGGTTCTAGGCTAATATAATCTATATTAGTAGAATTAATTAATTATTAATATTTTATAGATATAATAAAGTAATTTATATATATTTATAATATAAAAATCTTAATAGTATTTAGATTTAATTAATTATATTAATAATTATAGATATTTTATATTAAATTAAAGAGATTTTCTACTTTTATACTATTAGTAGATATAGTAAGAAAATTCTAAACTATATAAAATAAAATAGAATAGATAATATAAAAATTTTTTTATTAGATTAAAATATTATTAACTAGGCCTTGACAATTCCCAAGTTTTTAGTCCCAAAATTTTGCCAAGAAAATTTTTTTGGGAGTGGAGCATGCCAAGCCTTACTGAAAACCTTATATTTCGCTTATTTAGGTAATTTTCTAACCTAAATATGTAATTCCATGGGAAATGGGACTAGAATTTCTAAACTCCCATGGGCATGGGAGTTTGAAAAAAAAAGTCCCATGGGAAATGTCAAGGTCTATTATTAACTACTTTATTAAGAATAGTAACTATATAAAAAAATTATTAATAATTTAATTTTAAAAGATAGATTAATAAAGTATATACTAGTGTCGGAATGTCAATATCACTACCGATATCAGAACCGGCAGCTAGCAAGCTACGCACCTACCGTACGTGCGTCGGCGAAGGGTTATCCCGAGCCGAAGCGCGTACGCTTTGTTTATATATCGCCGGACCCCCGTCACCCCATTTCGTAGCTACTAGACATGAATTAGGAATCAAATATTGACCCTTTTGTGCCTCATTATTTAGGCTTGTCGGAATACCCTGTCCCAATTCAATTGAGCCGATCTTGAACCGGACGAACCGACAACTAGTATATAAATAATAATAATATTTTATATTTTTTAAGGTAAAAGAATTTAAATTCTATAAAATATTTCCTTACTTAAATAATAATAAAAATTAACTAAGACTAGTTAATCTAGAGCTAGAAAATTAAAATATTATTTTTATCTTAATTAAATATTTAGTAATATAATAAGTATAAATCTTATTAAATTTCTTTTAATAGAATTTAGATTAAGATTATTTATTAGGCTTAGACTATTAGAAATTAATTTTAAAAAAATTAAATTTAATTAATAGATTTAGTATAATTATAATTATTTTTATATAATATTCTTTTAACTTCTAATATATAGCTTCTAAGCTAGAAAATATATATTTTTTTTACTCTAGACACTTATATCCAAGTAGGTCTATTAAGATCTTAAAATACTTAAAAAGCAACTTATATATATTAAAGACCTAAATATTATAAATTAACAAAATTACTAAAAGAATTTTTAGCAGGTCATTTAATAATCAAAGGAGTAAAGATATCAAGAATAGACTTCCGCATGACCCAATATAACCCGGACCCAACCCGGACCCAACCCAGCCTGGGTTGGGTTTTAGGTCAAAGATACTGACCCAGCTTTAGGTCCAGATTATACTTAGATAATCTAGTCTAGGTTTAGATCTCTAATTTAGATTATAAATATAATATATATACTAAGGCCTAAAACTATATAAATTATATATATTTTATTTATAATATTTAATATTCTCTTTATAATCAAATCTAGGGAAGTAATAATAAGAAAGACTTAGAAATATAATAGACTTAGAAGATAAAGAATAATATATTTTTATCTATAATATATCTATTTATTAATTTATTATTCTAGTCTAGTAGTTGTCAGAGAAACAGAACGTCACAGCCAATAGATTAGTTCCCGGCGCTAGTTACATAAGCAGTAGAGCAGCTAGTTACGGCCGCCAATTCACTAGTGCAAAGTATACCCCACAAGAAGGAGATCTAGTGAATCAGGAGCTAAGAACAGCCTCTTATAAGAATAGAGGTCTCAAGACAG
Source organism: Talaromyces sp. PYS2902 (assembly GCA_023626235.1). Lineage (NCBI taxonomy): Eukaryota > Fungi > Ascomycota > Eurotiomycetes > Eurotiales > Trichocomaceae > Talaromyces > Talaromyces sp. PYS2902. The sequence goes on from JAMAGP010000030.1 coordinate 13,623, forward strand.
GAGACTCAAGAATTATTAGTTCTTAAGTAGAGCACCTTGAGAAGAATTAACTCATAAGAACTAGGCTATAAAACACACAACTATAGAGGATATACCCCAATATAGGACTAAAGATATATGGAGTATATCCTAGATATATTATAATATATTCTAGATACATTATATTATATCTAAGGTACACTATATTATATTAAGAATATAATATATAATATCCTCTATTATAAATCTTCTAATATATAAAGATACTTATTTATTCTCTTAACTAGTTTTACTTATTATTTTAAATTAACTATTTAATCTTAAATATACTATTACTTATAGTCTAATTAATTTAAGCTCTCTTATTTATTACTTAAATATACTAGCTTTTTCTTAGTAGAATACTACTAAACTATTATTTAGTAAAGAGTTAGCTCTAATCTAGATACTTAATAAGTATTAGTTTATAATAATTTAAGATCCTTATTATAAAAAAGAAGTCTTAAATAAATATAGTAAATAATAGTAGATTATCTAAAATTAGAAAATAGCCAGTATTATAAATAACTTAGTAAGCTAAAGAAATTAATCTATTAGATTAACTAATCACATTTAAAGGATATATTAATAATCTTATTAATTATATAAATAAGCTTTAGAAAGCAGTAGCTAATAAGAATAATTATATTAAATAGTTTAAAATATAGATAATAGTTTTAACTAGTAGTAATACTAATAATATTAAAATATCTAAGCCTATAATATTTAATAAGATATAATTAAAGCTTAAAATATTCTTAATCAATATAGAGATGCATATTAATAAAAATAAAATTAGAGATAAGAAATAAAAAATTATTTTTATTATATTCTATCTTACTAGAGAAGTTATTCAATAAATATAGCTAATTCTTAATAACTACTATATTTTAACTAAGAATAAATAGAATAATATTACTAAGAAAATCTTTATAAGCTATAAAAATTTCTAATTAAAGCTAACTAAAATATTTAAAAATATTAATAAAATTAGAAATACTAAATAATAGCTATATTTTCTAAGATAAACTAGATCTATATAACAGCTAGCTATTAAATTCAAGTAAATTATAATACTATTAAATTATAATACTATTAAATTATAATAATAATATATTTATTATATTATTTAAAAATATATTTAAAAAAAAAAATTTAATTTAAACTTATAAAGCTAGATTATCTAGAAGACTTTAACAAGTTTATTAAGACAGTAATTAAGATTAATAATAAACTATTTAAAATTAAATAAAAAAAATAAGAGTTCTAGATTTAAAAAAAGTATAAAAAAATCTCTTATATAAATAAAAAATAATTTTAAAAAATATATTAGGAGTAATAAGACTAAGATAAAGATATTATAATATAAATAAATATAATAATTACTAAAGAGAAAAAGAAAAAACTAATAAAAAAAAAACCTACTTTAACTATAGAATACTAGAATATTTTATAAATAAATATCACAAGCTAAAAAAGCACTACAAAATAACTAATCATAGAGCTTAATAATAAATTATAATAGCTATCTGTAAGGCCGTGAGGCACCAACCACTGCACCAAAAAGCATACAAGAGTAATTGCGCTAGCAATTACGGTGGTTGCACGTTATATAAGCATTAGATATTGCTGCCTCAGGCCTTCAACTCTTGGTAAGGAATTTCTCTCACACTATCTATATATATATTCTAGATAAAAGCAGTATAAAAGAAATATCAAAAATAAATAATAAATTACTACTAGAATAGTTGGATCTACGGAACGGCGGTCCAAAATGACCGCTACTGCAGCCTCATACGGCGGCATTTCCACTGCTCTGCTCGCGGCAAACCGGCTGCCGCTTTAACGCCTGGTCCCGCACGTCGTCCCTGATTCGTCGCGGGCACCCTTAGTCACTGGCTTGTTTTGCAACAGAGAGGTCGTGATCGAATCCTGTTCGCAACAGAATCATGATCCCATTGCGTATAAGACCTCTGCGACCAGCTCCAGTGCCATCTCCCGCTGACCGGCCTGATCGCCCACTGTATAAGATGGCACCAACTCCCCCGTCTCACCCGTTCGTCTACCGGCATCTACTCCCCTCCCTCCCACCTGTTCCTTTCCCAGATCTTCCCCAATCCATGCATTGCCTTGTTTCCCTGGTCTCTCCATCATACTACCGTTTCCCATGGAACCATCGCCACCATCACCCTCACCTCCTCCGTCTGCGAATCCCGAGGAGCATCAATACTGGACAGACCCAATCCTTTGCGAAGAAACGCGAGCCAAGCTCGAATATTATCGAAGCTTAGGATGGCTTCCTCCCAATCACAAGCCCAAGACCCTGGAGGGCATCGCCGTGGTTGAACGGTACTGGCGGAAGTAAGTTTTGGGCACCTGAGCTCTTGCTGTAGCGATGCAGAAATAACTAAACACTCAAAGGTACTGCCTCCAATCAAATGCGGACTACGAAAAGTATCTTCTCTCTGAGGACCAGGCAATCTACATGAATTTTTTCGATTGGATGCACAAGACGTCCCGTGAGAAGCGTCTCCAATCCTACGACGAATACTGGCGGCGCCTCAAGCAGTATTTCAGCTTGTTCGCCAGACGTCGTATGGAGCCAGAGGTCCAAGAACAGATGCGACGAGTATACCGTATCCCTCCCCCCTGTGAGGTACACGACTGATGGAAGAAACAGTTTATGAACAACAAATTCCCCGCCGAACACTCCATCTCTCGACGGATGAAGGAAAAACATACGCTTTCCGTGGACGCCTTCTGTATCCTGTACCGCCACCATTGGATTTATTCGAGATTTTTTCGTCATGGGAGCATGCTGATACAATTCGCTACGATCCAACTATGGTCGTCCATTACTGGAACACGGCCCGGTGTGCTTCTCCCGCAGAGAGCCTATCTACCTAACAATACGGCCGTGCGCAAACGAAAAGGAGGCTTAAATTTCCAAAGTGACGTTCCCCCATATATCTCGGCCAATGGTCTTCCAGATTCGGTGTGTTATCGAGATATTGAACTCTTCTATCTTCGAGATTCGACGGGCAACCGTGACGTCCTATGTGCCATCATAGAGTTTCGCAACCTGAAAGGCCGACCTGAGGGTGCTGATGGGTAAGAGCGATCACTTCCACCCTCCCAGCCCCACCATGCTGAAGTCGGCCTCTAGAACCAAGTTTTTCATGCATTGTGATTATCAGCTCGCATACTGCCCGATTTTACAAATCATCTCGTACGCATTTCGTGACAAGGCCTTCGCGAATACGACACTGACACCAGAGTTAATTTGGCAACTCCAGGTGCCAGACTACCGTACTTCTCTTCCCCTATATTGGAAACCGGAGGTCCTTGATACTCCTCTTCTTCGGCATGTCCACTCCACAGAATACGGCCTCGAACTCCACAAATCCCTGCCGATGGCATATACCTCCAGCCGAGAAGCGCTGCGGGAGTTGGGTCGGGATGCCAGGTTCGAAGATGATATTGGCCACTACAATTACCGGCGCTGGACTGCAAACGAGGTGAATCGTAAGTTGGCGAAACTCTACAATGAGGTCTGCCACGGTCGTCTAGTATCTGACATTCTATCACAGGGCATTTCACCAGTCAGGAGCGGCAAAGGGTGCTCGGTCAATCCGGTGACGAGGTTTATCAGAGGCACTACCAATCCCACTTTTTTCAAGGCGATCTTCAAAATGTGGTGCTTCTTCGGCCACCCCAGAAACATCTCCTTCAGGCCGCTGGGAGCATGCTCCGGAAGCGGGATCTGTCCGCTCCCTCCTCCGTACTGACCGAAGAGCAGCGTCGCGCTATCTGCCAGGACCCACGGATTTTAGAGCTCAGGCGCGCAAAGCGCGAGGCAATGGAGGAGATGCGATCTCTCGCTGGGACCAAGAAGAAAGCCCAGAATCTTTTCCCACATCTCTACGAGAAGCATGAATCGCTTTGCAAGGAGCTTTCTCAGTTGAGAAAAACATTAGCGAAGGACACCAAGGAGACCGCTAGAAAAGAGCACTTCCGTAATGCACCGATTGTTGAAGTCGACCGGCAGATCAAGCGACTTCTCGGTCAGGTCGACCCTGAGGATAGTGACGTTGACAGGTCCGACAAAAAGGACTGGGAGCTACCCACCCCGACATACATCTTCCCGGAGCGGGAACGGCTGGCTGAGAATTATTATGGTCCCGACGCGGAGAACTACGAAGAGGATAAGCTTCTTGCAAGGCGTATCCAGGTGACCAAAGATATGGTTGCGCTCAGTACCCTCTGTGAACCGAGCCGCCGGGGCAATCGAGTCAACTGGAATTTCGACGATCACGAGCCTGCGGAACCGGAAAAGCCATACGTTCTCGAAGAGGAAACACTTGACTGCCCGACGGATGTTTGCATCATCTGTTACGGTCTATCCCGCTGTTCCGCGTCGAATCCACCTCCACACAGATTTCCTCCTAAGCGACAAGACTCTCTCCGGCGCCATGTTATCGATCGTCACCTCGCCAAAGCGTACGATGGGATCAGTTGTACCTGGAAGATATGCCACGAGGCGAAGTTCACCCACACCACGGACTTCTTGGCCCATGCCTTATACGTGCACGCATACGACATCAATATTCAACGGCAACATCTGCCTTCATGGCAACGTATTAGTGGCTGTGAAGATTCATCCTTCGATGATTCAGATTCCTCTTTTGGATCCGATCGCCATTCTGGCACAGACACCCCGGCTTCCTCTATCGCATCTGAAACGACGAATATCGAGCCTCACTCGGTCAAATCTGGTTCTGTTCAATCTACATATTACCCAGTGTGCCGGTCTAAGAGAATCAAAGTATCTGTATGAAATATAGATACAGGGGCTTATTCGACAACTTGCATAAATATAATTCTGATCCATTTTCTCAATATAGAATCTCCACACACATATATCGTTCCGGCGCGTTTCAGTTTCTTTTATGAATAGGGTCCCTTTCAGTTCTCAACCATTGTATTTTAGGTTTGTTGTATTTAAACATTTGCAAGTTCTGTTACACGATGTTTGCTTAAACCAGGATCCGAAGGATATTAGAGATCATTTGAGAATCCGTGCGGCTTCATGGTAATGTTGGTATTTAAGCAGTATAGCACGGGGTTGAGGTAGGTCTGGATTAAGTGGCAGCCCTTACAAATGAAGGAGAACAGGCTTAAAACTCCCACATTGGACTAATTCTGGGTATACTACGTAAAAAGCATGAAGCAGCTGTAAAATATTTACCAGAGAAACAGTTCAAGATGAACTTGTAGCCGGGACGGATGCCTTAAGACGCCCAGCTGTCTAGTATCATCTTCAGTGTCCGGACAAAAGAGACAGGATACAGATTGTCCAACGTATGCTGCCATGAAAGACGCCAAGAGCAACAGTGGCAAAGAGATGGTTGAGATTTATACCTAGCCGATCAATTCGGTCGGTTCCAACCCCATTGTATGTCGATACGCATAGTTAGTGCCCGCACGGTTTTAAAACTACATTTATGAACCTACGGCTGGGCTGATCCTCACGGACTCAACCTTGAGGAGTAAATCAATGAATTTGATTACATAGAGCTGCATCTTCTGCTGGTATGACCTAGCGATAGATTTGTACTGTTAGACTGATACTTGGCACCAATTGAGCACGACCGTTATGTCACCCACCCTAGGACCAAGAACAACGAAATCCTCCATCCGTCCAGTGCCTTATCCACAGACTCGATAGCTCTGTCCATGTCCATGCTTGCTACGGTTTTCGTTTTCATTTTCTTTCTTATTGTAAAGTCCGTGAAATTTTCCAATCCCAAATCAGGTAAGTAGATTCCGTTCTGTCAATACAAATAGAGCTCAATAATGTCACGCCAGTCATACAGACCACAGCTTCATGACGAAAGTAAAACGTAATCAAGCAAGATACACGGCTCCAGACTGACCCGGGCATTAGTATCAAGAGATCAGGGGCTATGAAAACGATTTTGAGTAGCTAATACCATTAGAGCAAACAAAAACAGGCCGACGAGCACAAGGCCCGAAGAGGCTGGAATGTCCAGTCTGTTTGGAGGACAAGGATAAATGTGTATCCGTCCAATGTGGTGACACCTTTTGTTATGATTGTGTATTGCGTGTGAAGAAGCGGATGGTATTTCTCAATAAGCGCTGCCCTCTATGCCAGAGTGCTATCCAAATTCAATATAGATCACATCTCTGTTGCCATTTCACTGTTGCGAAATATGCGAAATTAATGTTCTGAGGACTCTCGGTGGAGGCTATTTGTTAATCGGTTTTCTCTTTGGCCAGCAAAAGAGAAGCCCGAGTCCCAAGGCGGTACATCCTTGCAATGATCATGGCGATTTGTTCAGAAAAGTATCCGACTTCAATTTTTAAGGACGATATCTCCTAAATATCGGTAGAATTCACTAGGAATATGCGCTGGTTCTGTATATAACCGGCCAGGCAGCTTTAACACGTTTATCAGGATGTTCTGGTTGTACACCTATTGTTAGTGGTGTAATAGATCAAATGAATGCACATGTAAATGGCTGAACCTACGATTGCACAGATACTAACATTTCGACAGTCTTGTGGTCCGCCAACCGTCCTACCTTGCACATTAGTTCTAGCAGTCCAGGCGGTGATTGTATAATATTAGGATTGCCAAAATGCAGAAAATTTGGAAATACCTGAATTGTGATTCTTTGGTATCGGTCCCCAACTATCTGCTAGATCATTCATAACATGCTTCATAGCCCCTGACGGTGATTATATACGCGGACGCTGAGGCAAGCAAATCGAAAATTCAAAATAGGTCAGGAACGTTTGGAAGCCTCACTATCGCTATTGTCCTCGAGATGACTCCAATATCCCGTAATCAGTAAGCCGCTTATACGGAGGTTTGCAAAACTCCCTTCCGCCTTATGCTTATCTAGGTATTTTGATGATACAGTAATCAAGAGTATGCCTTGCAATCAGCTAGCTTCGAAGAAAACCCGATTGCTGCCACAAAAACCATGAACGCACCAAGAGAGCTGCGGTAAGAATGAATTAATGCTACCGATGGCCATGTTTGCTGATATGTTGGCTGCCATATTCGATCATACCGCAAGATAATTTGGAGGGGGCACCTGTTCCTTGCACGGTTGACCTCAGTGATGGCTCACTCTCCCTGGATGGCTGAATGGCGTGTTCTAGGATGAAACAAGTGCAGGCTGCCAGCAGGATTCATCGCGGACTCGCTCTCCGCCGCGACGCAATCAAGCGAAAGCTCTTACCACGTGATAAGAATGTCGAAGAGACGGAGAGGTAGAATTCCTTGGGCTGGCCCACAATGTCTCTGACCAGGTATAACCTCGGCGCAGGCTAACCCCTACATCATCATCCCATAGCCAAAAGCAGGCTGGCATGACCTGACAGCGAGTCTCGATTGGTTCTCTTTCGCCGATCTATATCACCGTGCCATTAGTTAATTAGCCAGTGGGTCGTGGCTGCGCAGGAGGACTTGGGTTTCGGCATCCCAGGATGCTGAAATCCTGAGCTGTACGCCTATAAAAGGGCCATCCGCACTTCTGCCTTCTCTTCTCATTTCTCTCCCACCATTGATCTCTCTTAAAGCTTTCACTATGGATTCCGCTGCCGCCAGCCCACGACCAGCAATTCCCCCAAGCCAAAGGAGAAATTCACTCCTTGAGCTTTCCAAAATGCTTCGGGAGCTGGCCGAGATGAAGGCCAAGCCAGACACGGAGGATGTAGAGAGTGTGCCCGAGGTATGATTTGGATCATCACCGTAGGAAATCCTGGCTGATAGAACAGTTTGGTGACCTTATTCATCAGCTCTGCCAAGAGGAACCAGCCGTTGCGCAAGCTATCGCTGCAGCAATACGAGAAAACATTCCAGACCCGTCTCCTCGTTTACCCATGAATCGAAAACGCAGACAGGATCCGTCTTATCGGCCGAGTCACGCGGTGCAATCAGTTCCAAGGAAGAGGCAATGTACCGACGAAGAAAACGTTGTCGATGAGCCCATGACTCTAGAGAGTCGAATTCTCGAGAGCCAAAGTCCGGAAACCGGAGATGCTATGATCCGTGTTGACACCCGTGGACTCAGACCCGTGCCTAAGCATGAGAGCAAGCCAGACATTCCGTCAACGACGCTTGCCATGGATAAACAGACAGTCGCTAAAAGCAACTACAGCATAATGCCAATAAACACCACTATGCAGCGACCAGAGTCGCCATCTGTGTCCGAACAGGATCCCGCCGAGTCCTTCCTGGATACGGTCCACCAGATAGTCGACATCGTCCACTTGCTCAACAAACATCAAACTGATCTGCCACGCACCGTTCATCGAAGGATCCTGCAAAGTCTTCACACCGCCGAGGAACCGATCATGAATTCAACTGCCTATCAATGGTCGGACGGGAGGATGTGGATGGAGGTGCTGGAGAGGGGATCTGCCACAAATCGGCGGTGTTCCGTACTCAACATGCTGGAATATATGGGCGCTTCGAAGTGGTACGACAGTCAGATCGAACATGCCAAGCACACAGTCTATACCACCGAGAACAAACCTGTGGGTGAGAAGGGAGCAGCAACATATGTGCTGGACCGCATCACCCGGGAGCATAGCTTGCTGAGTAGAAAGACCATTACCAACCAGTGCTCCAGGGGGAAGAGATTACGCGAGCTTGTCGAAAAGGTCGGGCTAGGGATTCTGATTAGCCCCAAGATTTGGTGAGTTATAATGAACACGGTGATTCAATAGGCTGACCAGGCACCCAGGGAGTATACAAAGAGAAAGGGACCTCAGTTCAACCAGCTAGTCCAAGACTTCATGGCAGATACGCAACGATTGGCACTGTTTCAAATCCTTACTCCACAGGTGGAACAACTAGTCCACAAAGGCTGCACCGATCCGGAAGCGTTATACGGAGCTTTGAGAGAGAATGATATCATCTCCGAGGAAAAATTGTCAGAGATGAAAGCAAAACATCAATCAGCATCCGTGAGGTCTCCCAACATCTAGCTTCTTTAGGCTAGGTTTCGACTAACAGTTCCTAGGGCTCAACTTCCGCAGTCACTTTAAGCAAGGCGGTGGATCGACTCACCAGTCAAGTCAGCACTCAAGTGTTCAACAAGCGAGAACTGGATGCAAATGACACGGTTTCAATCAATGGAAGTGTAGAGCTCTCGATCGATTTATTCACGCGACTCCGGGCAGGGGAGTGGCTCGATTCTTGGGCCCTCATGACAGCCATGCATATCTCAGATCGGCCAGGTTATGTCAGGTTTGGCGAGAGTATTCCATTAGACATCATCGGAAGACATGGCCAGATGCGACCGATCAAGCGGCCTTTTCAGGCTTGGGTGAAAAAGATCACGAGGTTCCGTAGAGAAGCACAAGATACCACGCCTCTCATATTCTACTGTCCCGTCAACCACCACAATTCACATTTTACGCTGCTTGAGGTCAACGACAGTGAAAAGGCCATTCGACATTATGACTCACAAGCACCACTGGCCGCTCGAAATGGCACGAAGAAGACAAGGGTTGCGGCTCTGGTCGAGGTAAGTCAGTCCGCGAGAGTTGCCGGTCGCATGTACTCATGGCATAATAGGACGAACTTCGGGATCTAGGATATACATATATTGAAGCGGTAAGAGCCTAACTTCAAATCATCCAGAAGAAATATCACTGACCTGTATAGCCGACACCGCAGCAGCGCGATGGCTGGAGTTGTGGCACACGGGTGGTCTGGAACTTCAGACGACTCGCCAACGGATTTAATATTGGATCATGGGATACCGTGCTGAGCTCGGAGGACATGAATATGGAAATTGTAAGCGGGCTTGCGGCCTGCGTTGAGTCGAACGTCGTGCAAAAGTATAGCCGAAGCCATAAACGTGCGAATGATAGAGTTAACTAATCAACGGCTTTGCTGAGTATCTAAGCAATAGTTTGAGCAGGGCTGCGTGGAAGTCAATAGACAGGTTATGTTCTAAAACAATGCAAACAGACCAGGCTTGATGAAGTTAAGAGCCACATGAATTTACGACACCGGTACGGAAAATCCATAGTTCCTCTACCTGATGTCCAATTTACCGAACTAGGTCTAGTGCAATCATACATCGCACATAAACGGGACAGGAATCACCATACAAGTTTGGGATCTGTCCCATGAAGTCAAGTAAACTTCGAGAACTCGTGTATGAAGATGGCGTTACGATATGTATAGGACTCCTACGATAATGTCGGCCTGAAAAATCCTTAAGGTTGAGCCGTAAATCTGACCTTATGTTCGGCATGCCAGTTAGTAGCCTTGGTGGGCAGTTCCATGGGCGACAGTGGCTATTTTTGCTGCGTACTGTCTCAAGAATAATTACGAAGGTACTGTACCGGATACTAACAGTTTCTCGATGTGTTTTTTGTCAAAGAAAGCTTTCTCGAGCAGGTTCTTACAGATTCTCTCGAAGTCGCTGTTTGAACCATCATTTGGATCGTCAGAATACCGTAATTTCCATCGGGCACTTCCGCAGGCCCGCTGCCACTCTGGAGGCGTTGTTGCTTGTTGATGACCATTTTGTCTATTCTGACATAAATGGCCGTTATTGACCACGGTAGTGGTTCGAGGCATGGATACCAAGCGATTATATAGCCTCACTGGCTGATGACTTAGACCCTAGTTTCAATGCATGATTGGCTCGGGCCGTGATTGCCATTCACGAGTAAGCCCGCTGGTGGAGTTCTCTCCAGTCATATGACTAAGCTTTCTGTTTCGCATGCCGTGATGGCTTGGGTAACTGACATCCGGCGATATGAAATACGGCGCCGTGGTGAAACAACGGTGAGATACTTTCCTTCCCACGCCGTTAACTTCAGGACCACAGAAAGAATCTTGGTCAGAACGGATTACCATAATCCTGGACCAATATTCTCGTGAAATTTCGATTCAATCAGAAACATTAGGCAATGCACAGTCGTAGTTTGAACGTGCCGTTTCATAGTATACAAATCGACAAAAACTTCCTTGACGCCAAGAAAGCACCTAAGTGACTCAGATATATATAAAAATAAAGAGAACCTTGAATCAAAATTATATTCTCGCAAGTACTGTCAGCATGCCACTTTGTGACTAGTACCTCAGCCACTGGATAAAAAGTAAGCCCGCAACCATCAAGCCTATCCGTGGTCAATGCGGCTGTGGGTCTTACAGACAATTCAAAGAGTAATACGATTGCAAACTAGTATAGTTGGGATTAGTAAATGAAATAGAGCCGATCTAACAGAACGAAGCATCTTGAGCAGGCTGAGCTTTCAGAAAGTATGTATTCTTAAGTTGACGGTGACGCGGCTCCTCCCCGTAGTGTTGGTCTCCTCACAAGATTCTTTCTCACTTGTGCAATTTCCTCTTCATGACGTCGTATTTCATCACAGTTTTCGCGAAAGGCACGGGAGTCCACGAAAATCGCATACCCTGGAATGATTGTTTTTTTGGCATCGACTGGATGGAATGTAATCTTCGGAAACAGACACCAAGACTGCTGTATTGTAGGTTTATACGCAGGCTCCTCCTTTGCTTTCACATCGATATCTTCAAGCTCTGGGCAGTCTTCTGCTACCCAATCCGGGCTGCAGACTGCGGGCGGCCGAAGGTCAAATTCCACCAGGCAGCTATCCCGTTTCAATTCGTTCCAGAATCTGATAGACTCTAGAAGAATTTCTCGCAGCTCATCCTCAAAGGCCCTATGCTCTTTAACGGGGATTAGCCGTCGAAGAACTCCCATGGTTCCTGTTTCTTCTACGTGGATTTCCTGTGAAGTTCGCGGTTCGAGACCTTTGAAACTGAGGAACCGCCACAAGCTTTCTGTATGACGGTCTTCTCCAGCAAGGGCCTGAGTAATTTGCGATAATACGGCCGTAGTCTCGGGTGAAAGAGGCTTAGTAGTGACGTAGAATGGCTGCCAAAAAAGTTTGTGAATTGCGTGGACTATTATGCATTGAGCACCGCGAATGCGAAGAAACTTGGATGTCACAGATGCGGATAGAGAAATGGTTCCAAGGATGCTGTTCATGTGGTGGAATTCCTTCTGTGTCTCCTCGATGTTCTTCCAATATTCAGTTATAGGCCCACTAAATGGAGACAAGACATCACTCACTAATTCGTTATCTGGTGGTAAATTCGACAAGAAATGCTGTGCTATGGCTTGAATCTTTTCACGTATCCTTGAGAGTCTTTCTTCGCTGATCGAGAATTAGAGATGTAAAGATAATGGACGGGTATGACGTACTAGTGCTCGATAGGCAGACTCTGGGTGGGGTATCTCAATTTCATCTCGTCCACTTGCGACTCTAGAGCGTTGGAATTTTGGACGTATAATTTGAGGGTCTTCTCAATCTGGGCCTTTTCCTCATTCAGAGTACCTATCTTCTCGTTGAGCTTCGTATTTTCTCTCTTTAACCGCTCAAATTGCGAAGCATTTGCTTTGACAAGCTTTTCTCTTTCTTCCTCAAGTTTCTTTTCAAATTTTCTCTCCTGTTGTTGTATGAAGCTTGTTTGCTTCACTCTTTCTTGTTCGATTTGCTTCTTCAATCCCTCTTGATCCTCCTTGAAACGAGCCTTCTGATGTTCTAATTCTGTCCAACGCATAGCAGCTTCCTCAGCCTCTGCCTTGAGGCCCTGAATTTCTTCATTATTGGAACGCTTCAACTCCCTAATAGTCATAGTAAGGGATCTAATTTTCTGGTCTTTCTCCTGGAGACTAGCCAGTGCTTGCTCAATTTCTCCAACATCGTTATTATATGTTGACAAGAATTGCATCAAGTCAATTATGCGAGACATAGGTTTTCGGGGTATTTTCCCGGTATCACTAACATCGGCTTGTTCATCGCTATCTGGGGATGCTGCTTCCCGAGCGTGAAGTCGAGCTAGTTTCCTCTGATCCCGTCTAGACAATCGCGAAGAGGTCTCAAGTCGGATTAGTTTGTGACACTTGATGAAGAACGAGTTCTTACCTGAGAGTTGGTAGGGCTATGTGAGCGACCATTCATCGCGATAAGCCTCTTAGTGACACTGGCAAAGAAAGACTTTTCGATCTTATTAGTCATCTGCAAAATTTTCTTAGAGATAGAGGGGTGAGTCCGGATCTTATATATACAGTTCAAGGACATCGGATTCCTTCGATCAAAGAGGAGACGCCTATCCTAGCTTGCCTCACTTCTAAGAGAAGGGGTCATATGGGCTTTTGGACAAGGCTGGCTACGATACGTGTCACGATAAGATTTGATCTCGTTATTCACCTCGCCTCGAGATTGTGCTTCATGGACAAGGCTGAACTTTTAAGGACCAGAACTCGCCAAAGCCACTGTTCACAGGTCGATACCCCGCTCTTCGTTCAATGTTGTTATTCGAAAACCAACAAAAGTTGCATTAATGATGAACGACTTTACGTTCATGAAATCTTGCAGGGGTAGTAGACGCACCCATCGTGACAACCATGCAGCTTGCCTTATCAATGCCTGATATAAGCTTGTATAACTTTGTATGCACACCCTCTCAATGAATAGAGGCGCAGGAAAAAGACACCCCGACTATCATGCAAATAGCTTCGTGGATGCTATATCAATCCCAGTCGGACGACACAATTGCACAATAGGTAAGGTCATTGCAACGCGGATGTTTCCGAGCTACCTGGGACCCCAGGATTTCCTCAATAACAGAATTAGACAATGACCGTCAACCAGAGATCTCATGTGCAATGTCTCAAAAATATCGTCCGATCACACCTCAGAATGCAGTCTCAGTGGTTGCCTTGAATTGTGTTCGATTATTCCAAGTTGGATTCTAGATGAGCATGGGAGTTGAGGTCCGGGTTGCGCACGGACAGCAAATACCAGCACTCGTAGGGTCGATTCGTGAGGGGTGACTGTGCCGCATTCTGCCTGGCAATACCCTGAACAGAAATGACCGCAAGCCGACCTATGCAATTAGTATGTGCATGAAGTTCGATTTCATCAAGATCTTGATTGGGTGCCCAACTTTATCGCTAATGAAAGATCAAGCAGGTATTTATTCGTTACCGACATGTTGCGGTAGGAAATCTTGCAGGTATGAGGATTGACAAGGCTGAATAAATGAAAAATGGCAAAGCTGACTTAACCGACGGAGGGTTGCAGGCCATTGCTGACTCTCGCCATTGTCGGCGCCAACATGGTTGAAAGGTTGTGTAGTTGATAGCGAGTATTAGCGTTTAAGCTTTGAAGTCATTCACGTCTCTACATGTTCTTGTCTCGGTCGAAGAAGATGGCAGAGCGTGTCTTCAATATTTGTTGAAATGTAGAGTCAGAGAAGTCTCCCAAGCATTGTGTTGTCTGAGCTTTGGCGGAAATTGATTTTACAAAGTGGGGTGTCCACTTGATGAGCCAATTGGTTGGAACACATCGTCTTGTGTTGTGATATTCTCGAAGATATTAACGCTGGGTGGCTCGGACCGGGTGTTCGGCAGTATAGAAATCAGGGAACTATACATTGCGTGGCTGCTGTTCGGCGAATCTTGAAAATGATCAAAAGCCACAAGTTCACAAACGGAGGCTTGGCGCTGCAAGTCACCCATACGGTAGGCGATATAGTCGGATGCGCTGATAACAACCCTTGTCGATATGCAACTACAACCAATTATTAGTACACACGAATCAGTCACGGGGGAGTAACTTGCATGCTGTACATCTCCAACCCTGAATCAACACATTCCTTTCCCAATCACCTTGCAGCAATCGACCATATGCCTTGAGATCAAGAATGCCAGTTTCTGAAATTGCGGCTTTCAATCGATTCTAGACGAAGTGCTACGCCAAATCAGAATAAGATCTTCACAGTAACCTCCAGTGTGGTATTTAGGCAATGACACGACAGCCGAATGGAGCACGGTTCGAAGCCACGGGAAACACTATATATCTTGTTCTGACGGAAGGGTTCCTTGCCGGTTTGAGCTCGATCAGTGTGTCGTCAAACGGAGATAATTACAAGTCGCTGCAATATATTCGAACCTAAGAATCATGATGGAGTCAGAGAAAAACCTTCAGATAAATTGTGCAGAAGATATTTCTCTGTTGTCGCTGCTGCATTCTATTCCAGAAAAGCCAAGAAGAAACCCATTGACTCTTCAACCGAATTCTCGAAGTCAAATATATACACTCCCCTTCGATAAATAACGCAGCTTCACAGGAATACTTGGATTTATTGCAAGCATCAAAGATGACTACAAACACATCCCTGCTGTCTGTGTTGGAGAAAGCTCTGATTCGAGTTACTTGAAAATCTTCCTCGCTGTTAATAAAGCGGGGATCAACGATGGCAACAGCATCCTCAATGATATGAAGCGCGGCCTTGATCGGATATTTTCTCTTCTTGAAAGCGGTTTTGATAGTAAGTTCTATGGACAAAGCGCTTGCGTTGAACAGACCTCTGATGGAGTAAGGTGAAAGTAATCCTCGTGATGTAGAACATGAAGTTTTTAAACAAGTAGTGGCCATGTGTTCCTCACGGATACTGACTCGGCTAGGTTTGTCGCCAGGCAAGAGAGGTACCAGGAGATCAATCAATGACAATCTGCTACAAGTTGTCGGATATGTCAAGAAGCTTGATAACTATCAAATAGAAGGCCTGGGATTAACAACAATTGTTGGGTCATTCTTACAAGCAGCAAAAGACACAATCAGCCTTGTAAATGCTTGGTCTAATCACCAAACGTTAACAGAGCTTAAGAGACTTGTCGAGGGTATCTATCGATTCCACCGACAGCAATCAATCGCCACCGCTCTGCGCCTAGTATCGGACAAAGACGTAAATCCGTCATTGAAAACGAGTCTTTTGAACATGACCAGTAAAGTGGCAAGATATAGAGAAGCCGCCACAATCTTATTTAGAGTAGCAAGAAAGTTTCCCATTGTTCGTCAGGCAAGAGTCGAGTCTATATGTTTCCCACAGGAGTCATTTCAATTTCCGGCAATTGGCAACAACAAGCCTAATCTTCTGTCAGCGATCTCACGAGTAGTGCCGAAATATCATACTACCAAGATCGGTCAGATATGGAAAGTATTACAAATGACGGAATCAGGTGCCGCTAATCGATTCGCGGAACAAGCTCAGAACACATTGCAACAAGCGAGAATTCACGCCGAAATACAGCTCATTTTCCACTGCGAGCTTCAACTAGACATCAAATTTCCTCGAGTGATTTGCTCTAGTAAAGATGCCTGTTTCCTGTGTGATGCGTTCATATCTCTGCATGGGAAAACATATACACCACGATGTCACGGCAGGTTGTATCCAGGTTGGAGGCTTCCCTACAATCCCCAATTGATGAACTTACAACGAAGTCTCAATCGGTATCTTGAGAGTGCATGTAAGGAGAGCTTCGGAGCCTTAATATCGACTCGGAAAAGGATCGCTTATCCGTGTCCACTCGAAAGTACACTTTTGACATTACCGACATCGGTGTCGGCAAATGATAGTCTTCTTACCAGTTTAAGCTCGATGAAAGCAATTCCTTTGGGAGACGGTGTAGGTGGGAACAGCAGTTCAATATTAGAGACGGATGAGAGTTATCCATATCGTTTTGAGAAGCCAGAGGTGGATCAACCCGCCAGAATTACGGAGAGTCCACTGGCGAAGAATGTTTCGCGGTCAGATCACCGCCTGCCAACAAAGTCTTGGCCTGACTACGATGAGCCGTCTACTTATCAAACGCTCATTTCAGGTACCACTTTGACAAAACGAATGAAAGAAGTTTCATCATTATACGCTGCCGGTTCTTTGGAAGTGCAGATTGAACATGATCGCCAACCAGTGCTCCGCTCGGAGGACGTCATCTTTACAATTGAAAGGCTCTCAATCGAGGATGTCCAAACACTGGGAGAGAGTTGTCACTTAGGCTGCATTGTGCAAGCAGAATCACTTGAACGCGATATAACACTTGAATTGTGTCACAAAAAAACCATCTATATCGCAGGAGGCAGTTCATTAGTAAAACTCAAATTTCATTGAGATCGAACTGTATTGAAGACCCTGAGAAAGTGTGTTACTCACATTTTTTGCCTGAACCCAATCAACTTCGACTGCAAGTGTCAAAGAGCTAAAAATAACACAAGTCAGTCATGTCAGACAGTAAATTCATCATTGCTGAAGCGTGAATTCCAGGCCCTCGGTAAGAGTCTTGAGATTGCGGAGTGACTCGTGCCACCGAGACCCCATGAACAAGTCAGGGTGTCGTTCACGTCGTGCTTCCTCTTCTGCGTAGTCAAGAGGTGTCTTTCCCTGAAAGTCATTTTCACGTAATAAGTGAAGAATATCTCTTCCTCGTAGAAATTCCGTGAGTTGTTCGTTGAAGGCACCATGAATTGCTCCATGATGCAGTACATTGCGATCCTTGGCGTCTTTCATTCTGATATCTAAAGACCGCAGCAATTGCTCTAGGACCAGAGCATTATCGCTATCCCACTGGTGCATCATTCGGTGTATCAAGCTCTCTTTTTGTTCGCTAAGCCAGGTCATGTCGGCGCCCTTTTCCACTAAACAGTCAAAGACATCCACTCGAAAAAGCAAGTGAAATGATCCCAAGTATAGGCTGAGAACCGATTCACCGTTATCATCTACTATATTGGGGTCGAATCCAGACTGTGAAAGTAAATTGATTATTTCAATGGAACCAAAATCGGATTTCGCATGATGATGTAGAAGTTTCATCTGCAAAAGGTCACTCTGCTGGCTATTTTCCCGTGATTGCTGACGATGCAATTCCAAGAGATACCGTACAACCTCAGTACGGCCTTCCCCTACAGCATAATGAAGGGGTGACAGTCCATATTTATCTTGCTGGGTAATGCTGCAATCTCGAGTCGTTAATATTCGAACCGCGTCCAAGTTTCCCGCCCGGCATGCCAAATGAAGACACGTCTGGCGTCTGTTATTTGATTTGGACAAGTCGGCACCCTTTTTGGCCAGCTTCAGCAATATGTCTGAAGCGTACCATTTATCAAAAGGTATCACATGATGCGGACAATCTCCTTGATTATTGGCAATGTTGACATTGATAGAACCTGACCTCAAAAGTATGCCAACAATACGTACTCTTGTGGTGTCTATTTGGTCGAGGATCTCAACGGCTTCTTCACGCTCCCAATCTGTAATAAAATTTTGGAGGTCTTCAATGGAATAGTCTCCAGTTATCCAGTAATCATCGTATCTAGACCCCAGAATCATACGCCGAATTGCCAGATGCAATGGTGTATCACCCGTTTCCGATTGTGAGTGAAAATTGGCATTCTGACGACATAGGAAATTGGTCATTTCTATATTTCCGTTCAAAGCAGAGAAGTGAAGCGCAGTCATCCCTGGAGCGGAAGCTCTATCCGATGGGTCTTCAGGGGTTTCGTCAAGCCTATAAGTAACATAACCATTTTGCATTCGACCGGTCCAAGAACGTCGATGAATTGCATGGTTTATGTCGTATCCATTTTGAAGAAGGAGGAGCGCTAGATCTTGTCGTCCGCATGCGATCGCATACAGAAAAGGAGTCATATTCTGTACATCGAGCTCATGCGCTGAGACTCCCAGGCTTAAAAAGTATGACAGCAATGTGTAGCTGCCATCAGACTGTCGAGCTTTGCAAATGAGATGTAAGGCGTTCTGATGCATGTTGTTGGATGTGTGGACGTCAGCTGTAGCTTCGGCTAGACGATGAACAGCTGCAACATGCAAGTTCTCCGCTGCAATAAGCAATGGCGATTGGCCATAAATATCCTTTGCGTCCAGATTCACCTGTGTGCGAGCGAATTGTTGAACCGACTCTTCATTTCCGACCTCGGCCGCAAAATGGAGAGCCGACCTAGACTCATTGTCAAGCAGCTCATGATTAGCACCCCATTGTACCAGAAGGTCCACAGCTTCTTTCTGGGATTCCATGACCGCCCAATGGAGTGGGGTTTTGCCACTTTCATCGATGGTATCTACATGAGATGGCATCTTGTATGGAGTCTTTAAAACCCTCAAAAATCCCTTCATGAGGCCAAATAAAGTCGAGTTCTTGGATAGAGAATATGGTACAAGGCACCCGATGCCCCATGTTGCCGCGACATGTAGTATAGAGAACCTCTGAGGGAGGGGACGGTGCTTGCGATAGGCCTTTAACCACACCTCACGCTCAGCGGAAGTGGGACAAAAGAATTTTCGATATTTAAGCAGTATATTGAATTCCAGGCCTGCAGATCTAGCGTGTTCGGGCCAATAAAGAGTGGCATATTCAAGAAACGAATCCTGCTGTTGATTCACTTTCTCGTCAAGGTGACCAATATTGTCCAATATGTATTCAACACACCTATTTGCCAGGGATGCGTGGACTTGCCGCTCGTTGATAGAGAATGCATGTGTCGAAATCAAAAGAAAATCCCTGACTGACTTGTGCAAAAGGCGCACAGTGTCATCTTGAACAGTTACCATAAGACGGCACACATCGATATCTTCCTTCATATACTTATGCCGATGTTCATTATCCTCGTCTTCGTAGAATTTGCAGGCGATAGCTAGGTCTTCCACGCTAAGTGGACGTCTCGATGTTGCGACAACGGCCAGGATCCGTGAAACAGTGTCGAAGCTGTCTTCGTCCTCTTCTAGGGCTATTCCTAGCAATTTTTCATAGAGAGAATGCAACCCTTGTGGTAAGCTCTTTAGTTTCTCGATCGCATCTCGTGATCGAACATGTTCCAATTCCTTACACGCAATACCAACCCATAGAAATGTTCCCTCTGCCTTTTCTTTAAGTATGCGTGATACATCTCGTTTTGTTCTCGCGGTATAGCATTGTCTCAATGCAAGCTCATTGACTTTCTGATCAATGAATACCTGAAGGTCATCTTGGACTTGTTGATAAGTGCCCAAGTCTTTCGATCTATATGGATGAAGGTACTCTCGGATTTCAGGAAATGGTCGACTGAATATCAGAAAATGTATTTTACCGATTGTGTAATCGTTCTGGTTTTCGCAGCTCTGAGTGATTTGTGTCAACAGCATTCTCTGCGTTTTTTGGTCGCATTCATCCAAGGCATCGAGAATACAGTAAAGTCGGTCATATGTATTATCGTGACCGATCTCAATGAATATGGCCCACAATGCATCAAATGAATCGAACAGCTTTCCCCCGCGCTCCTTGAACTTCGGGAGTAAGTGTTTCATTAAATGTGGGCGTTGCTTAAGCAACTGGGATAGGAGACCCCGTAGAATAGCAGTTGCTTTACAGCATTCTGGATAATTGGAGTCGCAGAAGAAGTATGCAAGAGCCAGTTTTTGGCCAATCGTATCATGTTCTTTCGAGAGAATTTCCACCAGCGTGATTGCCAGGGTTGATTTTCCAGTACCTGGGTAACCATAAAACCACATCAATCTTTCATCAGAGGCACTAGGCGGTGCGAGCCAAGCCCGAAGTTCATCCGTGTGCATAATCCAGTCGCATGTGCCAGGAGCGCGTTTTCCTTTCTTTCGCTTCAGGGCGTTCTTATTTTCCTCGGGCTCAGTTATGAAAAGCCTTCGCAGGCACGCCTCTTCTTCGGGAGTAAATTCATTTCCTGTTGGACTTGTCAATGCATGCATTCCTTGAGAAGAAAATGACATACTCTGCGTTCGGAGAACAATCGACAGCAGCTGTTTTGCATAAGCCGCCGCAGTCAGGGCCGCATAACCCTGCCATTCTTTCTGTTTGTGAGAATCGGAGTAGTCAGAAATTCCGCGGATCACCAGGAATGGAAGTACATCCATCAAACCTGCCGCCTCCATCTCAAAGCAGAGGATGTTTTGTGGTTTAGCGATTTGATCACGTGTTTCCGCATCTTTCATAACTTGATTTGCAGAGGCGATTAGGCCGTAATGAAACCCGGGTTCGTCTGTCACTTGCGGTGGACGAGTGATAATTTGCGTTCGGTCGCAGGTTGAGCAGTCGTGAGCTCCGTCTTGATGTTGATATGTAGCATTGAAAAGAAAATCGTCAGTAGGCCGGGAAAATTCGTTTCTCGTGCCTTTGCTTTTTTCCAGCGCACTGGACATAATGTGTACGATGGAAGGCTTCCCGAGGATTTGGTCTTTCCTCAACTGGTTTGCTGCCTTCATTAGTATTTCGGGTGGTTTGTTGAGGCTCCCTGTAGGCTGGAACCCGGCGTGAGTTTTCTTCCCAAAATCGTATTGTATCACACCACTTCCGTGCTTAGTTGGCGTGCTGATCACCACATCACCAAGCCGAATATCAACATTCGTAGGTACTCCACCTCCAATTCCGACCAGTAGGCCATATTCCAGGAACGGAAACGTGGCTCGCATTTGTACCAGCACCGTGGTTGCAGCTGTGGTCCCGTAGGAACCCAACGGCAAGTTAGCAATCACCACATTATGGCCGTTCACGCGACCCAGTATATAGCTGTTGTGATCACTGCGTGCCGGAGAGACGCCCTCGTATTCTTCGTCCAACATGTTCTGAGCCGCAGCTAACTCAACCGACAGCGCGCAGATCCATGCTACGGTGTATTCCTTAGGCGAAAGAGCTAAACGGGCCATGATAGTAATATTTAAGCACGTTGTCATACAATAATGGAATTTCCAAGATATTATGTGAGTGTCTCTTTCACAGTCTTGATCGCTTTTTGGCCTGGGGGTGTATTGATTTTATCACACTGGACACTAGTACATCGAGCGGGGTTGCTTACACGATACTGCAGGAAGGCTGTGCACAAGGCTGATTTCGAGAATCGGGATGATAACGCAAGTCATTCAGCTGGCGGATCTGTGTTGTTGCAGCTTCTATCATCTTGCATAACCATTGGGGAGTAATGGGGTGGTGCGATACTTGTCGAGCATCCGTCGTAAATTTCTCATTTGGACATGATACTAGTCGCAATGATGTCTGCCGACCACCGTTATTAGGGACGAACGGGCAGAAATGAGAGTAAGCATCAAGGTGAGATTTCAGATAACATCTGCTGGACTGATAAATGACGAGACAAGGGTCGAATGTCAGTAGGTGAGGAGGCACTTCCGATCATACCGAGTGATGATTTGCGACTTGACCTGAAGTAGAGTGCCGACGAGCAGAAGCAAACAGAGGGCATTCCTTAACATTATTTATTCGACAAACAGGGTGGCGACGAGTGTTTCCACAACAGAGCTACCCCGTTTAGAGAAGCCCATGACGCGACCATGGATGAAAGTGGACAGGACATCTCATCATTTTCATCAATATTGTACTCACCAATTTCAAGGAGAACAGAAATCCCTTCGCGCAATACAACGGGGAAATGTCAATAATCCTGAGAGGGAGAAGTACCGCTTGAGTGATACCAGCTCAATCCAGTTTCAAAAGTAGTGGCATTTTTGGTCTCTGATGCATTCTTTAAACATGGCATCTGCCACAGACGGGCTCTTTAGAAAGGACCTGGGCTCACTATTGCTGTCTCAACCGTGAGGGGTTAGTGACACTTGATTTGGGGGGACTGCAGAGCTCTAGAATGGGACTGGGAAGGGTACAAGACGCTGGTCAGAGGAAAATCACAAAGTGCTGATGTTGCATCACTGGTTGGGAAGCTGATCAGTACAGAGACCATAGAAGCATCCGGAACCCACCTGTATCTGTCTCGATCGTTGTGCATCGATCATCACTAAAAACCCTAAGCAAACGGACAGCACGAAGTCAAAACATAGAGCAAATTCTTTGATGGCAGCTGTGCCATCCTGCGCCCTCAACAAGCACGATCCTTATGGTTGTATTATATAAATTCGCATGGAAAAAAGACAATCGTAAAGTCCCGATGCGCAGAAGGCTGGTCTTGGGGGAAACGTAGAAAATGAAAAGAGATGACACTGTCAGGAGAGAAGCCAGATATATATATATAACTGACACTGCCCTCATGTTTGGGATCTAACCAGGCGGCCAAATCCAAACAGGATGCTTCGTCATCTAGTCTGTTGCAGATCGCCGCCGCCTGGCTGAAACCCAGAGTCGACTTTTAGTTGACTCGCTACCTCATCCGCTTGACCGTGTCATCACTTGAGCTTACATTGAGCCTGTAATAATCGTGGCTGTGAGAACCGTGGCTTCGATGATGCTTCCCTGGAACTCTTGGTCAACTACCTGAGAAACGCATATCCAGACGCCATCGCGTATTTCTAGTCGCTCAATGGCCCCCTTCAAGCCCTTGTTGCCAATCCCTCATTGGCCACAGATGATTCTGTTGCATTCCGTGAGCCTCCGGACCACTCACACTTGCATTTCAATGGTCATCCTAGGAGCATCCAGTGGGTGAAGACCGACGATATAATGTTGGCTGCGACACAGTCCTTTTGCGCTGCTTGAGGCAGGCTTAGATCATAACTATTAGTAGCCTACTATGTTATCATTTTTATAATCTTACCTATCATTTTGTTTTATTCTATTGATTATAGCTGTTAATATATATCTTTATTGTTTTTTCCCTACTTTTTAATTATGTTGCACCGCAGCCATGGCTGTGCCTGAGGTAGTCTTGTATATAAGTCTTGCGCTGAATCGATCTGAATAATACTGTGTTGTAAGTAGTACTCAGGTGGTGTTGTGGATTGTGGATTATTGTGAGCGGCTTTGGATAGGGAAGGAAGCTGAATGCCAATGTTAATAATATTCCTTAAGATGGAACCCCTTGGAACATCAGGCGATGCCCTACTAACTAGTGGGCTACATGGCAGGCTCATGATTGAGTCAACTTTCATGCGAAAGAGATGGGATGAAATGAGGAAATGTTAAGCTAGAACTTGAGCCTTTGATCTCATAAGATGAAAGTGATGGCCCAACTTGGGAACCCGCTGTAGAATGAGAGATCAAGCCGAGAACGCAACATTCGGATTGATTACAATAAGATAATTTATATTGGCAGCGTGTTGTAATCTTTTAAATCGACGGCTGCAGGGCACAACCCAGTTAAACAATAGTGGGGTTATAACTAGGGCGTTACGGGAGGATGACTAAACTTCGTGTTTCAACTGGGGGTAACACTACCATGACGTATCCCGAATAGAGGACTGTGCTTCGGAGGAAAAAGCTCTGGTAGAAAAAATGGATAGTGCATTGCAATCTGGGTGTAAAGAAGTAGCTGTGATCTGCTGATTGCACACATCCTTACATAGTAAACCAACCACCAGATCTGGTCGAACACGACAAGCCACCACCACAGACCAAAACGCACCATTAAGCAACCAAATTGCTATATCTAGGTACATGAAAAAGAAGAAGTAGAAGGAAAAATCCCGAGACTCCGGTAGAAGAAAAGAGATAAAGACAATCAAGAGGAAACGCCAAGCGAACAACAGGCGCCAGCGTCTGACTAGACAACAGACAATGGGGACCTACGGATGAGCAGGATTGCTTGTTGAGCTCATCAAACTTAAGTAGGACATCGGAGAGAGGGATTTACGGCTCTCTAAAGTACATAGCGATCTCTTAATTAGTCAGTTTTGAATCTTAGACTAGTTAATTAATTACTGTACGCAAACTTGCTGAGCCAGTTTTTTTAGCATGTGATGTGATGAAAAATTTGTTCATTAAAGAGACTATCTCTCCACCTTCTGAAAACAATGTCGCTCTTTTTCAATGCAAGATCATCAAATTTCATCCGCTGTTCTATGACAATTGGGTCGTCACGAGTAAACTGCATGGTTGATAAGATGAGCCAGAATCCTGCTAGATAGGTTTTCTGCTTGGTACACGTTTACGTTAAACTCCTTACAACGACATTAAGAAAATTGAGACATTGCTATTTGATAAGAACTTTCAGCTGAATCATAAAACACATGGGCTCCTGCATTTGCATGAAGATACTGGAAAACCAACGGGGGACAAAAACCAGTAACGGAGCACAACAACACGCTACAATCAAGCCCCAAGATCTCGAAGACTTCGCTCGAGAGCTTCTCGAAGCTGGAGGGCCTCGTCTCTACGGATGCGGGTCTGATGTGATTCGGCGGCCAATCGAACCAAGTCATCGTCAGTGTAGGCGCTGACGGTGACTGGATCAAATACATTTGGAAGCTTAGCGAGTATATGTCGCTCAATAACTTGTCGACAAACATTGTCGACAAATGTTTTCATGGCAACCTATAATACAAATTAGTATGTGATGGTTGGGTTGAAACCGTGATCTTACCTTGTAGTAAGCAGCCAAATCGGTACGTGCATCTGCACAAGCTCTTTCCGTCATATCGACAATAATACGATTTTGAAGAGAGTTCAAGAGCTTCTTGATCTCAACTTGCGAGTTACTCACGTGGAATTTGTCATTCCAGTCCTCGTGAATCGCTGAATCCATTGAGTCCTTCAAATCTTGCTTAGAGCGGTCACGTCGTGCCTTCTGAATGTTGTCTGTATAATAGTGGTTATACGTAAGCGGATGGCGGGCTTCATCTTGAAGCAACTGTTCCAGCTCTTCATAGGCTTTCTGGGCATGTTGATAAAGCATATTCTTAATGCTTTCTGTTATGTTTTTTCGGACGTCCGGATCTTTGACAATAAATGCCAATCCGGAGTGGATGAAGCGGGACACCAGAGACACTACAGCACATAAATGTTGTCGACTGATACTGCCCCATCTCTCTGATTGAGCATGAAACAACTCAGTTAGCAAGGAGTAATTGTGATGGCCAGGCAATTCCCGCCCTCTGGTTTCGTGATATATCTAAATGCATTAGCAATATCCAGATATATAGGATGGTACTACCTACTTGCCGAATCCACGACATCATATCGTCAGCGGTCAGGACTATCTGACCCTCTTCACCGTCCGTTGATTCCATTTCTTCCTCATCCACCACTTTTCGTTTCTCGCTATTCAGTCTCATGTACGTGGCAAAATCCTCGTTCTTCATGTGAATGGCTGCGCGGAGTCGAACGGATATATCGTCGCCGGACACGCGAAAGAACTCTTCGTCCCGACCAGCATAGGCTCCTTCAACACCTGATTTCACTAGATTGTGAAAATCGCTGCTGATTCGCGTTAGGTATACCCGAATCTGACTTGGTGACGAGCGCTCTGTACCAAGATCACTAAGATCATCATTGACCTCATTGAGCAGACGCCGTACGTCTTCTCGCACTGTAGGTAATTCTCGTTCGATATGGCTGTCCAAGAGCTCTTGCAAGAAATTCCTCAGATTGTCTATACCAATGCGAGATCGATTGAGCTTTTGCCTCTTCCAAGGACCGGTCTCGAAAAAGACTAACTCTGATCTCCGACGATCCGCCAAAGAAGAACCGTTTTCTAACTCCGCAGGCGATGGGTTTTTGATCAGGAAAAAGCCCAAATTTAGTCTTGTTGTATCTGAGTTGTTCGCCAACCGCGCAACACGAGGTTCTGTACCTATGTTGATAAGGTCGGGTTTGGTAATGATTCCAACGGTTCGGTGGCCTTCCTTGTCAAAGTGACGAGCACGCTGTATGATCCCTTGAGTATCGATATCGCTACTTGCAGGAACCACAGCTAAGATAATGGTTCGCGAGTTCTCGAGGTACGAATCTACTAGATTCGCAACAATTTGGACATCGTCTTCGACGTCGGACACTGAAATTAATCCCGGTAAGTCGACGACTGTCAAATGTAGACCTGTTCTGCCTACAAGTTCTAACCGTAGAACATCGGCGGAGAAAGCTGGAGCATCGCTGTCCACACTATGCCCCCGAACGCCCATCAAAGTTGCCGCCGCCTCAATGATACTAGGTAGCTCTGTGAACTATCGTATCTGATGGCGAAATGCGCTGAGTCGAGTTTTATCCTCGATGGTACGAGAAGCATGAGGTATAATCGTGGCCACGGCGCGCTGCTCCTTTGAATCGTGGCGGAGAATAATCTCAGTTGCGAATCTCGTACAAAGACCGTCTTGTCGAGGGAATGGGATCCCAGTGATGCCTTCCAACACCGAGCTCTTCCCGGCTGATTGATCTCCGCATACCACGAGCTGTGGGAGAGCGACATGGTCACCAATCCCATTTGCGCGAACGCGGTCTATCTGGTTGAGTCTTTCAGACGTTCTGTTTGTCTGCAGATGAAGTTCATCTCCAATCCGCTCCCAGTCAAGAATTGTCCAGTCTACTTCCGTCGTAGACTCCATTTCTGTTTGCTATTACGATAGAGGATTGATTCAGGTTCGTAGGCTATGCAAGACTGGTCAGCGATAAGGAGGGAACCTAACCTCTTTATACTCTCAATCCAGGGCGCGTTGGCGACGGGTTCAGCTTCAGACTTCCGAAACCGAAAGACTCAACCAGATAGATCGCGTTCGCCGGAATGGAATCCGTGACCATACCGCCCTGCTGCTCTTGTCGTGAGTCCGGTTGCAATGCGATATCGACTAACATTGCCTATTTATAAGTTGAGACGACGAGAGGTCCTGCAAGGGATAAATGTTTCTAGCCATTGGCGGCCAGAGTTTTCCTTGCACTCCCTTACCGAAAAGAGTCGATCCCTTGCATTTTTCCGAAAGCAGACAAGAATTTGAGATCGACCGCACCATGAATATTGGCGATCATTATTTGGACTCTCAATGTACCGGATGCGCACATTCTTCCAATCGGGTGTTTCAAATGTCCCAGACTCGCTGTTTTAAGCGGATCGTCAAATATTATCCTTCTTATGTTTCTGCAAAGCAGCTTTTCGAAAATTCGGGGAGGGTCGTGATTCGTTAGAGGTCTCAAGTCATGGCTGAGATGGGGCCAGAAGCCAATTCGACGAAATGAACTAACTTGGGCTACACGGCAAGCTCATGATCGAATCGAATTTCATGTGAAGGGAGATGGAATATATAGGCGAAATGTCGAGGTAGAACATGAGTCTTTGATCTAATCAGATGAATGTGATAATCCAACTTGAAAACTCGGTGTAGGCTGGGAGCTCAAGCCTAGAATGAAACACTTGATTTGATCTCAAATAATATTATTTATGTTGGCAACGTCTCGTTAGTCTTTCAATCACTGTAATTCAGTCATAACCTACAGTGGGATAAATAAGTGTTCGCACCCCCTTTACTTTAGTTATTCAGAAGCTTATTAACCCCATAATACCCGTACAAGGGTGCGGAAACTTATTCAGTGGTACTGTAGTTAAACAAGAGTGGGACCCGTGGTGCACACAGGAAGATGAGTAAACATCGTGTTTCCACTGGAGAAATACTACCATGACGTATACTGCGTATTCAAAGTCAGTTGATTAAAATTGACTTGTCAAAAAAACTTGAAAAGGTAAACTCAGCAGTATACAATCATAGTCATGTCTTCTCTCCCACCCTTACTCTATCGTTTTCAACATCATGGCTCCTGCTTGAATCAAAAACTCTTCATTGATACAATAGTTGCCATCCCTTTGGGACCAAATACAGAGTGCAAGTGTCATTAATTAGAGAATTATTCAGATTGGGGGATAATGGAATCCAAGGAAACGAGAGAGCTTTTTTTCAGTGCCGTCAAGAGGATCCTTATAAGTGGCAACATTTTGGCCAATAGTCATTCCCTTAAGGGTCTTTCTCACTTCATCGAGAAGATCAACTCCAAAGGTAGGATACTTGTAAATCTGCTGCGATATTAAGTCATCTTCACAGAGAAGAGACTGCTCTACCATTGCTGCAGCTAGAAGTCGACGGACCGTGTGCCCTCGAGGTAAGAAAGTCGTCGAAACAATATGCTGGCTCGTCAGAAAATAGGTGTTGATATAAATGCCAATCTCGACGCGTTCAGGTTCGGGATTTTTGACCAGAATTCGCTTAAAATACTTGGCAATATAAGATTCGATTCCGGTTATCTTGCACATGTCTGCAAACCGAGCAAGCTCGATAGCGGCTGAAATTTGACTTTCTGGCTCATCTAAATCGAATCTGACTTCGCGAAGGTAGAGCCATTGTAAGAAAGCCTCCAGACTCTGTACCGATACAATCCCTTCCATGTCTTCTAGAACTGCTTGGAGATGCTGACCTTCTTTGAATCCATCTTCAAACATTGCAGAGAAATATGTAGATTCTCTGCAGAGGAGATCCTTCGAGACCGTATATTCATGGTCACTCGATTTGATTCGAATTTTGACGCTAGGTCCATGATATAACGGAAGGATACTAGATCATAAAATGATCAGGTATTTTTTTTTCCTATGAGAAGCATTACACGTACCTTTTCGCAAAATCTTTAGGGGTCCTTGTAGACATATCCGTCATTGCTTCAAAAGATGATAGTTTGAATTGATGATATGACAAATGAACAGATTTTTTACAACGTGCTCTCGTCTCGTGGAGTATTCTTTAAGTAGCCAGCATAATGTACACGTGACGTGGCATAGTTGCAGCTTATGGGCGCCAAGTTCAAGCTGTCACAGTAAGGGGCATGAGCTGTCGACTGCTGGCAGGTGACCAAATATCATTTACCAACAAATCATGAAAAGAGCACGAATCGTTGCAAAGCATTCTGCGCTATCGAGTACATAGGATGCATCTATTTGTAGAAGAGTCTCTTCTGACCACACCGCTAGTTCCTGGTTACACAAATGCCTGGGTCATTAGACCTTGATCATCATATAGTCTTCCCAACGAACGCGGGGTAAGTAATAGCAGAGGATGGATGGAAGTGGTTTATATGCATGAATGAATTCAAGAGTTTGCTGTATATCATGTTGGCTGTGCTCATTTATATCGTGCTTTCACTGCATTTTTACAGCCGCAGACCATTTCAAAATAGTACAATGTCTGAGAGCAAACTCCTCGACGTAATGAGAGCTGAGGATGAGCATCTCGAGAACGACTTAACTGATAGCATAAAGAAGTGAGTCTATTGGGAAGCATGGAAGGCCAAAAATAACGGTGACAGGTACCTCGTCTCCGGTGAATTCTCTGATCTCACAATCACCAACAAAGATCAAGAATTCAAAGTTCATCGATTAGTTGTCTGCGGACAGTCAAAATTCTTTGCCCGGCTATACAGAGGAGACTGGACAGTAAGATTGCAAACAATTTATGACGGCCGAAGACTAATCTGTATAGGAAAAAAGTGAAAATGCCATTTCTCTTCGTGACGACGATTCTTCCGCTATAGAAGCGATGATCCATCATATGTATGGATTTGATTATAATGGCAGCGGAAGTGACAGCAGTCGGGTATCACCAATGCTATTCAATGTCAAAGTCTACCATATCGCGGACAAATATGACATCCCTCAGTTGAAAGATGTGGCAAAAGAGAAGTTTGAAACGGCTGTGAAGGCTTGCTGGCAGATGGATGACTTCCCGGTTGCCATTGCAGAGGTATATAGAGGCACACTCAAAACAGATCGAGGTCTTCGAGACCGCGTTGTGATCATATCGACGGAACACATTGGTCAGCTAAAGGAAGAGGATGGTTTTCGGCGTGTGCTTGAAAGTACGGCCGAATTTGCAACTGATCTTGCACTGAACCTAGCTCAAAAAAATGCCCAGACCCCCAAAACGACAAAATACCGTTGCTCTAGTTGTAATGCTAAGTGGCTTCTAGAATGTGTCGGAGGGAAGATACAATACTGTCCAAACTGCGGTTATAATCGTTCTAATTGGTCGGGTTGTGTTGTTTATGATTAGGTGACATTATTGCTCATATCTGTGGATTGATCATTATTTGCTTACGACGATTCAGCTTCTCATTTCGGTACTTGAAGATCAATTAATTTTTCGAAATAAGCTGGCTAACATCATCTTCGATAGAATTTTCGGATTCGCTTGTATTTTCATCGTTTCCCGTTTCTTCCCCTTCTGTAGATTCAATGTGTGACTGGGTCTGAAGATAATAACAGTGTAATAACCCCAGGTGAGATAGATACCATGACTCTTGGCCAAGTCGCAAAAATGGGTGCTGTCTAACTGTTAGGCCATATAGAGCATGACTTCTGGAAAGGTTTCGTACCTTGAGAAGCTCCTTGGGAGATATTCTAAGTGGCATTTTCATGAATTGATCAGCCGCTAGACCTGACATGTGGACAAGCTTCACGTTGCTAGGAAAATCCAGAAGGGTAGCTGCAATACTATAAACAGCTTCTATGTCACGAGCAAAATTATCCCTCCCACCCAGTAACATGCTTCTGCCAATATCTCCTGCCGAGGCATTAGTAGGGTGATTGTGAATTTCTTGGTAGTGACTTACCAATTTGAACTTCACCACCTTCACTGACATACACTGTGTCACAGTTTAAGTTGCCGTGAGAAATGTTGAGGGATTCATGGATATAAATTAAGCCGTGTAAAATCTATATCTTGATCAGTTGTCTCACAGACGAAGTGCTTATGTGCTTCTGACCTTTTTGCAAATAGTGGCCACTGCCACCGCATCTCCCTTGATGAATGCGTGCAATTTTGTCAAGGAGGCCCCTGTTCTCTCATAACTGAAAAAAACCTCGTTCCGAGTCCTTGACACGTCCGTGAGGTTCACCAAATTTTGGTGACTAGTTCGCTGTACGAGGTCATTTGTCCGGAAGGAGTTACAAACGTTCATTTGTTTGACCAACGTTGGCTGAGAAGAGATATCGCCTATCCTCATTCCGTAGTAACCGTCTCCGTACATGTCTGGGAACTCGACGAAGATGGTATCCGTTCGAGAGAATGGAGATCTTTCCCAAGAGAAGGAGAGACGTTCGCCAGTCAACCGCTTTTCCGTGATCTCCTCGCATTCACCATCCTGAAGGGAAATCGATGAATCATTGGCCATACTCGAGATTAGCTTCACCGGCAGAGGGTATGGCTGGTTGAGCAACATCGCGGGGAGATGCACGATTTGTATATTTCAAGAACAGTGGCCATCCTTGAAGATCACTGAACATAGACGTGACTCATACAATATGGCTGCCTTTTCTCTTGTCACCTTTTTTGCAAATCCTATGAGTGGGTAGATTGTTTGATAGCAGGATTAAATTTGACCGAAACAACGTTATGACACGGTCTTGACAGCCAACCGTGGTCGTAAGACCATGACTAGGCCAAGTGTCCAGGGCTATTCCTACCGCACTCAAGCAATTACCCCATTACGGAATAAGTTATTTTAACTAACATAAGTTGTTTGGAAACAAGCGGATGAGTCAGCTCTATGTTCAAAAGTAACTACCAATTTGATTGGCCGAGACTGTACTGGAGCCCCTCTCTGTTGAGGTGGGTCTTCTCTTATCGCATACTAACTAGTTGCATCAGTTTGAAACTGGCGGATGACTCGGCTGCCTGTTCAACCTTTGATGCAAATACTGCACAAGATTGGCTAGGAATAAGTTGGCTGTATTTAACACACTCTAGTGCCGAGACGGCGGGCGACGCAAACACTCAGCTTGTTTAGGAGATAATTTTGTGGTCAATGCTGACGACCGTTGGTATCACAGTGAGGGAAGCTGCACTATGGTTTGACCAAGGAGTTTTCACTGATGTTCCTCAAGCGGCTGCAAATATGGTAAGGACGACTGACTAGCTTAGACAGAACGTGACACATCTGATAATCATACTGAATCAGACCCATCGCTATCGTTGCCACTAAACCAATCACTCCAAATTCTGTAGTCTACCGGCCACTTAAGAGTCTCAACTAAGTGTGAGATCTGGCTTGCGAAAGGAACGAGAGATTGATTATGATTGGACAACTCTGTGGTGGTACCCTTTTCTAAATTTAAAAGCGCCAGTAATTTGCTGTACCTACAATCAAAGTCCGTTGTGATGGATACTTTCTCCAAGCAGGGAATGTTGGATGGAAACAAAAAGGGTAGGAAAGTGATTGAATCGTTGTTCAAACTCAGAGACCTCAAATGCGGAAGCTGGACTCTGGAGTGATGTCTCTCTGGGTGAATGACACAAGAGAATAGGTGGATTTCTTCGATATTTTGTCCTAGTTTTTGGAGGAAGCTCAATTCGATATTGGAAATCGTGAAACAAACCTTCTTTACTGTCTGAGATGACCCCAAAAGTGTTAAGCCCTCGCCTGCGTACTCTTCTAATTCGAAAGATGATAGCCGGGGTAGCGTCGTGAGGTCTATCAAAATAGAGGAGCTACCAATGTGCTCGCAGAAAATTGACAAGTTACGAAGAGCGGGCAAGCGTGGCATCGTCCAAGAGCAAGTCGCGTCCATGATAAGGCGTTCCAACGATTGAAAGGAGCAAGAGGGCCCGAGGCGAGAGGATAAATCCGGCGCGGAACACATGTTAGGCTCTGAGATTCTGTAGTCTGTGCCTATATAAATTCTTCAAAACGTCAGCATCAACACGAGCCATGTAGAATTCTATAGCAGTTATATAAAATGGGATAGTGGTAACCGTACACACAACACTTCAAGTTTGGGATTCGTCCTAATAAGCCAAGTAAACTCGTGGAACTCGTGCATGAAGATGTGGTTAGATACAGCTCTCGTATATGCGATAACTCCCTCAATAATACATTAATTATTGTCCTCACGGGCAGTCTCCTGAAGTTCAAGGATATGGGAACGTTCTTCTGGAACTCGATGAATGTCTCGCGGAAAAGTAGTCGAACTGCGTGAACTCGCAGAGTTTGGGACGTGTGATAGACTGCCCACATGTCGGATCTCGATATCTGCTAAACCATCAGTATGAAGTATGTCTACGTGAAGAGAGAGGCCTTATACACTTTCCAATACTAGCTGCAACACCTCAGCTGGAAGGTCCAATAACTCTCGTTGTGTGGTCCCCATTGTTCAAGTCTAATTATGTGGTCGGTCGAAACAATACAGGGATCTCATGAAGCATGTATCTGTAATGCCGCATGGAACATCTTTATTAGACAGTACGACGATCGCAGATGAAAACGGGTACGTGCAGATTCAGGCACAGAATTTTTTAATAAGCGTAGGTTCGGGGGGCTGTGGGCTGTCGACTTCCACAGACAAGTGAGTCAATTTCATAGACTCACAGGAAGAAACTACGCTCTCGCGACTGGGCATTGTCATAGATCTCCCACGCAGCGAAGGCCACATAAACCCCACAACGAACAGGCTCAGCATGAGATAAAATCAGCATGAATAGAAGGGAGCAGCTGTGAGAAATTCACCAGGATAAACCGTCCAAGATGATCCTACAGCCAGAGTCTCAAAATCTCTTCTGGTTTCTACAGGTGGATGACTAAGCTTCATGTTTTTAGGGACAGACGAATGACAGCGATGTCATTTGATCCAACGATCAAGTTCCCAAACATAGCATATCCATTAGTCGTTTGGAAACATGCGGATGACTAAAGCTGAATGGTTCCCGAACAGATTCACGACTAAGCAATCTGATTAAAAGCAGAAGTCTGAAAGGAGATTACCAGCCGTTTGACTCGAGGCTATCAACCACCTCCACCGTGTACGCAGCGGAGCTCCGAGGGATGGAGCTGGCGTTCCAGATCGCACTCGACATAGACACGAAAACGAACATCCCCAACAAGTGTGTAATTTTCACCGACAACCAGGCAGCTATTCAGGTTAGTATACAGAAGTGAAGGAGGGCCAGGAAAGACCTGACAAGTACATAGATACCGAACAGTTACTAGAGCTATAAGTTAGAGAGAACTGTGTTAGCACGGAAGGAGGAAGCAGTTTGGGACAAGAACGGCTTACGCTTCGGAAGTGAAATGTGGGAACTCTTGTATTTATAGCTGAGCGCTGCATAGCTGGAGCGGCTGGGACAGCCTATGAATTATACATACATACATACATATGCAGTCCTACGTTAGTAGTTGTGCGTCCTAGGAAACCGTTCTTAGGAACAAATGAATCCTAGGTATCTATGAAACCTGGTAAACGCGTCTCAAAATGGCATACATTCCAGGTAGTCCATCTCGTGATCGCGACAGGCCCAGGTAAGAATTTCTAAGATGGGGTAACCACATGGCGGGGCTGGCTATACGTCGCAGTGGGATACTGGTCGAGAGCCCCATGCCCTGAGCCGCCGTAAAGACAAGTCTAGGTGTCTGTGAGGGCCAAAGGGATGTAGACATAGAGCAGTGGACGGTAGGCGGGGGCGATCAGGCCATGGAC
Organism: Talaromyces sp. PYS2902; assembly: GCA_023626235.1. NCBI lineage: Eukaryota > Fungi > Ascomycota > Eurotiomycetes > Eurotiales > Trichocomaceae > Talaromyces > Talaromyces sp. PYS2902. The sequence goes on from JAMAGP010000030.1 coordinate 48,699, forward strand.
CGCGGGACATGGACACATGGACCCATCCTGGTCGCCCCCTGGGCCATATGGCCCGGGCCATAGAGCCCAGCTAGCTCACTGGCGACCGTCGTGGCTCCCCAGCGGCCATGGAGCCGAATGAGCCGCCGAGAGGCGGTCTCGTGGCCGACGCCTCCAGATGGCCTCACTGATGGAGTAACATTACAGCGAAAACTAACGACGTGTGAGGCCTATGAACGCTGCTGCCGCCTGTTCCATGGCTTTGTTGATTGTCCGGTCCTCCGGAAAGATCAGAAACACGGACTGGCTCCCATCCTGTCGAGCTGACTGAAGGCATTGTGAAGGCATCAATATACGCAGCCGCGCGTCCCGGAGCTGGGCATGGTACGCTTCTACAAAGCGCTTTGCTTCGCGCTCGCAGCGAAGGAGATCTGACGGATCGACAACGACTTTCGTTCGCTCCGTCCATCGAGTGCCAGTCCAGACCCGGAAGATTACCAGCTCGTTGGACGGACTGGCGGGCGGTCGCCGTTCTCGAATCGTGTTGGCGGCTTTCCTCTTGCGTTCGACACTGCGCTCAGAGGGTTGCGGAACTGACAGCGTGTTGGACGGTTCCGCGGTCGGCGGCTCAGTGAGAGGAACGACCGGCAGTGGCGGATCTCCTGGGGCAATGGCAGGTTGATTAGAAGTCGTCAGCTGCATGTTGATCTGCGTGAGAGGTCGATCCCGGTCTTCGGGGCTTTTCTCGACTGGACGCCGATATGGACCTGGTCGAGCAGGCCGAGCAAATTGTTTTCGCCCAGCTTTCCGAGGTTGGCTTGGTGAGCTTGCGGATGGAAGTCCCTGGTTTGCTTTGCGACCAGCAGCGGCCGCAGGAGTTTGGTTGCCTTGAAGGGGGGCGAGCTCACCATTGTCGTTCTCATCGAAGAGATCGTCCCCGTTCTGAGTCTGTGTGAAGTCACTTTCGAATTCGTGGGCTGCTCGCGGAGTATTCTCTACCCGCTGCTTGGCTTCCCGTCGACGTCGTGCTTCCTCGGCGATTTTCTTGTCTTTCGGGACTTTTCGACGGGATTCTCTGTCGTCAGTCAGTACTTCTGGACTTACAGCTGCTCGGCTCGGTTGTTCGCCGCCTTCCTGCCACAGGTCTTCCCGAGGATGCTCCTGTGGAGAATTTTCAATTTCGTGTCCGTGATTCCCTTCCACCAGACTTTCAGACTCGCGCAACTGAGCAATCAATTCTGGCATCGAAGGCAGAGGTGGATTGGCAAGATCTACAACCGCCGATTCGGAGACGGCTGGAGGATCTTCTGATGGGGCGAGTGTTTGCGCCCATTCTTCCACCACCACCTCCTCAAGTGGGCTCTGCCTTGTGAGATTCTCCGTGGAAGACAGATTCTCAGCTCCAAAGTTTGCACCGGGGGTGAACTGATGCCCTTGCTTCACATCTACTTGCGTGAGACGATGGTCTTTTCCACCGTGATGTCTCTGAGCGGCCTGTTGTCTGGCTTGGGCCGATCGCTTGAGCCCCAAGGGTCGGGAACGTCGAGCAGCCCTGTGCTGTCTTGATGAGCGGAGTGTGGAGACAAGCTCTGCAAGAAGGTCATCTTCTTCTTGTCGAATTAGACCCTCACCGTCAGCCACTTCTCGCGGTGGTGTATTTGCTTCTGCGGGGGCGTTCAGCCTCGCATGGTCCTTGGCATGGTCCGGAATATGCTCAGGAGACGGCTCGTGGATGATGATCTCTGGCGTCACAATATGGCCCTGTATTTCTGTCTCGTGCGGGTGACCCCCCATGTTAGTGGGCTCATGACTCTCCTCCACTGGACTTTCCTGCTCGTGCACTCTACCGAGGAACTCTGGCACAGAAGGTAAGGGGGCCGTTGGGGGAAGATCGGCATGATCTGCAACAGCCGATTCGGGGATGACTGGACGCTCTTCTAACTGCGCAAGCGTTTGAGCCCTCTCTTCCGCTATAACTTCATCGAGTGGACTTTGGATGGGGAGATCCGCATGGGAGGTGGTGAACTGATGCCCCTGTTTGACATCTACTTGCGTCAGACGATGATTCTTTCCACCGAGACGGGCCTGTGCTGCAGCCTGTCGTCTGGATATGACCGTCCGCTTGAGTCCTAAGGGTCGAGATCGTCGTCGAACAGCCCTGTGCTGGTTCAAAGCACTGAGAATGGATTGACGATCTTCTATCAGATGGACTGACGGCAGTTCTCCAAGGTGATCAGATTCCTGTCGAGTGAGGGACACATTTTCGTCCAACTCTCCTGGTGTATTCGCTTCTGTGAAGCCGTGCGGCCTGGGATTGTCGTCGGTATCATCGATAACGAGCTCTGGCACCATACTATCATCAAGAGTGTCCGCCCCTTGAGAATCTTCCCCAAGCGCGGCTTCGATTTCAATCGGTTCCGCTACCGATGGGTCAACTAGCGTCTGGTTGGCGGGGAGTGCGTTACCTCTCAGTCCCTCTATTATTGCGTCTTCTGGCTGTGTAGATTCATGCTCATTCCCAGCGTCGATTTCCACTTCCGTGATATTTCCGGAAGACACGCGACTTGATTCCCCATGGCTTTGGTCTACAGGATGGGGTCTGGCGGCCGGTCCGCCCTCATGTCCACCATTGGACCTTCGTTGACGGCGAGACTCCCTCTGCCGTCGCCGAGTCTCCCGTTCTTGCCGCCGCCGCTGTCGCCGTTCCCGTCGCGCCTCGCGTCTACTATTCCGATGCTGCGTGTCAGGTCTGTCGATCACATGATCCGAGATCCCTGTCATTTGGTGGTCGTCCGACAGATTGAGTTCTTCAGGGACGAACAGCGGCGACGGAGGCGGATGAGGGGAGCTATGGCGCGTTGAATGGTCTTCGTCATCGGGGATTGGTGGAGTCTCAGACGGTCGACCAAAGAAAGCAAAATATACACATCTTCTGACATATAGTGCGGAAACGGACTCATCCGATGGTTGGCTCTCCATCTGATCAAGGAAGAGGAAGTTTTGCTCTTGTTCGTGAGTCTCGAGGCTGGGTTTCCCGCATCGGCTCTGTCTGGGGATGATGGAGAAACGAGCAGATGCACGACGGTCCCGAATCTCGATAGGAACAGCCTCGTTAAAACATGCCACGATCTGATTGACGAGCGTATCGGTAGAGTCGTATCGATAATGATCACGGTCGCGCGCTTTCAGAAGCGCTTCCAGCGCCAGCCGGCGATCGGGCGAGTCGTCCATGAGACGTTGGATCTGCGGTGAGTCGAAGCCTAATCGAAGGGCCAGTGATGCCATTTGGTGCACGACTCCCTCGTTGGCTTCTCGGAAGTTGGTTTTGGCGTGTCGCTTCTTTTTTTGGCGAGCTCTCGGCATCTGGAGATAGTGTCGAAAGGCAAAGAGCCAGAGTTGCCGATATCCACTCTCTCTGCCTTCTTCCACCGTCCCGGAACAGGGTCGGAATTCTGTCTCGGACACTTGCATTTGGTAGCGATCGCGACCATGTCTCGCAGGGTTGTAGATCTGCTTCATGGCGGACCGCATGGTACGCTTGCGCAGTGCGCCGAGGTCGACTAATCGTCCGAGGCAGCTCGCAGTAACCTCGAGGTAAGAAAGATCCTTAAAAAAAGTGTGCAGTGACGGAACGATCTCATCCCGACGACGCAAAATCCTCCAGATGGACTTACGTTCCGACTGATTGAAATTTGGGAATGCCGCACCACCGAGCACGAGGCCTTTAACTTTGGTCCGATCCATCCCTCCCGGAACCAAAAGCTGGAGCTTCTCCACAGTCATACAATCAATCTTCTCCATCCGAGATCGATTATGTTCAACAAGTGATGACCAGAACTCCTTGATAAAACAGAGGTAGTGAATAATTTCCTGATGGGATCAGCAACAGTCTCATGGCGCCGAGGGGATACGAACCTCATCACACTTCACGGCAATGACCCGAGGAAGGTTGCCAATACTCATCCCATTCCAGAGACCCGGAATTGGCAGCAACGAGTCAAAAGCCGAGCGGATCGAACGATTTTCCGGCTGTGACAGTTGTCGCATCCGCTTTTGTTTATTTTCTGTTAGCCGAGACAGCCATCGCTCTTCGAAGCGACCGCTGGCTTCGTACTGATACTGACGGACTTTGCGATACACTTCGCCATCGGTCGGGGTCGCTTCATTAGCATATTCATCCGTTAATTCCGTCTCAAGCTCCCGACTGATGTCTCGTCGAGAGTCAGACCCCAGTAATAATGAGCGAGGAAAATCTAGACCCACCGCCTAAATATAGATCAACTGTCCACCACCGGTCATAAGGTGCCAAGAACTCTCTTCCCGCTCTCAAACGGTGCTGTCCGTGCAGGCACGTCACCTGTCCAATCGGAAACTCGAGGGCGACGTAGCGATCTGGCGGCTGACTCATCAAAGAGTTGGCGTTTACCTCGTTGCCACTCAGGGCATTCATGAGGTGTTCCCTCGAAATGGTCGCCACGACATGATTCGGCAATGATAATCGGTCGCAATCTTCACTGTCAAAGATACGGCGCAGCCTCTCCACATTGTCCGGTTTGTACTCGGAAGGTAGGGATATTTGGCTGATATTGATCTTTGCTGTGCCCTGAAATTTAAGACGTCGTTCTCTTGCCAACCGTAGCTCTGTACTGCTGAACATAGAGCGATCCATGTCAGCTTAGTGTGACCAACGGGTGCTTCTCAAGAAAAAGACGATGGAGAAATTGCGGGAGGTGATGGGTTGGCATGTCGGGGTATTTATAATTTCATTGATGGCGAGTGATGCGAAACGCATGGATGAGTCATGTCACCGTTTCTACACCTCCCTGTTTTGAAGCTCACAGACTTAGTCTCCTTTCTTGTCTCCTGTAAGGTTTCAGGTATAAATGCTCCGTCTCCTATCCGATGCAGCCTACGTAATGAACACCTTTCTGTGGCTACCGGTTTTGTGTCTATTATGTCGAACAACCCATCTCAGAGTCTTGCTGTTGTTTCCTCTGGCAGCGCCTCGGTCAAAGCCTCGGATCAACCATTGGATGGGCCTACGGAAACCCGAGCGGATGGTGGAGAAACCACCATAGATAAAAAATCTTCTACTCAGCTAACTGGTGGTCTTAAGAGATTGAGACTGCCCTTGGCCGTGCTTCAAGCAAAAGCCGAACATCAGTTGAGTGGCTGGAATGATTCGCCCTGGGCATACTACAAGCGTATATTCAACTGTGACCTCGCCGGCGACGTTTCTATAGCTACCTTACGTACCTATCCGTCGGAGTTAAGGGCCATACGAACACTTAAGAAGGAAGATTCCGAAGATATATTAGAGAAGTTCCGTACAATTCGACATGAGAATATCCTGCTCGTTCGAGAGTACTTCACATACGAAGATTCTGTATACATGGTGTTTGACGATTTCCCTGTGACTCTCGACCACTTGGTCGCTTGCGATTATTATCCACAGGACACCCAGGTCTTATCCGCACTTGCACAGGTAACGCCACATGTCGTGAATATGAATATAGAACACTAAGTCTTGGAGAAGATTCTCAGCGGTTTATCATTTCTCCATGCATGTGGGTATGACCATCAGGCGGTCATTTGCTCCAACATCCTGCTGGGAATGGACGGCACGATTCAGATCGGTAAGAGCAACCCGGCATGCTGGAAGGGAGCGCTGACAAACTCCTCAGCGGCATTAGACTGCTGTGTAAAGGGTTCTCCAGACCAGTCCAAGTCGATCGATGCCGTCGCATCAATAGCCACATTGCTCATGCAAAAATATACCAAGTCCAACGGTGCCAAAGGAATCGATAATGTAGACCGCTGGTCTATGGATTCCCTGGCTTTCCAATTTCTCCTAAGGACAGATACAGCTGAATCGGTCGATGAGTTAAAAGATGTATGTTCGGATCACACCACTGACAGAGAACGGCGTATCTAACGGTGGTATAGTACATCCTCAAGATCGCGAAATTCTCAAAAGATCATTTAGCCGGATTGGCTCGATTCGCACTTATTTCTGCACGTACTTTCTATTCTATTCACTCCTAATTGTGAATAGCTGAACTTAGGCTTCGCGAATATTTTCTGTGTCATATTTTCCTATTGTACGAACGGTCGCAAATTCTATCTAAGCAGGTGCTTTACACTTGATTGCAAAGCCGTTGCGCGCTTCTACTGATATAGATATTGATTTTTTTCACCATAACATAAGTTTCCTGCGAATAAATTTGTCGTTGGTACCTTTTATGAGTGTAACTATCGTATCGACACAGTCATCTCAGAGTTTGTTATTTGACTCATATGGTGATCATTAGCAATCATGCAGAATGTAAAGAGCCCAAGCATTCAAGGAAGGGTACTGTCTGAACACATAATCTACTGTTGATTAAGTCTCCAGCAGGAGATATCCGCTGATCTGAAACATTTTCCCGGGGGTTCAATTGCTCGAAGTTAAAGTAGCGGTTGTAATTTATGTTTTGCTAGTGTAGTGAGTGGACAGAAAAAGACCGTCCATAACTCCATCAATTCATCAAAAGTGTATCTCGACAATTTCAGTGACCAATCAAGAATTTGCCGATTACTTCCCCCAATGCACTATGGTAGGCTGAAACTGGTAATCTCTTTCATAGGTAACACCATCCGGGGATAAGCGGAAGCACCATTCAGGTCGACTTAATTCCCCAATATCTTCCTCACTCACTGAATCATCGTCTAAATCCGAGAATAGTCGATCTTCCGTGGCATGATCACGAATGTGACGTTTTTCACGTGCCCCAGGCATTTCAAGACAATCTTCCCAAAACAGAATTTTAAAACCTGACCCGTGAAAGAAGTCCACTATGGATAACCGTCGAGAAGACAGAAAGATAAACGAGGTTAAATCATGACGTATCGAATCGGGCATGAGACAGTAAGCGCCCTTCCATGTCGCGAAATTCAGATGATGTGTTCCCTGGGCAAATTCCAATGCTTTCCGGACCGGATCTTCCACCGTTTCGATGAAAATCTTGACATGAGGAAAAGTTGATCGTCGCGTATACACATATGACTAAATGCTTAGTATCAGAACTTCAACTGAACGTTGAAATGGTTACTTACCCCTTCACAGACAGATGAGAGTTCGTAACTCTCTTCATATCTTAGATACATATGTATTTTCAGAAAGTCATCACCCCATGTCTGGAGTTTTTTAGACTTCAAAAAAATTCTCATCTCGTCCACACTCCATGGGACACGTCGGAATACATTTAGTACAAGATCCCCATAAACGATCCCATCGTATGACTTTAGATATGTGCGAAATTTGGTGATATCTTCTAAAAATCTGCCGAAAAGATCTCGTTCGGCCTTTTTGCGAGAATCTTGCATGGCTGGGAACGAGGGTCTTGTAACAAATAATGGTGACGACGATGATAAAATTATTTCTTTATTCAGTGCCAGTATGATTTTTACGTAGACCATTTATATACTATTTCAGGGTTTAGTGATGGCATTGCTTTCAAAGTAGAACATTCCTTACTCAAAAATGTGAGCCGCTAGTACGGAGCGTTGCCTTGGCAAGAAATATCACTACACATTCCGCAGAAACTCCACATTCAGAAGGTTGCTAACCGAGCCTTGTTGGTGGGTTTATGAACGACTAAATGCTTTTAACTCGTTACAACGCAAGGAGTCGGTTGAAAAGTGCCTCAATATGTGTCTAGCAGAATTTTTTTTTCCTTCTTTCAATAACGAGATTGGCACGGATTCAACGTCAGTAGTCATCGCAGTGCAATGAAGAGTGCCGAATTTTTGGAAAAATTTCGCACAGTCTCGGGAGATCTCGTTATAATAGGCAGGGATAACGTACATGCAGAATACAGCCAACGTATAGTTACTTATTATATGAATTATCCCCCCCCCCCCCCCCACCTAGTAAACATTCGGCTTCAAGCAGTCGAGCTTAAACTGGATGCTGACATCCCAAATGTGGGTCTAGCCGTTCCGCTATAATAACTATGTACATAAGGTCGATCATGTTTTAAAACAGGAACATGACGTCATGGGATTGTTGTATATCTCTACTAACTAGTAAACTAATGAACGCTTTAAGGCCGCAGAAACAGTATCACCCCATATTCACTGCGCGAAAATCTAAGACGGCCGGTAGTCCACTTCCTGCATAGTAACTTTCTTACCAAGGTACCCACGAACAACAGACTTCAAATGATCCCTCAATCTGTTAGACACGGAAGCTTTATTACTATGTTAGTATTCTGATCAGTTATCGGCCATATCAAAGACGTACTCAGTATCAGGATCTCCCCAGTCTGTTCTGGAGTGCTTGGAATCCTCTCTATATAGTCATCTGCCACTTCGGTTGATATGATTTTGTTGTAATCCGGCTTCCCATGGTATAGGAAAGCACGGTTGTGTTCCCCAAAGGATTCTCCGTCATCGTGGCCTGCTTCGGTGTACATCGATACTTCAAGTATCTGCAAGTCGTCAGACTCTATCCTCGAAGGACCTGGTATGACTCACATAGCCATTGGCAAGACTGTCGTCTTTGAGCAGATCATTGAGTAGAGGCTGCGCTTCAACAACCATATCTATATCGATTAGCTCTGTGCGTGTGTGTAAATGATCACTGTTTACCTAGAGTGTCAACTTCCCACACTAGATGCAGACGGCGGATTTGAGCCGTCAACGTATTGTAGCTATAGAGAAGCTGTTTGAGATAGGGGACCACGCCGGCAATACCAGCATTGCTGGCTACAGCAACGACAGTCTCATACTGACTTAAGGGGTGGCTGATCCCAAACGGACCCATCACGAACGCACAGAATGAAGCGGATCCACTGGCAGAGGCACGTTGATGCAAAGTTGCGGTGAATCCTCGACGGACCTGCACAAAAAATTCCAGCGTGGTCTGCTTCTCTGGTGACCAGGAGGTCACTACGAAGGGGTGTGATTGCATCCAAGAACCAAAGCTCACCGAGGGCATCCACAAGTGAATACACTGACCGGCACCAATGCCAAGGGGTCTGCCCAGAGTAACACGAATCTTTATGATGCGCCCAACATCTTTTACCAGTTCCTTTCCCGATCCTTCCATGTTCCCATCGATGGGTGGCTGAACAGGTCTACAGGTAATTGTTGCCCGCGGCTTTGGCCGGGATGAGAGGAAGCCGTTCTGGTATAGAAATTGTCCAACCTGGTAGACCGCGATCAAACAGAGGATAGACAACGGGACGTAGAGATACAGTCGTGGGAAGACGGAAGCCGAGGGCAAGTGGCGCCAAATAGCATAAATGAATAAGACTGCAAGGGCCTGATGAGTTCGCAAGAATATTTCATAGATCCGCTTCTGGAGGACTGGAATGGTAGATATGATAATCATTGCTAATGAGACAGCGCCCTAAATAGAACTTAGCTCTGACATCCTGATAACAAGGGAACCTGCCTACAATAATTGCAAAGAGGATCTCTCCTTGTTTTGGGTCCACGTCTTGCTGAATCGTCAATACATGAGTCGTCACCAAAGCACACGTCATCCACCCGGCTGCATGGTGTATCCATTGGTAGGCCTCTAGGGAAATTCCAAGGATATCTGCTAGGACACTCGGGTGAGGAGCCATGAATAGGACTGCCATATTAACAAGAGCAAGCCTCCCTGCCCGAACACTAGCCTCGTCATATGTGTGGACATTGTACAAGACGACAACGCAGTTCAAGGCGCCGTACACTAGACATTTGATGATGCCTGCCCAGGTCCAAGGTCCGAACCATCGATGACGATTCAGCATGTATGGATAAACGAGATATTTTGACACCAAAATAGAGAGCACACGAGCCAAATCACAGAGTGCGGGTCCCAAACGGGCCACGATGAGAAGTAACAGGATGCCACCAATGGCAATTCCATAAATGTTAATGGCATCCATGAATGATTGAGAGAATTGGATTCTAAACCAGAAACCATGCAGTGAGCAATGTTGTAGACGAGGGAGCTGAGGACCTTATATAGTCTTCAGAGACGGAGGCCTTACATAAGCGTCCAGTTTTGGTTTCAACAGACAACACGGCGCCATTATGTTTCAAAACACACAGGAATGAATAGTCGACAACCCTATAAATATGCAAGGGATCCCCCGTTCGAAAGGTGGTGTGCATCAAGTCAGACCGAAGTGAATCACTCTATACAATGACCGCAGATCCAAGTTCCGGAAAACGTCAACTGGATACTCCGCGAGCTAGGAGTCAACAAAGAGGCAGGCTCAGGAAGACTCTTTTCAAAAAAGGCTACACCTACAGTGTTGAGTGTGACGCTGATGTTTATATGGTGATCCGGCTAAGAGGCACCGGTCGAATCTTCACTTTTCAGTCCGATTCTACCGAGGCTTTCAGTCCGTCTCTCCGAGAACTAGTGCGCACCTCATCCCGTTGAATGGCTTCCCGTAAACTAATGATAGCAGGAACGCCATTGGCCCAAGCCACTAAAGACCACTTCAAAGAACTTCATCAGTCAAAGCGCGGAGTCAATTGACGAAGCCAAAGCGATGTCCTCATGAAAGCCATGTCGATACCGATTACCATTCCCTTCAAGATCGTAGTCAGAGACAGGAACAACGCTGGGTTCTGCCGGACGACTGTTACTTGCCTACGTTTAGCCTAAATTGGTATTGCAAAATTAAATGCTTTCTTTGTATATGGTCTGTGATAGACTCAATGAATGCATATGGAACAGATTTATTCCCGCCATATTAGTGAAAAAGTGAAAAAGCGCAGCAAGTAATTATATACGGAGCTAAGGAATATCAAACTGAAGAGACAGACTGCAGCCTGCAACGCCTGTCCTTCTAAGTCTTATTTGAAGACGAGCAGGAGCCTTTCCGTTGCGGCTTCCATTGCTTTCTCGGTATTGAACCACTGGACCCGTTCAGAAAGAGTATTAAATTCCGTCTGCAAACCGTCTAATCGGACGGAAGCATTCGTGGGCAATGAAGTATTAGCAAAAAGGGATTGAATAATGGGATCAAGTGACTGAAAATGAGCTACAGCGCTGGGATACGCGTTTCTCACATAATTGATCAAGAGCTTTAAGAAATCATCAGTGTATGTTCGGTTTTCCCTAACAAAAAGTGAGTCTCCTATCGATTACTATGGTCGGGGCTGGCTTACATGTCGCCCATCACCGAATCCGGTGCGCATGTCAGAATTGTGACGATTCCAATGCCACTTCCTAGTCTCCACCATCGCTTGCCATAATTCTTACTGTCCACAAGTCGATTATGATTCCACGCGATCCTTTCCATTATGGAGTCATGGGCCATTGCCATGGGTGTGCGACCGTTTCGGTGGTTCAATTTGTCCAATTCTTTCTCGTATACTGCAACGAATGTGTAAAGAAGGACTTGTGCCAGACGACGAGCTATGGATTTGCCATGGCTGCCATCCTTGGGTTCTACCAATATTCGAGACGCGGCGACGCATTTTTCCACTGTGGAAAAACTGTGATAAGGAGGAAGTAATACTGGTTGAAACTCTCGTAACAACCACTCACTCCAGTCATTGAGAATGACACAAGTTCCCCTGACTATCCGATCGCCCGTTTCATAGATCGTACGCAACGTCCCATCGTTTAATTTATCGGCCTCACGCAACGTCCCACCATTAGTGACTTGACACGCTTTACTCACCAGACATCTGAGGAGACCCATTTGAGGAGAGTTAATTTCGTTCGACAGTGAAGGATTACCCCGTTCCAAAGAGGAGAGTGTTGACGCTGACACGTCTCTATCTTCTCGAATAGCCTTTTCTCTCGTGGCTTTACGAGGTTTGCGTTTCTGTACACGGTTTGCTGGCTTCGGAGTATGAGAGGGGTTTGATACAGGGGTAGGATATGACTCTACCCCAGCGGTGCCCGCCAAACTACTTTCAGCAGGCATGGACTCCCCACTATCATGACTAGACTGGTTACAGTCGCTAGTGGAGACGGTAAGTGGTGATCGGCCCATGCCGGGTGACGCTGCCAAGCTGGAGTAAGAGGGACTGTCTTGGTCAGTAATACATTCCGGAGGAGTGAAACAACCAAGGCGTTGTAAATTTTGGCAGCTGTCAAAATTTTGCTCAATAGGATCGCTCATCTGCGCCAAGTCAGGTGTAGCACCGACCATGGACGAAGAACTGTACCCATAGTCGTAAGGATCGACCTGCTCCATGTGATGATCTACGACCACCGTGTTCGAGCCCGCTTCGGTGGATGGAATGTTCTGCGCGGAGAGCATATCGCGAGACAGTGTCCCGTCGTTATAACGATCTGTGGAAGTTGCACGAGTTAGCGGGGTCACTCAAGAGGACCAACATCCGGAAAGAAAAACACCTGGATAGTATGATAGAACTGGTGGCGAGGCGTGCTGAGGAGTTTGCGGTGGTCCTTGTACGTCGTCATCAAAGTTTCGGTCGAACAGGCCGCTCATAGATCCTATCTCAGAAGCGGCATCTACGGTAGGAAGATTGGCCTCGTGACCCAGTGTGTCCACCGGCTGGGGAGCACTGGATGAATTCGTTTCGACGGGGCGAATAGTGTGGGCGGGAGTTTCACTTGTATGCAGCACGTCGTGATCACCTAAAGGAGCTGTTCCAGTTAAAAAAAAAACCGACCTGTCATCATGTTGGAAAGGGAGCACCTTGATGAGACTGAAAAGCCGTCCCATGGCTGGTATGTATGGATATGCCCGGTTCCAGAAACATCTGGGTTAAGGCGAGTGTTTCTTGCAATAACAAAGGTTCCAGAGTCAGGAGTGAGTTCAAGTAGAAGGCCAAGTATTCATCAAACTGGCTGACCATTAGGATCCCTTACACAAACAAGGCTTGAGACCTCACCTGAACGCTTCTCGCATTATTGTATAGACGCTGGTAATCTGCATCCTGTATTTGTATCTGCAATTTCACATTAGAGACGAGGATCGCTTAATAACTCGGGCGGTAATATGCACAGCGTTCATAACTTACGGACGCCGAATCTATGAGAATTCTCGTTAGACTTATGGTAGGAAAGGTGGGAAAGAAGCCATGAAATTCCGCTGGATGAAACGCCGTCCCATGGCCGGTATGTATGGATATACCAGGTGCCAGAAATTTCTGGGCAAAGGCGAGCTTTTCTTGCAACAAGAAAGGTTCCAGAGTCAAGATTGAGTTCAAATAGAAAGCCAATAGTCCAGCAAACTGGCTGACTGTTAAAAATTCGTTATACTGACAGGAGATTGTGACTTCACCTGGATGCTTCTCGCGTTACTGTAGAGGCGCTGATAATCTGTGTCCTGTATTTGTATCTGAATCGTACATCAGAGAATAGGATCGCTTCATACCTCGAGCGGTAATGTTTATGACTTACAGCCGATGTATCTATGAGAATTCTCGTTAGACTCATGGTAGGATGGGTAGGAGAGAGATGGTAGAGTATCGCTGAATGAAAAAGAGAGTTGGCGACTGTCGGTCGCAGGAGGGCGAGGGAAGGTTTTAAAGGTGGTAGCCATGTTTGGCTCCTTTGAAAACTGAGGGCCAGGGAAAAGGTGGAAAAATGGTGAAAAGTGATGGGGGAAAATGGTGAAACCCGTGGTGAAAAGCGTAAGCCGGTGGTAGTGTGTACACAACCATGAAACAAGCCAGCTCGCACGAAAACCGTGGCCATAATTCCCCTTGGTTAGCGTTTGAAATCAAGATAAGTTTGCAAAATCTTTTTTAGCTTAACTGCGAGGAGTAGATTCGAAAGAGAAATCGTGGGAAGAATCGAGTCCGTGTCTGTCTTTAAAGTGCACTCTCCGCAGCGTAAACCAAGACGAGACAGAACGAATTATTGTCAAAGACGAGCTAGTGTCGATCCGAGTTAGTGTCAGTACTAGTTGGTATCAGTTCGATTTGGTGTTATAATGAATCGTTGTCGAAAACGAGTTGGTGTTAAGACCGAGTTGATGCCGGTACAAACTGGTGTCGGTTGTCGTCAAAGAATTCGTTCTCGATACAGCCCGCAGCCGTGATTGGGGATTCGCCCACGTGCGAATCAAATTAGTCCTGCCAGGCACCAGACATGCCCCTCAGCCAATGAGTGGAGTACGGAAGCGCGTCGAATTTCGACGAACCTCTTCTCATTCTGAAGCAAACAGATCAGCGGTCGATCAGGGTCCTGGTCCTAACTCTTATTGCCAGACACAAAGCAAGTCCTTCACAAGCATCCAAAGTACTCTGTAGGCTATCACTAGCGGGCATTTTCCTAATGTGGTTAATGGACCACACTGACGTCATACATTATTGTTTAACAGTCTCGATACAAGGTATGTACTCTGTAAGCAACGCAGTATATTCTGTGTAAAGAGCAGCTACCCAGTTCATCATATAACGAGTGACTCCGACGAGTGCGAGCTGTTTGATAGGAAGACCTTTCCTCTTGAACAGAAAATTATTTGACCGTAGCTTTCAGTAACAATCTATGAGTATTCTCCAACGTATTGCACAGAGTCGTAATACGTTATTGGTGCCGCTGAGAGTTTTCAGTCAAGCTGTAGGCTGGGCCAAGTCCCGCCGACAACGTGCTTGGTCCGGAGGGTTTCCCGTCTGATACCGTCTTGTCCCATACAGTGTCGGTAACGATCCCGTCTCGTGCTGTTTTGCACGCTTACGGCGTCGGTAACGATCCGTCTCGTGCTGTTTTGCACGCTTACGGCGTCGGTAACAATCCGTCTCGCGCTGTTTTGCACGCTTACGGTGCCTGTAACGATCCAGTTTGATGTCCTGGTATCGTTATCGACATGAAACGGGAACACGATTAATACTAAATTAACTTGTCCACGGATAAATTCTACTGAGGTTCTCACAAATACTTTCAAGTATGCCATTTTCTACCGGTAGTTGTGGTAGCCTGCATATCGCTTAGTTGCTGTAAATCCGTGGAATGAATGGCATTGCGGATAGCCTCTTGTACCCTAGGCACGTGATACACGTGACCTCGGCTAGGCTTAGTCACAAATTATTAGTCAGCAAACAATTTTCATATCGAGGCCGTAGGGGTCCCGATTCCTAGGGAGCAGCAAATAGCTGCAAACGATACCTACACCTACGTTTTTACCCTATCTAGCACCCGTACTGTTACTCTCTCGTAAAACCCCTCTCACAGTTGCGAAGGGTCAGGGTAAATGAAACAGCAACACCACTACCGTCTGTACATAGTAACACACAACGATACTGAGAAAAGATAAGGGTGAGCTTGCTTCTGCTCAATGGATAAGCAACTGGTTATTCGCAATTCATAATGCTAGTCGATAAGGATGACTCAGAAATTGTGACTCACATTGCTAAGAATGTTCCAGAAACACAGTGGCGAAACATTCTCACAACGTCAGTAGCTGGAAGGAAGGTAGGTGAGGGGTGATGGGCAAGTCATAATATGAACCCGTGAACTAATGCAAAATAGTACGATGAATCTCCATCTACATGTATGATGTCAAGATGTTCTTCGCATGAGGCTAGTCGGAAAATGATGACTTCCGGTATGGTTAAGTCAGGTCAAGTCAGGTTATCTGAATCCTCAGCCAAACAACATCCCCCCAACTCTCCTCACTCCCCCCGGATCCCCTTTCACTACAGTGAAAAGTACAGTATCGAGGATGTACTAGACAGGGTAACTGATGAAATCATTTATTTTATAAAAGGTCAATGCGATTATTTTCTTCTCGGGAGACTCATGATCGTGCAATTTGCATCTACCTTTGTATGTAGAATCACTTCCAACCAGGATAAGTTGCAGATGAATTGTGATATCAAGAGTCCGATCTGTTCTTGGGAATGGCGGGAAAAATGGTAATGAGCCTCATGAGAATAATGCCTATCTGTTAGATCATATTGGCGCCACCCACGACGTAGATATATTCACAGAAATTGCAATGCGTTTGTGACTTGTCCCATGATCGCATGAGGCCTGTCACAAACAGGAAACTTACTGTGATCAAGTCACATTCATCTGTTTAGTTTCAAATATGAAGGAATCTTCATGCAACAGACCATACTGAATAATAGAAACAATTTGATTGTGGCAAGGGCCTGTTTTTTTGTTCGACAATTTAAGAGGAATGGAGATGCGCACCTTGAATCTAGCCTGTCCTGGAAAATGGAGAATATTTTGTTTCATTATTATGAGGTCGCAGGCGGCCGCGGAAGAAGTATACTTATTATTCTCGTGAACTCATGACTGATTCCTACAATCGGAGCATTCCTAAAACTTAGCACATCATTCTCAAAAATGTCCGGCTCTATCCTGTGAATAGAGTGTGAGTTTAAACTACTTTATCTATTACCCATATCTCTATCCATTAGTATCCTCCCAAAGCTTGCACCTCGACGATGTGAAATTTGTCCACGTGGTGATGTTCTTCAACGGGAAAATATTTATTCCTGGAAACCTCTAGTAAGCTTTGTCTTCGCTTATGTCGTATGTGGGCCACTTATCACCGGTGATAAAGTCTAGGTCGAGGTACATTCATAATTTCTTTTATTGGATCATTCCAGATACCATGTACGGCAAAGGCGACCATCAGAAAACAAGGCACCTTTTTCTGTCAATAGAACGTCTATCCCCAGAACAGGATCTCCTGCGGAGCTTCAATTCTAGGAACAGATTTTCTATTGGTAGAATCAATCTTCTCTTATAGTCGTCTCTCCACACCTTCAGCTGGTGGGTCGCTACGAGACCCCAGGGTCTCCCGCGATTTCTCCTTTCTCAACTCTCATCATCATCAGTAAATAATAGACGACCGGTCGGTTCTGCGGAGACGTTACCATAACGTGCCCTTTTCTCATTAGGCTAATCAGTGAAGATCCAACGTTTCATGTATCGATAACAGTAATGACAAGATGTATTATCTTCTCAAAAGAGACTAGTTAGTCATCATTGTGTTTCTAGACAGGAGACTTACTAAGCTGCGGCCACAGTTCACAACTACGTCACTCCGCGAGAGGACATCCATAGTGGAATAATCGACCCCATTCGAGCGACGAGACGATAGGATTATTGGTCTTTCGCGGTCATACTTGCACCGTTTGTAAGACCCACTACATACCCACTGCTTATTGGTTGAAACGGGATCCGAGTTAATCCGCGATCCGTACCGGAACAAAACATCTGACTGATTACCATAGCAGTCCGCGTCTTTCATAATCTGCGTCGAACCGAACTATTGTACACATGAATGGCTGACGATAGCTCACCGGATTACAAGAGCCGTTTGCGACGGGCAGAGGAGTTACTTCGGCAGGCGGAAGATCGAGAACAACGGGAAGCAGCGCTACGCAGGCAGGAAGCAGAGCTACGTAAGCAGGCGGAAGACCGAGAACAACGGGAAGCAGAACTACGCAAGCAGGCGGAAGACCGAGAACAACGGGAAGTAGAACTACGCAGGAAGGCTGAAATACATACCCAGCCGACAGCTTTTCGAGAGTTTGTTCAAGCTTGCCACGAGTTATTTTCCCAACAGATAGAAGTCGGCACCCCGACTAGATCGACAAAAGGGCATATTCCAGCTCCAACTGGCAAATACTGCCCCACGCGACTCCGGCTTTGGTCGAAATGTCCACTGCAACAGCAAGAGATTTACAATAGTGTCTGTGATTACTTACAGCCAGCGGGAAGAGAACCTACTCGATTGTTTGCATCCCTTGCCGAATTGCAGGGCATCAGTCGGCGCTTCTCTCGCCGAGTTCTCAGAAGTGAAAAGGACTTAGAGAGCTACGAGCGATTCGCCGTGGAAGACCACGTCCAAGACATAATAGCGGAACTGTGCAAAATACCAGCTGCCAAAGAGAGATTCCGGCTCGGTAACGGGATTGCATTCGACAACCACGCGCATACCCTGGACGATCCTGAAGATGCGGATGAAGACGTGTTGGATTTATCGAGCTCACGACATCCGAGGGCAGATCAATTCTGTATCCATCGGGTTGACGGCGTCACTAACATCTTGCTCACCACGGTGGAGTACAAACCCCCGCACAAGCTATCCGTTGAGAACCTCCGAAAGGGTCTGCGGCCCATGGAGTTTTGGGAAGAAGTCGTCAATCGGAATGAGATCCCTGTAGAGAAGAATGCAAAGCTAATATACAACGCGGAACAGCTAGCGAATTCGGTCTTGGCTCAGGAATATCATGTGATGATCCAGGAAGGACTTGAATACTCCTATATAACCAATGGCCTGGCCTTGGTTCTCCTCCGCGTTCCATATCACGATCCCAGCACTCTCTATTACTACCCATGTGAGCCGAACCAAGAGGTAAGCATGGACGATTCTGCTAGTTTCCAGCAACCAACAACGACAATTGGCAGGGTATTATGCCTCTGTTTGATGAGTTTTCAATCCCAAATCCGAGATCAGGCGTGGCGTAACAAGGCTCGATCCGAGCTACATATATGGAAGACCAGCTTCGACCATACACGCTCACAGATTCCTGATGAGGAACTACAGGAAGCTCCGCCAGATTCAGAGTATCCGAGTTCGGAATCCACGGGCTCTGAATACTTACCATCCTCCCCACTAGAGTCAACTTCAGGGCAGGCCCGTCGAATCTCTTCCCGATCTCGAGGCACGTGCGTGGACCTCGAAATTTCCCGGACGGAACCAACGGACTCGTCCGATTCTGATACGAATCCGGCAGCGCACGGCCGAAAGCGAGGCTTCAGTCAAATCATGTCCTCTCCGTCAAGTCAACCTTCGGCAACACGTCCAGCTGACTCAACTCCCCGCGGTGATCCACGCCAACAACACACAACCCGGTTCTGTACACAACGATGTCTGTTGGGTCTCCAACAAAAGGCGACACTGGACGATTCCTGTCCGAACGTTCATCTCCATCGACATGGCCACAGCAACCGACATCGTATCGACACCAACACACTGGTACGACTGCTAAAGGACCAGCTCGATCAAGATCTCGATCACAGTTGTACCCCGTTCGGAGTCTGTGGATCGTACGGTGCTCCGTTCAAGATTACATGTGCTGCGTATGGCTACACGGTGGTTGGAAAGGGGACCACGTCCAAACTCTGGAAGGAAGTCTCTCGTGAAGCAGAAGTATACCAGATTCTTCGGAAGGTACAAGGTCTTGCAGTCCCGGTATTCCTTGGAGCTATTGATCTGAAGATGACCTACTTCCTCCATGGAGCTGGAGAGATCCGGCATATGCTCCTGATGGCATGGGGGGGAAGAGAAATAAGAGAGGGCGAGCGATTGACTGAGATCTCCAGGTCGAGGGCACTCATCCGCAGACTCGGAGTGGTGCATGGCGATTTGAGACTCCAAAACATGTTATGGAATGACGAACTGGGTCGAGTTATGATCATAGATTTCCATCGATCTGAAATCCGCCTCCAGCTGATCGGAGAGCGCGGTCATTCTTCAAAAAGGGCACGTGATATTCATGATGCAGGGCACTCTAAACGCCGTCGTCTGCTTTACACATGAAAAGTTGTGATGGCGGAATTAAGTATCAACTATGGTCAGTAATACGAAATGCTGGACTTGTTGACGTTCATCTATCACAAATTACTCTATCCATCTCAATTGCTTCATGGATTTCCCAAACGCGATAAGCCATCCATGACACTCCACACTTGATGCCGATGAAACAGTAACATTCATATTTCACCACGATGGACAACGACGGGCCTGTTAGTGCCTGATTCTGCAGACCGACATATTTAGAAGGTAGACTCGTTCAGGGACTCAGCTAGTCCGGTAGATGCTCGCATGGTTAGGCAACAGTCATGGTGAAACAGTGGAACCGAACTCCTGACGTCACGTCTGAGTTTTTGTTGGGGCACCTTTGTGGTGAAGCCAGGCGTATTCTTTTTTCTTCTTGAAGTTTCGAAGACACAGTGAAGCCTCAAACTGTGAGTTACCCTCCAGGCAGCCATCTGAAACAGGCCGATGATGTAAGCAGTGTGTTGAGTCTCAAACATGAGGGCATTCTTAGTTATATATACCTGGCTTTTCTCCTGGTAGCACTATCTCAACTCATTTTCCACATTGTCCTCAAGACAAGTCTTAAACATATCGTCTGGCGAGATGGTGATTATACCACGTCAGCTGAGAGCAGTTATCTTTATCTACTCCAATTTACCCATTTGAATCTTATTTTTTCTGCTCGGGGTTTACCTATCAGCAAGATTGTCTCTGCTTCTTGGCCGTTGATCCTTAGATCATCCTTGACGAAGTAATTTTCCTGCCGCTTCCTTAAGCAGCACAACTACAGAGACGATGATCTTCTGATTGATAGCACCGACGATGTTTAAGACCAATCTGTGTGGGGATTCCTGATCGTGGGACGCAGGACGATATAACTCGCATAACATCAACAGACTGCCTATCTTTCACCATTAATTAATGCAGGATGAGTAGGATGCGGGCGCTCTCTTCCTTTCGTGGTATGCCACCCCTACTCTTTGCGAATGACCAGGACATTGAAGTTTTCAAGACCACGTCCGCATCAGTCCTCATCCGAGGTACCTTTGTTCTAGGAGCGTGCTGGATCCTTCCTCACCTCATTATAGGGCTCTTGCGATTTCCTACAGCTAATAACCGAGCCCGGTTTCTTTATCAAAATACCGCTTTGTGGCAGACGGGGTTCTTGTGGAATGCAGCAGTTTCCAAATAGGCCACTGTCTTGATTGGCTCGACCAGCTTGCACCTAAGCAGAATCTCTCGCTCCAGGCTACCAACCGAAAACTATCTCCCCTTTTCAAATCGTACAGTGGGAGAGTATCTTGTTCATTGGGAACGTGACTGATTGATACTAGGCTCTGTCCACACCCTTCGTTTCATCAGCAGAACATCGTCGTACCCCGGGTCACATTACGAATCACAAAGTGGTGGGACAGATATCGAATATCAACACTCGCTCTCAGCTCTATTCTTTCCTCCTATGAAATCACATCGTTTTAAATGCATTATGGTTGACCAACAGTTTATGGCAACCTTGCGGTTATATCGACGCCTTAAAAAAACTCCCCCTACATCTTCAATGAATGGAGGCTGATGGGCTTCTATGAACGGTCATTGACTACAATGTTGACGATCGTGCACATGAGAAACGGAACGAAGATTCTCCGCTCTCGATCTCACCCTTACGCAGGCTATAACACCGGCAGTCTTCTGCAATCAAAACTATATCATTACAGCATTCTTTGACTCAATGTCTTCACCGAACAGGTATGACCCATATAAGGTCTACGACATCTTCATCCGGAGACACCTCCAGTATGAAGCATATTGATAAGTGTAAGCATCTCCCGTTTAATTGCTTTTTTTACTGAATATCGTGACTAGTTGACTGCTTGCTCCGCTGACCATGTTCAGACTCAATTAAAATAGCTATTGACTTGTTCCATCCCATTGGCTTGATTTATGAAATTCTGACTCATTTGCACTGCCTTCTGAACGTGGTGGTATTGCAACCGGTCTGCTTGGACCGCTGCCAGCGCATGACCCGCGGCGACAATACTGTTGATCTAAGACGAACAATGAGCCATAGTCAACGCAAAATATGCGCAAACATACCTGTCGACCATTGAATTCTAATTTGGCTAGCTGAGCCACCTCTTCATCGCTCAGGTCTGATGGACCTTGGGCCGTTCGAGCCCGATCAAGGGAGCTTTTCCAGATCCCCATCCGCTGATCATGCTTCAACCCTGGATACTCCACAATGATATGAATACGACTCAGAATCGCGGGGTCAAAGTTTGAAGCTCGATTGGTGGTGAGAAACATCACCCCTTCAAACAATTCAAGCATTCGAAGGAAGACAGCGACAATCCCATTCATAAAATGGTTCCTTTCGGTACGAGTTTCGAAAAACACATCCGCTTCGTCGAGCAAGAGAAGGGCATTCCAGTGTTTCGCGGTTGCGAAGATATTCTGCAATTGTTGCTCCAGTATCCCGGCATTGTGTAGTAATTCTCCCGCGGACATCTATTACGATTAAAATGAAATCTTGACGGCGATTGAAAGATAGAAACGCTTACTGAATATAGCGGCCGCTGAAGCTGCTCCGCAACAGCTAGGGCGGTCAATGTTTTTCCAAGGCCGGGGGCTTCACTATTGACGGTTGGTGAGTACAAAGTGTGATCCTCGCGAGTCATACGTACTGAAGCATCACAGACAATCCGCGTCCCTTTCCGGGTACTAGATCGTCGAATCGTGGACCCTCTACGATGCCGAGGCGAGTCATTGCCGATGCCATGATGAGCTCTTCATATTCGGACTGGATGTCGAGTCGGTCGAAAAGCGAACGGGACCACGCTATATCTTCGATATCCATGACGGCAAATTCGCCTATATTAATATGTTGGCAATCTGTGAAATGTACTTCTCATCTGTCAACCTCATCCCAGGATTTATCGTTCAAGCAGAAACCGGGGACCGTGGGAGAACAGATCAGGTATTCGTCATCTGCCAAGTCTTTGTTTGATGCAGGACTCGTTGGGGTAGGTAGGTGATCGCAATGTTCAACAAGATGGACACCAGAAGAACCACGTACAGAGGCTGCTATCGCCTCTGATATGTTGAAGCCAGGACTATGTTCACGATCCCACCCATGATCTCGAGGGTCAACCTCAGGAAAAAAGGTCCACATATGTAATCTCCTCGAAGCCTTGCATCATATGAGCAGATGGATCTAATGCTTTAATATTCAGAGTCGGGTCGATTTCGGCTGCTGATAATTCGGCTTCATCCGGCGAAAAAATGCCGCATCGATCATCACACGGCTGTCGATATTGCGCTTTACTTTGATGTCGTCCTGCACCACAAAGACTTTGCCTTTGCAATGGCAGTGATGGGATCCCCGCAAGCTGTAAACTTCTTACCGCACGCAATCAACTCGGTCGTCACCTGCCTTTTTTGGGGGTGATACTGCAGAGGGAAGCAAGGCAGCAATGCCATTCGCTTCACGCCGGTGAACTTGGAAATATTGAGGTCGATGGAAGCAAAGCCAACTTTCTCGCCGTCCGAGTCCAGGTACTGACAGCTCAGATAGAAACGGATCCGGAAGGCGTGGTTCTCTCCACCCCAATGCCGCATCGAAGACATCGCGGCTTCCCGGTTCCGTCACAGGTGGTATACACAATTTCATTCGGCTTAGAAAGACACCAGAGTAAATCGTATGTGATATCCCCATGTTGCAGTAGGTCGATGATCTGTTGCGAGAGCGATGCATACTTTTCTCGAATGTAGCTGATCAGAAAGTCTAGGTGCGCGACTTGATTTCGTGCCGCATCTTTTGATTTCTTTTGTCGATGGTCTTCGAGGTCGGGCAGAACTTGAAACAAGAAGCGAGGCTCAATCTACGTGGTATTCAGCACCATGCCGCACGAAGGAAACTCTTAGTCGTTACCATTGGCTTATCCGCCCTCAAGCTAACAGCCTTTACTTTTTGGAAGATGATGCGCAAGACATCCTGGAGATACGCCGATTTGATGTCAACACGTGTCGTCTCCTTTCCATATCGATCTGCCAAAGGTCAGTTAATGGGCATGATGAATTTGGTTAGCCATACCAATCTCGAACCGCTCCACCAGGACATAAGCGTCTAACTCGTCCACCGCTTTCTGTTCTTCCGCATCACGATGTGTGAAGCCCCCCAGTGCCTTGTTCCAACTTCGAAATGTGAGTCGCAATCATTCCTCTTGGGTGGCATACTTACATTTGTCGGACCCTCTTGACTTCCAGTCTCGAAGCCCTTTTCAATTTTGAGTGGCTTTGATCGTTGACTACCCGGACTTGCCCTTGCTTGCCGAGTCTATCAGCAGGATCCGGACTTGCCGTGGGAATGAGTGTGCATCTCTGAAGGAGTCGTCCTGAAGATGGAAGTTGCGCCGTCGGTAATGCTGGGGAGCTCCCTTCACGCGATAATTCGACATGATCATGGCTCATGGCATCTTCGAAAAGGTGATCCCGAATCATGGGACGGGCGTTAGGGTGGCGACTGAATTCTTTGAGATTGGAGATCTGTGACATCTCTGCTTGTTCTTCGAGCTTAGTGTTACGTTTCTCTGTGGTTGGACTGATTAAACCTCCGTTGCCAGACTTAATTCCATCCTGCAGTGTGGCTTCTGATACAACAGAATCGGGAGCATTCAGCGTGGATTTTGCATCGATAGAAGGCGCTTGTCTGGTTATGAGTTGCAAAATGAGGTGCAATAGGCGTATCAAACCAGGTGATTGATGATCTCTCATAACCGGAGAGTTCCAAAAGCTTTCTATCTCTCATGAGTTGCCAAATCATCAAGTGGGGTGTCGTAACATACCCGTGGAGTTCCCATGCATCTCATGTTCGCAGGCAGCGGGGGCTACCTGACGTGATCTCGACCTCCCTTGTGCGTTCACCGCAGACTCCAACAGCTCTATCAATTGGTGAATCGTAACCGATCCTGAGCCGTTGTGGTACGGGGTGTTAGGGGCCGTTCTCGTTGTCACTAGTTGCAGGTTCGAAGTGTTGACCGCTGTGTCTGAGGACTTTTCGTCTGGGGTGACTGTCATGAGACGTCCTAATTGGGCCTCAAAAGAATGAGCTGTTTGAGGTTCTGACGGCAAACTAGGATTTCCTTTCATATAGGAGAGCAATTGTTGGATTTTACGGACAATCGGCTGATCGTATTTTTCAGCATGCTTTGGAGAACGCCCATGACTTGGACTGTTGGGTGGTGTGGGCACCTGAGCATGAAGGTGTTCCAGTCGTTTCTGGGAGTTCGAAGCCATGTTGGGAGATTGATAACAAGAGTTTTGTGAATGCCCTTGATTTTCTGCTATGAAAAATGCAGTTTGAGGATCAAGGATAACAAAGATGGGAAAACTCGGGAGATGGGTGTTCTTTTATGCCTGGCGGTGACTTCATATGCACACCTCGCCCCCAGGTTTGATTGGAAGGCAATGAAATCTGCACTATAATCAGCTTCGGCGGTGAAGTGTAGATCGACGATCAAGGATACGAATGCCTGCATCTTGATGAGTCCAACCGAGATGGTGTTCAACGAAAGTCGTTCCGGCTTGCTCTTTCGGATCAAGTGTCATCCCATCTGACAAGTCATTGCGGCAGACACTCTGTCCATCCTACAGACTGTTATGCGGACTATTACGACCCACATTACCATCTAGACGCTAAGTCAGGTTAATGCGTACGAGGCCTGCTTTTCAAGCTCTCAATTGTTCTTGCAATAGGGTCCTGGTTAATGCCAATCCGGGCACAGTCTGATGTTCAAACAACCATGCCACGGAGTCTTGGTTGGCACTGGTATCTTCCCTTTCCAAACGCTGATTAGATGTCGAATCCTCGAATCCTCGAATCCTCATGGTGGGCCGCAGAGTAATCTTGTCTTGAATTTAAGGTGCGACGGCTTTCACACGTTCAATGATCTACAATACTTTCGAGCTCCACTGACTAGCCATCCTCATCTTTCACAGTATTCGAACCTCTGTCACCTAGGCACATTTTCCTAGTATCTTGCGGGCAGTATCGAATGCTTCCTCCCATCCATGAGGTTCGGTTTTTGGTGGCCTAGTCTCGGGTTCCCATAACATACCAGGAGAAATGATGTTGTCTTCAACAAAGTCTCTTCGAAAAATGGTGTAGTGACCTGATAACATTGGATGTGTCGAGTGGAGGCCACCCAAGGAATCATTGTCTTCATGGATGTATCCTTCCTCAATCAGCGCATTAATGAGATGCGTCCTCGTCGTTTTTCCTATCCCGTTCACGAGGAAGTCGACATCCGGCACATCGTACACAGGCTCGCCATTTGAATCATGCACCTCAAGGGTAACTTTTTCACCATTCACCCTGGCCGTTTTCAAGCGGCCTTGTATTGGTCGACGCACAAACTTTCCCTCCGACTCGAGCTGTTCGCTGAGCTGTACCACTCGATAACTTTGGGATGGTAAGACGACTTGACAGAAATGACCACAATAGCCTAGGTCATTTGCGAGCCATACCAGGCGTTTAACCAGGGGACCGTTTCCACTTGTGATGATGGTAGCCTGATTCGGGTCCTGCTTGATGAGAGACTTGATATTTTCGATCAATACTTCATCCTCATCTAAAGTTAGGTGCCAAGCTTCGTTTATTCGAAACACTATTTCCTCGTAAGAGTCTCTTGGTCCGATGGCGTAATCCCTTACCAATCCATTCTCAGGGGTTCTCTCGTCGAGAAATTTCGTTATCGACTCCATTGCGTGGCGGGAATGCGTTGCCCATTTCCCAGGTGGCTGATGCTCATTAAAAATATGAACGAAAAGGCCAGTGCTGAGATACTGAATTTCGCGTCCAGGGGATCTGATAATCCCCACAGATTTAATGGCGTTCCTGTCTTCGCATAGCACGACATCGGATACATATCCCGGAATATATTGATGTTTCATGTTTCTCTGGGCAGGAAGAAGTGAATCTGGAAGTCTGATCCTCTGTTCCGGAGCGATCGGAATAATTTCCAGATTCCGCTGCAATCTCTTGCTCAGATCTAGCTCGCAGCCCAGAGCGATCGGTCCACCACCAACAATTCCAACGCGTGGAAAAGCACTTGATGGATATCCCGAAGCGGTGTGTGCTTGCTGTAAATCAGAGACAGCCTTGATAAACTTCTCTGTATCTTCAGAACCCAATAAGAATTCTTTCAAGAATCGATCATTTCCGACGAGATGGCTCAAGCCCGATTTCTCTAGATTGAGTTGACGGCCTGTCATCAAGAAGACTGGCTTATTATTTTTAAGCCACGATGCTACCATGTCGACCGTTACTTCTTGATATATCACTTCAAGCACTCCAGCAGCAACCATATACTCAAGAATGCCTCCCTTCGTCTCAATCACTTCCCTTTTCGACATTTTTTCAGCGTCGGGCAGGTCTCGGTATGCCTGCGACCCTTGGGATATGATAGATCGACGTTTTTTACTCAACGCTTGGTAACAAGGAAGGTTCATGATATCTCGGATCTCGCTTGGTAATCTTCCAAGCTGTTCAGGGGTAAAGTCAGGCATCAGGTGAGCTAGAGTACGCGCATGATGGAAGCCTAGAATATCGTCTTTCATGTTTACTCCAATCTGGCCGGCACCGAGCTTCTCAAAGGCCATATCGAATGCCTTGATCTTTGCGCCACCGGCTATAAAAGCAGTCGCGTAAAAGGGAAATTCCCACCCTGCGCCCACAACAATAAATTCTGATTCGACGTCCCTTGTGATGGTTCTCCCAGGGAAATTCTCGTCAAACGGAGCGTTCAAGATGTTAGGTCTTCTCGGTAATTGCATTATTTCTTTCACGCGAACATCGATGACTTTAATTCCAGTCGAACGTATTGGTTGATCCATGGTCTGGGCAATGCAGAGAGCCTTTGGAATACTGTGCGTGATCAGGATGGTCAATCGGACGTTGGAAGCAAGTACGTGTGAAAATTTTGAAGTTTTGCTCGGTAGAAGGGCAAGAATCCTGAGTTCCAGTGTGAGCTGAAGTATAAGATACCCACCTGCGGCATTCTTCTAATGCTAATGAAAGAAAGACTAGTCATTACCAGTACCCGGCAGAAGAGGCTGCTGGACCGAGCCTACCCACGACGTAATAGGAAAAGAAGCTGGTTCCGTGTTCTAGTCTGTTTCGTACCTCCTGATCCTGGGTTTGAAAGCATTGTGGCATTGCCTTGCAGATTTCGTGTTCTGTTGATTGGAAGGCTAGATTCGAAAATATTTGAAGTGGGTCATGTTGCCAACAAGTTGTGTTCACTGATCCGCTATAGATACATACTCATGAGCTCGCCTAAGATGACAGCCTAACGAGATGCATAACTTAGTCGTCTTGACTAGCATAGGGGCCTGAGCGAGTAATGCTATCTAAGCTCAATTGGGAGTTGCATATGCACGCCGTAGTAGTGCACAACTAGCGTTTTCGACATGGGCTAGGCTTAGAATTTTTGGTTGATTCTACAGCACGGGTATGTTGCGATATATTGAAGATGGAGATTGACCGCATCAGCAGTGATGACAAAAAGCTTTCATACGCCACTAATTTCACATGTTTTTTCTGGTACTTCCACGTCCCAACTTGGACCGATCAACAACTGTTATCGTTCTTATTTTCAAAGTTCCTTATCCCCAGATGAGACACGAGCAGACAGAGAAGAAATAAGCAGAAATTGGCCTTTATCCAGACTAAATAGAGCTATCTAGTCTCGGAGAAGGGTAAGCTTTGACACATCACGTTACTTCAGTCCGAGACGAGGCTGACGCGTTTCTCGTGGGAGAGCTGAACTGGGCCGATTTCGTATGGTCGTCGTTCGTCATGTGCTAGTTCTAGATTGTATCCTTTTTTCAGTGCATCTTACGTATACCGCTAGTCAAATAGGGCTCGATTTGGCGTTCCTTATCCCCACTTGCATGGAGCTGACTATGGAATGTTTTAGGGGCTATTCAGAGATGCAGCACTCTCAATACCAAGCACCCTGAACTGGCTTGGTATAGCAGACATAGATTCGATAATACGATTCTCATTCTTAGGAATATTTTATGCTATACTCTTCCCTTCCTTCGTCTTCCTTACTATTAGTCCCGCGTTCTATATTCTCGACAACTATTCCGTATCAAATCAAGATGGCCAAGACGCAGGCAACACGATACAAGCAGCGCGCACCAGAGACTATAGTAGTGCAAGACAAGAAGAAGAGAGATCAGGCTACATATGTGCGAACGCTAATAGTCATCTAGCCAGCCCATAGATCATGCCTGAAATGCATGCAGAAAGGAGAAGATTCGCTGCTGGCTTGGTGAGAGTGAACCTTGCCTACGTTGCACTAAGAAGAAGTTGGCATGTGTTTTGCCGCCGCAGAAAGAAGAGGATGATCATTTGAGATGGCTGGCACAATTAGGGGTGAAACCAGGACCGTTCGCGGCTCAATAACATGGAGGCCTGGAGGCAGAGAATGAGATCATATAAGTATATTAGAGACTGGCATGTTCTCGCAGCAAAATTGAAGACGAGTGAATTCTGACACACATTGTAGGTAATGGTAAAGATCAAGTTCGAACCATTTCATCGACCACTTCGACCATTTAGTTTTCATTCCTGCCCCTTATAATCTATTAAAGCGCGGTGTCTAGCAACTTTATAGATTTCACCTAACTGGTTGATCTCCTTACGCATAAGTAAGCCCTTCTTAGACTGTACTGTCATGACTGCTTCACGAATATGAGGCAGGTCTGCAATTTGGGCGATAGCTATAAGAAGACGACGCTTCTCTTCAAAACCTGTCAGAGCCCACATGCCTCCAATTAGATTCATTATGCTTACCACAGGCTGGGAATCCTTGGACATCAGTGTGCTGAAACCCAGGCGGCCACCATTCAGGCCTTGTTTTCTCGCCACCAATGTACGGATGAGTGCGGCTCTTTGTCGGGTCAATGGCGGTAATTAACTTCCTCAAGATTGTGCCCGTTTCATGAGCGTTCAGTTCTGAAAACACGGCTTCATATAATATTTTGAAAATTTCCTGCCGCCTTTTATACGCGCTAAGCAATACTACAAACCCCCTTTGGATCTGGTGCTTTGCTGCTTCCTGCAGAAATCTTAGGGACAACATCGATTGCAGTCCTCGAGTTATATCCGATGGATTGGTCGACAATGGCGATGGCTTCATGATCTCATATTCCAGTACCGTCGCCGCATATCTGAAGAGCTTTTTCAGGTCGTGCTTCTGGTCCGTACTTTGAACGAGGATAATTGACATGTGCTGTTTTAATAGCTCATGTACGTCAACCGGAAGTGATTCGTAATTGGATGAATTCAGCAGGCGAAAAAGTATTGCATAGTCTCTCTTAAGCATAATTCTTTGGTTGAGTGCTTTTAACAAATCCAAAACATCGCTAGGCTGTGTCGCATCATCGAGAGAGTTTGGAGTATCATAAGGACAGAGCGCAGCAAGAGCATAGAGCGGGCTTGTATTTGCAGTACTTAGGATGAAACATGTTGATTCCTGAATCAAAAGTCGTCGATTTTCAGATACGGATCTGGAATGTATATATTTCCGGTACGATTCGATGTCGTGTGGGATGGAATTCAATGCGGTATGCAGCCTGGGAAATAATTCTTTAACCCTAGGACTTTGTTAGTTTGGTACATTCAGAGGGTATCATCGTACCTGAACAACAAATCTCGACTGGCGGTTAATGCTAGTGAGCTGTTCATATTTTTGGTGTCATACTCCCCATGGATGGTTTGATTTGAAAGACAGGCTTTACATGGCAGTGGTTAAGTTTATACAGGAAGAAGCTCTTCTAGCTGAAACAGATCTCCTCCTAGCAAATGATTGCTAGCCGGGGTCAGTGAGTCTAGAACGAAGCTAATTACTTAGGCTCAGACTGACCCTACTAGTCGATTAACTAATTTTTCCTTTTTTTCTTTTCTTTTTTTTAAATCAGGTAAAATCTTGCTGATTGGCTTGACAAGGAATGAGACTGGAGGAGAGGCTATGTGTCAGGAACGGGTTTGTCTTTCTAGACTCGATCGGATTCTTGTACGAATATAGGACGCGCTTAATTGCGCCCTCTAAAACTATGAACAAAAACATGGTCCACCATCAGCAGCCTTTTAGCAAGGCTTCGCTAAGCGATTCTCACGCTTGGGACCTGTGTGGCCCTCTCCAATCGTCATATCTGAACGAGAAGAATTGCCTGATGCAATTGCGCCCCAAAACAACTCATACCCATACCGCTTGAACTCTGTCTCGAAGCTGTCTATGCGTTGCAAGATTTGTGCCAACGTCTTACTTTCATCGTTTACGTACTTTCGAATGGGATGCGTGATTAGATCCACGTTGATCTCTGGCATATCACCGTCTCGGGCACATAAGAAAAGATATGCGAACAGAATTCGTTTCTGAATTCATTTAGTAGTTGATTTATACTTAGAGGGTATTAACTCACCCGCTGCTCCATGACGCGAGACCCTTCCAGTTTTCCTGGATGTTGGCGTATGTACGACTGGAGGGTATCATAGATTGCGCGAGTTTCCACTTGAAAGTCCAAAACCTCGTCCGGAATTATACCGCAGGCTACTTTCACCCAAGCAGGATAAGGGACCCTCACGAATAGTTGGTAAATCTTTGTATGTAGCCGTGCTAGAGCCATAGTTTCGTTTTCTGATAATTCCCGTTTTGTGATGTGTAATCTGAACTGATGTGGGTGTCTGGATGTTGGCGTTGAGCCTTTGAGTAACTTCTGATGCTGAAAGTAAAATTCGTTGTTGTAGGGACGGTATTTCTCTATCCAGGATATCAATTCTTTGTCTTCATATCGATAAGCGGCTAGGATTTCTCTAGGTCTCAAGGCCGTTGCCTCTTCGATCTCGATTGGATCCATGGTTTTCGGTCATGGCAGGTTGGCTGACGAGTAGGAATAACAAAATAGACAAGGCTGGGAACGACATAGCACTTATATTTGAATGCAGGGAGGTCAGGGTTCAGGAATCTAGACGGATATAGGGAGGAAAGGTATAACAAGGCACTGAAGCAAGTAACCGAATGATTCACTCATTTTCGTACAGCGTATTGGTTCACTGCCGAGATCCTCCTTGTGGAGACGCTCATTCCAATCGTCGCATCAATTGGAAAATTGCGCTTATTTTGTCTGGGAATGGTAAGCCAAGCCTAGGGTCACTCCCTCCTATGGGGCTTGTCGATATTACGGCCGGCAACGGACCAATTATACTGCATTTATACTAACCACCAATGGGTTAGCGTGCGTGTATTCCGGATCAGCCGCTCATGGATTAGTGTATGTGTATTCCAAATCAACTGTTGTTGGATTAGTTTATATTTTTACGCTGGCTTTGCCGAATGAATTCTTGCATAAACCTGCACCATGGCACGACCAATCAATCGCACTACAAACGCTAGAGACCTCCTGGAAATCGTGCGAAGTCAAATCGAGGAGACAAGACAGTTTTTCAGATATGATAGGTCTCTTATTCTCTCAAAATTTCGGCTTCAACCAGACGACGATCCCAGGCTAGTGAGCCTCTTGGGAAAGCTCAACCAAGAAGATGCTAGGGTAGCTCAGCTAAGACATTTGCTCGTATCAAAATGGCTTGCGATGGGCGAGGAGGAACAGAGACAGGAGGACGGACTGCCTCACAATGATGATCGCCGCTCGAGACGCCATGGCCATCGGCGCAATTTTCTGACAGCGATAGGATTGTCGACAGACTCAACATTTGTCTCTCCTGGTCTAAAGCAGGGAAGGAGGCACCGAAGGATTGAGACTGCCACGGGAAAAGAAGGTATTTCCTTTGCTCTTCTCCCTGTATTCTCTCGGCTATCTCACCTTACCCGTGAGGAGGAGATTACTCTCATTAAGGAACTACAAAGTGGGAAATACGATGACATACTGCAACTTGCTTTTGACCTATCGCCACTCGCTAGACATTACCAACAATGGTACAACAACGAGATCGATACCATATTGTCAATTAAACTGTCTGGGCTCTTTCTCTAAACCTTTCTCTTATAATTATGTACCAAATCTGGTGGTGGCAGTTCCTCATATTCATAATTTGTCATGAAAGGAAACGTGCCCGGTTTATGTTGATCTTCAAACATTGGTTTCATAGAATACCCTATCCAAACCAGTAAGCAGCCCTCTGGGGGGTTGATCTCGATCTGAATTCCACCTTGTATAACAAACAGTTTTTCCGGGTCCATCGCCAGCTGTCCTCGGGGTACGGAATCTGCCCGAAATTCTTCCGGTGACAGATGGTGGGTCGTAGGATAAATATTGAACGCCCCTTGACCAGGATGAAGGGTTCCTTCGACCACACGGAATAGTGAAATCGCATCTTTCACAGGATGCGCCATCTTCGGTCCAAGTTGAGTGGGTCTGGGATTGTGACCGACTATGACTGGTCCCTGAATAATGTAATTGGCGCCACCGAGCGCCTTGCGGACGATGTCCTCGATCTAAAATAGATGTTATTCCTGTGAAACATACCCAATGATCAATGCGCAAAGTGCTGACCGGTTCCTTCACTCCAGATTGGATAAATTCCTCGCATATTCTCTCTCGTTTGACATGGGTGGTGGGCCCTTCTGCAATCACTGAGCCGCCGTAAAAAGCTGTCTTGATCCGCTCAACCAACTCTTGGTCAGGAGAATCGCAGTTCACACAATGATATCCATATGGCTCCATCCTGTTCGATGAACCTTGTGCATTCTTTGCGGGGTCACTCATTGCGCGGGTAGTGGTTGGTGGGGCGATTTCAGAGCCAATAGTATTTTGGGACCGTAACTCCCAACCATACTCGTCCAGAAACCGCGAAAAGAAGACGTTGAAGTCATCCTTACTGTCATCATCCATGTTGCCAGTGGTGTAGATCCAGAGATTATTGAAATCCGACGACAGCGGCCACAGGTGTAGATGTGATTGTAAGAAATGGGATAAGATGAGATTTATTCGTATCTTCACAGATGAGCGTACCTTCAACTGGATATAACTCGCCGAGAGCTTGTGTGAAATCGTATGTGCGGCGCTTGGTTTGAGCTCAACCTAGTCATGCAGTATTCCTGACTGACAATAAACGATAGCCTCATACCTTGACCCACCGACGCACTGCATATCCTAGTCCGTCTTCTCGATACCAAGTGGTATCATTACGGTTATACTCTGGTCTAGATGTCGTAGCGGAGGCATAGTCTGAAGCAGCCTTTCTTCATTCGCTCCCATCTAGCATTTGGGTTGAACGACCCTGGTAGCCGAACCGGCGAGAATGAGTGTACGTGATGATCACTTGAAGACGCAGATTGAGCCTAGAGCTCTTATCGCTCACCACAGGAAGAGATGCAAGCTGTCGCTATATTCGATCCTGCAGATGTTTGAAGTACAGTGATAACGAGAAGTATACCTCGCCGTTCAATCTTAGCACCCACTTATACAGTTACATGAAAGAGCAGCTGTGATACGTTACTTTTCTGGGCATCGATACGAGTTAATCGATTATTCCACTTGGAGCAGGATCCTCCAGATGTGATGCCAATACAGGGATCTTGCTCCCTCAATCGATCTTCGTGGGCTATCATTCGGTCAAGTCACCGCTATAGAGACATATATCGGCTCGCTGAAATCTGTAATCAGTCTCCACCGCGGCGTATCCGTTGTAATTATCATCTCATAGGGTCTAGATTTGCCAATCGCTATAGTACGCGAAGGATAGTCCAGAACGACTCCTTTATCGTGCGTTCTTGTCTAGCTTTGGGCTCTACAACCAACCTAGCTGAACCAACAAGAATGAGCGAATGTGCCAAATACTCGAAAACTCAGATCCCTGTTGCAGCACGCATATACAGTCATTTTTGTCGATCCTCGGCTTCTGCCATGAGAAAATGCAAGCCAAAGCACTAGTGCTGGTGATATTGGTGAATACATCAAACTACAGCAGCTTATACCATTCTCTTCCCTCTATTGCAATGAGTAGCACCACGACCGGCGCTGATCAGTTGTTACGCTATCTCGGCAATCTTCAACTCTGGCCCCTGATACTTGTTTAGTATTGTAATCTACGCACGGGGGTATCCAGGCTCGGTTTTGTGTAGCCCTGCATTAGATCATGGTCGTTGTGAGTGATAGCACGGACCACATCCTTTGTCCGTAAATCAAATTATCTAAGTTCGGGCCCAATTTAGTACGTTCACTCCAGACCTATCTAATTCTAGATTGATCTATTTACAATCCTGTCAGGCCGTATATCGGAATCCAAGCCAAGTTCAGTTATACACATTGTCTTTTGTGATCCGCTCGTTTTAGCAATCATCATCAAAGTAACACTGGCCCCTTGTTGCAAACTCTGTCAAAGTTGCATTATCCTTTGCCGATAATTTCCAAGCTACTACCTTCCAGCCTCTACCGGATTATCTCCACATGGTTTTATGAGCTGTGAGATGACGCTGGCGGCCTTCTGCTACCATGCTTTGCGAAGTTGCAAGACAGCCTGCCGTAGCATCTCCACAGAGTAATTCTCCTCCGGTTTCAGTACTTGGTGTAGCCCCAGGATATCACGATAAATCTGTTCAAGTTGTGCATCGCGCCCCTTTAGCATGATATCGAGTTCTTCCTCGGTTCTAATCCAATAGTTCTCTTGTTGCATCGGTGTTCTGGAAGATCGTCCAGCAAGTTCGTCCTCGGTCGAAATCCATTCATCTCTGGCCATGATAGCCATGATGAGTTCGCCCTTTACCCTGTATCTGATTTGAGTATTGCAATTTTGTGTACTATATGGACACTCACATTGTATTTTTCATATTCCTATGGTGGTTTGGTTTTTTCCAAGGGTCACGGCGCTGTTACTGCAGAGACAATTACCCTCTTCTGCGTATATCACCGGCGATTCACAGATTTATGTACTCCCACGATTGCCTAAACAACTTGTTTCGTTTAGACTGTGGTTAGCTTTTGCATTCCGATCCCTGTTGTATAGTCAAAAATGCAAGCAGGTACTCTGATTAGCTAGCTCAGCATTGTTTGCACAATTAGTCGATTAATATAAAAATGCTTGAAACAGTAGCAATGAGCTGGGATGTACTTTCTCATCTATCGTCTAGTTTGGTAACGCTAAGATATTATGGTTTAGCTAAAATTGCTTTCTGTAATGCACACGAAATCGTGCAAATCGATTGGTAGCACTAATCAAACGCGACGACAGAACTCGTATGACTAGCGTTGGTGATACTACATTTCATATAGTAGATGAGACCTGCAGGAAGCTGAACTCGATCTCCATCGGTGACTTTTGGGTTCTCCGAGCCCAGTCTAATACGCGTACATTTGCTCATTGAGAAAACCCCGAATTTTACTATTATGTCTGTATTTTGACTACACTATTTATTAATCCATCTAGTTTACCTTGTCTCCTTTGTATACTGATTGATCCCCACAGGTCATTCAATGATTCGTCGCCTCGAAACTGCCAGTCTGGCTGTGCTTGAACCAGTATGCTTTTGTAGACCTCCTTAATTTCGCCTTTTTTCAGTTTTCTGCCAAGGCATAACTCCAATGCTTCTTTCCCTTCTGATATGAGAAACAATTGCTCAACAGATATATGACCCCATGCCACCCGCGTTCCATGCTGCCAGATTTCCCTCACCACCGTTGCGCAAGCAAAAGAGGATTCTCCTTTCTGACGTCTGAAGAGGGTCACAGAGACTCCGTGCTTTCCGCGTTCATTTGCTGACTAGATATTCTGATTAGAAGGTGAACTTGTAAGGTAAGGAAAGATTTCAATACCTGCGGCAGGCTCTGGACTGATCCTAGTTGTTGATACATGAGCTTGCGCTTGATTGGACCTAGATGAGATTGCCATCTGGTTGAACTATGATCGTTTCGTAATATAGCAACTGCTGGTCGCTCTGGCATCAGTTCGATTGCTTGATACCCCTTGTCACCGCTAGTGAAGTTTCTTCCCTAGTCCTCATCTGTCAGCAATCGAATCTCAGACACAGGGCTAGTCGTCTCACCTGTGGCTCCTGCGACAGGGGTTGAGGAGAGGCATTAGGCGGATACCATCCCAATTGACCAAACAAGACTGATAACCATGATAGACAGCACATATTGCCTGTCCGTACTGAACCTTGACCTAAGGCCTGAGATACTGTCTATGCAGTCTGGTTTGAAATATTGCGGGGTGGATGCAGGCACTATTTCGGGGGCTTCGGCTGGCCAGGCTTCTTTACACCAGTGGTATCGTATGCTCCTCTGCCAGATTCGAAGAGACTGGGAAGCTCGATCATGTTTCAAGGGCCTGAAAGACTTGAATCAATCCATGAAGATGTGGTGAATTTGGAACAAGGCTGGCATCTTTATAGTCTCATATTCCTAATTGTCCATAGTGCCCGAGTCCTTACGAAATGACTGTAGGCCCTAAAGAGAGACCATTCGAAATTCAGACATCGTGAAATATCGAGCAATGGAAGAGAACTAGGGAAACTAGGAGAACTAGGAAGATTAAGAGAACTAGGAGAACTAGGAGAACTAGGAGAACTAGGAGAACTAGGAGAACTAGGAGAACAGGAAAAATAAGAGAACTAGGAGAACTAGGAAAACCAAGAGAACTAAGAGAACTAAGGAAAATTAAGAGAACTAGGAGAACTAGGAAAATTAAGAGAACTAGGAGAACTAGGAAAATTAAGAGAACTAGGAGAACTAGGAGAACTAGGAGAACTGACAAGATTACTTTACCGCTATCCCGGATATGGTGAGCGCAGCGCATAATTCCACTCGCCTGCTCTCATTGGATATCGAGCGTTCCTCGTTATAAGGTATTGCCAAGAAACCCCCTTACTAAATTAGCGTGCACAGCGTTGCTCTATTTCCTGTATGACAGCCTATGCTGGATAATTTCTCTCTTTTAGTTAGACACACATTACAATACATAGCGCGTTCCCACTCAATTTGACAAGAACTGAGACATAGCCGCGGTGCTTTTTTACCTGGTCACGGCACCGCCATTACACCGCCACTGAACCGCCACCTTACCTTTGGGCACCGAAGTGGGGTTGGGTGAATTGCTTTTTTTCTCTGCGTCAAATTTTGCACAATCTAGAGTTGTCATGAACGGTCAGTAAGTAATTTGGAGATCTGTTACAGGTGCTCTAAAATCTTCCGTCCTATTGAACCACAGCTTAATGTATCACTCCATTAGTGCGATACTCATGGCGTGACATGAGATAGGGGTTTTGTGATAGAAATATCGAACTTCGTTGAAATGACTGACGAGGAAATAAAACAAGATTTGGTATGCATCTATGAAATATTATGACATATCACAATAAACTAATTCAGTTTAGATGAATCGCTGGATGACAACGCTCACCGTGCCTCCGGATACCCTCAAATATGATTTGGGCAAGTACATATGGGCCTCATCGACCGAGAGAAATTTATATTGCTTTGAATGCGAGAGCATCGACTTCCAAAACACAGATGGAGACAGCATTTGGGATACCAGCGGAACTGGAGAGATGCGCCTACCGAGGGACGTCGGCGTTTACATCGTCCGTGGAAAGTGGAGAGTCGAAGAATGACACGACTACGCGTTCGGCGCGAATAAGTTATTCATTATCTCGAAAGACTCAACGAAGGATAGACGAAGGCGTATGCATCCGTGATGAGGTTCGCTGCGCGATAATTCCATCGTTACACAATCTGTTGTATCATGGAGTAAATTATTCTTTTCCCACGTGCGCAGCTGGCTTTTTTCGAGGGCCTCACAAATAGAAGTGCAAAAGTCTGACGAAATTGCTGCGACAGATGCGCCACGGAGAGTGAAATATGCATTGTCTATTGTCTTGGTTAGTCATATGAAATAAGTTGATCAAGCAACTCTACTTACCAAGACCCAATTCGACACTAGGTTCCTTTGACGGATCGGTACGGCCCTCAGAAGAATGTGCATTTAAAAGGGAGAACAACTTTTGGCTGATCCTCGGAAAGAAATCGTTGACAAACTTGTAGTCCAGTCCAATATCAAGCATAAGATTGACGTCTTGAAAGTTTTTCTTAGGAAACCTCATTCTTATACATTCCGTAGTTAGAACGGTCTGCTCCTGCAATCGTGTTGATGAAATTTCCATCATATTGAGTATACGGCTACCGAAAAATTGAGAGGCCGCTTCTCTGCTCGCTGCAGAATATTCCCAATACTGATTGCCATCTGCATGCGTCACTGGCTTTGTCTGGGTGAAAAAAAAATCTTTCAGCTTTCTGTAGTTTGCATCCTGGAGTATGTCATGTCTTGAGGCTATATCTTGCAATAATTGCTGCGTTCCGAAGTCGAAACAAGTAGGCGCTTCTTTCTCATGCTGTTCAAAGAAATCGTGTAGTCTAAAAGAGTGGCAGGCCTTCTCCGAAACCTGGAGGATGAATGGTAGGAAAATATTAGGGTCCTCGTGTAGAACATTCAAATAGACTGCCCTAGCTTTTTTTTGCGTAGATAACAACCTCGAGTCTTGCTTTGGCCTCGGCGTTACCCCGCGAGGCAGACGACCCATTGGCTGCTTGAAAGCAATAACGAGACGGCTTTCAAGAACAGCATGATAACTCGCAGGAATTTTTCCAAACTTGTTTAACTCGGCCTTAGTACGGTAAATACGATTGCGTGTTGAAACCATTGGTAGAAACCTGTAGAAGTGGGAGAGATGCGAAAAGTAGGAGAAGTAAGAGAGGTAGGGGAAGTAAGAGAAGTGGGCGAAGTAGGAGAAGTAAGAGAGGTAGGAGAATAACAGGGTGGGGCCATTCCGAAAGTGCGACCGTAGACGCCCCACTTGCTATGCACGAGTAATTAACGCGGCAGTAAGCATGGCAGTGGCTCCTCAAAATGGATCGACATTTGGGCATATCACTACGGAGGTGGAAGTCAAAAGTTGCGCTAAATATTAGCGCATACGCTAGTCTTATATATAGTAATTTGATCGTTTCTTTTTCTAAGGCTAAACTTAAAATAGCTAGATGGAAGATTTATAAACGAATAAGGGAGCTTCTCTATGTTTCTAGCTGTAATTAATCATGATGTACATTTCTAGTGTTAATTAGTCCATCTTGGCATTGCCAAAACTTTTGACTCCCACCTCCGTAGTTCGGCGTGCTTTGTTCCCAAATCGAAGAACCATTGGTGCAGACAACTTGCCGCCAACGGCGTTTCAGCGATGAATACGGTTGACCCCAGCGATTTCCCTAGTACATAAAAGTAGTGTGTCAAGATACGTTAGACAAGCACAGTCTTGCTATTACAAAGCTAACTACATATGCTACGCGATATTAGCAATAGATACACATTTGACAGGAGTACATTACCGCTATCCCGTATGAGGTGAAGCCAGCATAGGAACAGCTGAGCTTAGTCATAGCTCAGATCTCAGTAACGAACGCTGAAATACTTCGAATAACCATGTCCCATTTAATCCTAGTCTAAAGATAAACAATCATCCCAATGAATATAAAAACAGTCTCCTCCTTTTTCCCCTCATCTTATGGACAAAGACTTCTTTCTATTCGACAGACATTATAAAGATAGCTATTTGTGCTTGAACTTAGCAAGGTGAGCCCACACAATCTCCTTAAGATCTATTCTCATCGTTCTGGTAGATGTGCACTTGGGACGACAAATATTACCAAGGTTGTGGCTGCCCCGATCGCGCATACAGATCGACTCCATGCCAGCGTGGCAACTGTCAAATAACTACCACCGACCCTCGACAAACCGTCAACGTTGTATGGTTACCGGGTAAATGTGCCCGTCATCAGTATCTGACACCGTCAAGCTCAGAAGGAAGCTTCCCTTGATACTCTTCAGTTCTATGCTACGCACAGCCACGTACAAATAGGCATTACCGGTACTGTCAGGGGGATCGTCTCAGCGGCTAAGGATTGGGTGAAATTGAGTTGAAGGTGGCTCATTTATATTTACTATATTGCATCAAATTATGATTATGTAGCTCTTTGTATACAAAGCTTTAGTAAGTGAGCATGTGTATCAATTGCGTAGTAACTCAGTTGCTCCATTTTTGCCCAGCCTAAACCAAGCAAGGAGTTTGCGTTATTCCTTTTCCGTATTAGCGTCGCGAATCACTGCCCGTAGTATAAAAAAGGGTAGTTCCTCGGCTGTGTGCGTATTTGGTCTCCCATGCCAATATCTTTCTTGAATTCTTTCAACGTCGTGACCTTCATCATGTGTAACCTCACCAATATTCGTGAAGAGCTGTTTGATGGCAGTGCGAAACGGATCATCATCAGAGTAAAAACAGAAAGCCGAAATTCCGAAGATTGTCGCGCCACAGCGTACAGAACAGTCAATGAAATTTTCCCCAATTGGGAGAAGGATAGTCGCATTCTATTTCTCGCTATACAAGTATGGGTCGATCGGATCTTCATAAACATCGATGTTAATCACGCGAACTACAATTATCAAATGGCGCACAAAAACAAAACCATTCTCCCTGTCTACGTCCTACGACCACGTAGAGAGAACTGGGTCCTTATGCGCTGGTCGAATGACGATGAGCGGGTTGCTATCGAATTAGCTGAACTCCATCGTGTTACTGGATATGGCGCGGTGATCCCATTTTTCGAGAATCACAATTCACACATTGTTTACGATAACCCACGCGAATCACTTTAATGAAATCACAGGCTATGCTATGTGGGCCTTACAATAGGGTTGAAAGTTACTTGCAGGTTGAAAGCCAACATCCCTCGGTGGCTCGGAAAGTGAGCGGCGAGCCTGCAGCTTTTGTGAAGAAACATAAATGCTTGAATATCTGCTTTAGGCGAATGCAAGATCAAGCATGGCAAATCTACCAGAAGGAAGGGTCCACGTCCTGGCCATAATCATGGAGGGACTAATGAAGAGAGTACTGCCTAATTAAGTTACTACATCATCTATCGCCATACCCGCCAGCATCTTTGCCCCTGGATGTGTCAGAAAACGGAATGGTTATGAGTGAGGTTTTAAGGGGGCAACTCGGCGGCTATGCCTGAGGATATATACCATTTAATAGAACAATCGAATACAACTTAGGAACGGCCATTCTATGCAATAATTTCAGTAGATACGTTACGAATCGGTTAATTGCTTACGAATAATTTGGAGATGTAGAGCTCTTCGATCAGGTAGGGTTCCGAACATCGATCCAAACTGCTTCTTAAGCAAGGCTGGTTTGATGCTGCTAAACCTAATTCATACAAGTCACTAAGGACGACATTTTAATGATCTTTGGTAAACTATCTGGTTTACATACGATGTCGTGCCTGAATCTCGACAGCCACAAACCGTCGTTTGTCGGTTATTATTGGTATATAGTCTCTACTGTCGTCGGCTTTGTACAACCCCCACAGTGGCGTTGCTTGAAACATCTAGCCACAAACCAATTCCTCCTCTCCATACATTATCGATCAAATCATGTTCAACAATCGCCGAAACAGCGGCGGCGCAATGCATACTTTCCATAATCCTATGCTATTGGACACCTTGTCCGATCCGCCAAGCGTTAATGTCTTCGAGAACATTACAGCAGGAGAAGATGTGTTCCAACTAATCGGCTCAGCGAATGGACACCCCACTTCCGCCAAGTCAATTTCTGCCAAAGCTCGAACAACACAATGCTTTGGAGACGTCTCCGACTCTACCTTTCAACAAATCTTGAAGAAACGGTTTGCGTGCTCCGACCGAGACAAGAATACATAGGCACACGTGAATAACTTTTAAGCCTAGACGCTGGGACGCAGGTTGGGTTACTCCAATCATATGAGACTTGACTATTGATTATATTGGGTAGAGGAGATGCCATATTCTGTGTAGCCAAGCTGTTTACTATGATTTGGAATGAACTCATCACATTAAATCTATGTATGAGCTCTTTATTTTCCGATCTTGCTACTCGCCATTTTTACTTCGTTTTTCAGCTGGTATCCTGCTCCATAAAAGTCGCTAAATGCACTTTTTTGCCCTTGTGTTGTGCTGGTCTGATTTTCAGGAACAACGCGTTTGTTGTCGTTGGAAAGCTTTTGGATCGTTTCATCGGACATTTGTCCTAACCACTGGACTGAGTTGGAACCAGTTATAATATGCTTTGCGGATATAAGGTCGCCTATTGTTGATACGACCAATTGATGAGCGTTATCGGCAGATGTCACATCCTCATAGATATTCGTACGAACGGTTGCCGTAAGGTCGGATGCATCAGTACATATTTCGAGGCATTGTGTGATACTGTCCCTCTCCTCTTTCATCGCTTGGAGAAGGCTCAAGTCTTGTTGATCATTGCTCTCTTTAGACAGTTTTCCAAGGCGATTCTCGAGCTCTTGTAGCCGAATCTGAAGGTCGTTGGTATTGGAAGATAACTTGCTTTTAAATCCCAATAGCAGATCATTTGTCGCTGTTTCTGCTTTTAAGCTCGAGGATTGATGTGTAACGGATTCACTTGGTGCTTGATAAGTCGCCCGGCGAGTCTGATATACCTCTATCAATTGAGAAACTTGTGCGCAGATTGCCAGACACTGTCGTATGCTCCTTTTTTCTTCCAGAATCTCTTCAACCTCGGGAGGGCCTTGCGTTGGCATAGAAGCGGTATTTTGTATGAGCGATTGCATCCTTTCATCAATTAGCTGCAGATGGTCCTGCAGATCAGATGTGGCTTCCTCGATCATCCTTCTATAATCATCAAGAACATTTGCTGTAACGACAGCCTGGCGACTATATCCAGTCAGTCACGTCGCTAGGAGTAATTTATTGTCTCTTTGACTGGCTTACAAAGTAGCACCGCCAATAGCAATGTTGATAGTCGATTTATAACCAGCTAGAGTAGTCTTCAAGTCTCCAATATCACCTCCTCTATACTGCAATTTCGCCCAGTCTCGAAAGCTTGTTCTCTGGCCATCTGAATTTCCCGCGCATTTGCTGATAACACTTTCAAATTCTGCGCATGTTTT
This sequence comes from Talaromyces sp. PYS2902, assembly GCA_023626235.1. Lineage (NCBI taxonomy): Eukaryota > Fungi > Ascomycota > Eurotiomycetes > Eurotiales > Trichocomaceae > Talaromyces > Talaromyces sp. PYS2902. The sequence continues at coordinate 92,192 of JAMAGP010000030.1, forward strand.
ACCACATCGCTGCAAAGGAAGCTTCAAAGACGTCAGTTGCGCATCATATTCGATAGCCATCTGTGACAACGTTGCCAGAACACCATTTAACGATTCGACCTCTTCTCGAAGTTCACGGACCGCTCTTTTTGAGGACTTGAAACTCTCGATGGTTTGATAAAGGGACTTGCTCGCTTGGAATGCAAACCCAGCTAATCCCACGAGACTAGCAGTAATCGAAAGGGGATCAGCCATAACGATCCAAATTTCGGTAGAGTGATTTTCGATGGTTGACTTTCCGTGATATGATTTTTTTAACACAACGTAACGAAGAAATGAAGGTAATCTCATGCCATGAGAGATGGACTAAATATAACCTAGCCAGATTGTGAGGGAAAATTTCCCCACCTGAGCTAGGTTTTGTGCCACTACCGAGGGAGGTTAAACTGTTCATAGTAATGAGGCGCTTACTGAAACAGCGATACCTATGTGAGCTAGTATATTTTTCAGGATTCATACGCCTCAAGGCCATCTTGGTCGAATACTTGAATCGAGACGGCCAATATACATAAGGCCAAAGGTACAACTGCATTAGCCTCCTGGCCTTCACAACGGCAAACCCCACCATCTTTCTCACTGATAGCCCGTTGTGCCGAATCCGGTTATTTGTTCTCTCAGTACCCGTCCTGTCGCTTCCCCCTACCAACCGCAGGGTAGGGGGAAGCGACGTCACGGGTAATGTAAAGGATTTTAGCCAATAAATGGTAGTGGTAATATTCATGCAAGGGTGAGCGCTTAGCGAGTCCGTCTGATATGCTACCGTTTTCAGGGTACTGGAATTGTCACACAGCAGTTCCGGCGCCTTATCCACCCACGATTATTGGTTAATGACAGTAGGTAGTGTACCAGAGACAAATATTACCGCATGCTCATCGCATACCTCCCGCTCGACACGCATTCCAACTACAACTACTATGTAATACTGCAGAGAAGAAACAGTCAAAAATTTTCCCCAATTGCGAAATAAGTATAAAGATTTCCAAATTTCCCATCTTTTGCTGGCCGAAAATAAAGAGAGGAACCATTTTTACTTTGCAAAACCACGAATACCTATCGCATTGATTCAAAAGTCGTCTTTTCTGCCTATTCTCAAGTATGAATGATAGCGACATGGATGGAATCACGACTCGCCATCGCGAGGAGGATAATACGCCCACAACTTCTTCTGGCAACGAGCCAAATAGGAATTTTTTTGAAGATATTCACGGAGATGAAGATGCTATGCAGTTTATTGGATCCACAAATCAATATACTACAACCGCAAAATCAATACATGCGAAGTCACGCGCAACACAATGTTTTGGAGACATGGCCGATTCTACTTTCCAACGAGTCTCCTCGGACCGCAGCGGAAGGGTAGAGCGAGATGAACTTCTATCATCTGATTCTAGATCTATGAAACATAGACCGGGACAAAGATTGGGTCGAGGTGACCAGATCTTGGACGGCGAGAGGAAATCTTCGGAGCTTCTGAAGTAGTGCAGGCAGCAGACCAGCCATCCGAGCGAGTGTGGTTTTGGGTTTTTTTTTTTTTTTTTTTTTTTTTAAATTTGAGAGTTGTTGACAGCGACTCTGGCTCAACGAACAGACGACTTGTGACTCGGAATCGGGTAACGCAAAATCTAATTATACGTATTATGAATTTCATGGAAACCTATTGTTGCTTGTAACTATAGTCCTCCGTCATTAAACTAGTGGGATAGTTGGCTTATCCACTAGTATATAATTATGCAGATGAGAGTATTCCTTTGATGTATCTAGTCTAATTGGTCATGCTAGATCAAATATGGACGGAAGCGTGGCTACCAACAACTCTTGACTTATCGCTTCCTACTTCCTTTTGTCAAGGGCTTCAACTTGGTACAGTAACGCACCTGTAGCGATGTCTTTTTCCGGTATGGAAATCGTTCTGCAAATTGATCCTCAATATCGTCCCAGCTGAACTTTTGAGCCTTCAAGTCAATAATGAATGCTTCCTCCTCAGGCGAATATGGGGTCTTCGTCGTGCGTAGGCTGTCCGCAGATGTGGTCTTGGGGATTCCATCTGCTTGTCTGCAAAAAATGACGAAAAATGCGTCTGCGAGAACTCCAAAGAATAGATGACTTCGGTTCCCTTAGTCCGTAATCGGAGGAAACCCTGGATAGGAATTGATTCAGTCTCTGAACTCAAATTCTCTTGTGGTGACTTGGGCTGTTCAGCAGGTGGGGTCCCTGGGGATAGATTTTTAAGTACTCCTCGAGAGGCTGACGAAACGTCGCCTGGACTTCTATGACGACGCTTAGACAGATGTAAGCTTTCGCTAGCCTCTTCTTCTGTTTCGAAGTCATCCAGGTAGTCTGCATCGTTCTCGTCGTCAGAAGGAGCTGAGTCCGATTCGTGACGATCCTCGGCGAATTTAAAATCTAATATTTTTTTACTAAATTAGGAAATTAATATTATTTAAGAATATATCTATAATTTATCCGGATACACCAAAGACCTTTCTATATCTCTCTTGGGAATGAAACGTAACGTCTATGCAGGGGTTAAGCTACGCAATGCAGGCGCTTCTATTATTTTCTGTTGCCGCCGTGTCGCACGGCGTAGTTTAATTTATCGTAGGGTCAGAGCAGCAATCATGTTATTCAGTGGGAAGTAGTACATGTGACATGAAACTGACGGCCCGATGATTCTTCCGATCAGACATAATACCACGCGAAGCACGTTTGGTCCTGTGTACTAAACAGCACAATAACCTGGAGAAAAAGCAACTGCTCAACCTCCTAAAACCGATTACTACACCTCGATTGTCATTTAACCCGGGCGTCTCTTCCACCAATTCACGAATCGAGTTCAGCAAGCCTAGCATGTCTGATCTTCGTCCTACCTCCCTGCCACGCGCCTTCCCTACGTCAGGGTGGGAAGTCATCAACCCTTCTCTACCGATTGAAGAGGAGTCAATTCCAATATATCGTGCCGAAAAATTCTATCCCGTTTACATCGGGGAGGTATTCAACCGTCGATATCAAGTAGTGGGCAAATTGGGATATGGAACCAGCGCGACAGTGTGGCTTTGCCGTGACTTATTGTAAGGTCAATTATATTTCTATACGATGTCAAGCTGACAGGATAGGGATCACCGCTATGTAACATTGAAACTCCACACAGTGTCAAGAATACCGAACTGAGAGATTGAAATTTACGACCACCTGACGACCATCCAATCCAACCATGCTGGTCAGAAGTGCCTACGACCGTTGATTGAGATCTTTCAAGCTCAGAATCCCGATGAACATAGTCTCCATACATGCCTGGTGCACCCGCCTTTAGGGATTAGTCTCGACCAGCTTGCTCCGTTGCTTCCTAATAAGGTGATGAATAGTGCCATGGTAAGAACTACCGTCCGGAGTATTCTCGCTGCTCTGGATTTCCTTCACACAGAAGCAAGGATTATACATACCGGTTGGTACCAGTTTATTCAAAGACGTTTTCACCATAGTTGTGTGGTCCAAAGCTAAGACCTACAATGGCATAGATCTCCAACCAAATAATATCCTCCTTGGCATCAAAGACGACTCGATTCTATCCAAATTTGAACAGGCGGAATTTGAAGCGCCTGTGCCACGAAAGATCCTCGACGATCGCACCATTTACGTCTCTCGACCACTACCCATCTCCTACGGAACGCCCGTCCTCTGTGATTTAGGCGAAGCTCGGATAGGCATCGATGAGCAATATGGCGACATCATGCCGGATATCTATCGGGCACCAGAGGTCATTTTGTGCATGAATTGGGACTATAAGGTTGATATTTGGAATGTTGGGATGGTGGTATGAAAGATCATCTATGCAATTATTTTGTCACTTCAAGCACTCATAGAGCTGATAATAGCCAAGATCTGGGATTTATTCGAGCATCACCATCTTTTTAGGGCTCGAAATCGCGCACATAAACTGGATGATGGATATCATCTTGCGGAAATGCATGCGATTTTAGGAAGCCCTCCTCCTGAGTTTCTCGTTCGGAGCGAGAAAGCCCTGCAGTTTTGGGATAAATATGGTTTGTACCACCTGCTAAAAACATCAAATGGATATATTTGAGTGCATTAATTTTTGATGGTATTTATCAGGTAATTGGAAAGGCGCAGCTCCTATTCCCCAAAATAAGTTGGAGATGCTGGAGGAAAGACTAAAGGAAAACGAAAAAGAAGACTTCTTGCGTTTTCTCCGACGAATGCTATGTTGGTTACCAGAAGAAAGAGCGTCTGCGAAAGAGCTTTTATTTTTGATCCTTGGTTAATGCATGGTCTCTTCAAATAAACACATGTATGGCCGTCGCAAGGACCAAATTTGTAACATGCTTTTCATTGCCAATATGGTTCGCTCGGCTCTGAGTCTTACTAAGAGAATCCAGGCTGAGCGATATGAAACTGAGTAGGCTCGTGTGGTTCGAGATTTGGGCATCCTAGGATGCCGGAACCCAAGCATACTGGCGCCTACGTTAACTTGCTCCGTTTCTAGCGACAACGAATGGTTCCGCTATGCAGCGTATCGCTGATCTTGCCTGGAGAGATCAATCAATTACTTTGTAGCTAGGCGATTTAACTTTGTGCGGGTGATAGGATGACATCTATTATAGATAACACGTGAATACTTGCTATTCATAGTACAATTCATAAAAGTCCGAGCTAGGAAATGGGAGGCATATCATGCATTGTACTTGCGCTTCTTTGAGCCGCAATTTGGACACAATTTCTTAGCCGGACTTTGGATTTCTCGCCGTTCTTTTGCGTAAAGACGCAGCGCCCTTTTCAACCCATCCAGCTCGGCCTCTGGTTCCCACGTGTTCTTCCACTCAACCTGTGCCATTCGACGACCATTGGAATCAATCCGACGCGCCACAATACGGCGATACTCCCAACGATCTCCTAGGTCTTGAACGATCTCTGTATCAGACTCAGGCTCCGAATCTTCAGTATCTGAGCCGTAATCCTCCGATTCGGGTACCACAGTTGGAGACTCAGTGAGCTCATGATTACTTCGCTCCAGATAACACCCACTCAACTCAGTTTTGGAACGCTTTGGTGACCGGCCTGCCACTTTACAATCGAAGATGCCGTCTGCAACCGAGAGAGTCATTCGGTCATTTGGCAAAGGTTCCTCGTTGGTGATACTGCCCGAGTATTGTTCGTTTGAGAGATGGGAGTCAAAGTCACCTGGGATATAGGTGGAATGATCATATATCGCATCAAAATTGAGCGATGTTGCTTGGCCCTGAACAGGTTCATGATGGGAACCACGCCGGGGATCGATTCGATTTCCGGCCGCTAGCACATTGTCAGAATGAAACAGAGTCAAGGTATAGGGAGCGAAGGGCATACCTAGAAATCCCGGTGACTGTGATAGTCCTCGTTTAGAAGGTGGCTGGAGGTCTGCATACGTCGCCATGGCTGTTGATGGGCATAGACTTCCCCAGGTATGGTTGTCATCGCTGTCGTCTGCTTCCATGTTAGCTGAGGTCGGATGAACCATGGACTGAGGAGAAAGATACCTTTCACAATTGCGCAAACCGGAGACTCCACATCGTTGGATTTCGTCCCTCTCGTAGCAGGAAGACGGTCATTGAAAGTCTTGTCGACTTCATTCGGACATCGTGGAAGACCGTCAGTTCTTTCCGCTGTGCCAGTGGAAACAACAACAGGTGGACGGGGAGGAAGGGAGGGGTGCTTTTTTGGCGGCGAGAAATGGGACACGACGGAAATTGAGGTAAGAGGGATTGGCTCGACTTTTTTGGAAGAGTGATTATCAGAGTATGTGTTTCTTGCTGTGGGTGCAAAGAGTGATTGGGCGGAGGAATAAGATTGGGTTTGTGTTAGAGTACTAGCCATGATTATAGAATTGTGAATAGAAAGACTTGTGGAATTGTGTTTCTCAAGAGTGTAGTCCTCTGCAGGGTCCTGAGAGGCTTTATATACCCATCTCGGAATGCAGCCAGCTGTATTGAACACCTGGGTTGTCTTGTGACTATCGGACTTGCCCTAATCCTCAAGCTCCACATGTCGCATCAACAAAAATGGTACGGTAGCATTAGCAATACCATCGTCGTCATCAGTAGCTGACATCCAACTCCAATTCCAGCCCCGATAACGAGACACGACCGATGACAAGCCTGACTTTGTTGATCCTCGCTCTCCGCTTTTGGGGCGATGCTGGACGAGGTTCTATTGGAACGACTCTTGTCATGTCTCACTTTCAACCTGCGCCTTCAATGAAATGAGACTGATGTCTCCAGTAAAAGGTCCATCATCGATAGGCGAGAAAGTATCGAATCGGGGAACACCAGCTCTGGTCCGAAAGATGGGACGTGATATAGTGACGCGCTCGGCGTCCTTCGCTTTCTTTCTCGCGTCCTCGGACTGCGCTCTCGATCCAGTCTGGAGGCGATGCTGAACAACTTTGTGGCGTGCTGTTTTCTCCTTGATCCAACATCAGCCCTCTCTGCACGGGAATCAAGTCGTCCCATTGGTACTTACGATGATGGCTGTCGCTGTAGGCGTTTCAACACCGGCCATCACGCAATCCACTCCGCCATTGCGGTAATTTTGCTATTGATCCCATCTTATTGACAGAGAGATGGAGTAAGACAACGAATTGGCCGCTCGCTCACCGTCGAAACTAGAGGTGGAGAGCGCTAGCGCTACACCTGGCAGTAGAACTAGTGTCCACCAACACTCGGCTGACGAGGCGCGCAAGGTCTCGACTCCTGAATTGCCGGAAAAGGAAAGAGCGGCTTCTATCGTGGAGCCATTGTTATGGTCAGTCATGCATGAGGCATTTCTACTATTGGCCTTGTTTCTCCCTGAAGTAAGATCGTCGTCAGCTGAACCCTCGGACCGCGGGACACGGCACTGAGGTGAGCAGGACTGGTGGGAGCTGGAATCCAGCTGGGGTGGTTAGACTTCAGGCTTTGCATCGACGTGATCAGAGGTCACACCTGCATCAATGATCCACCGAGGGAAAAGAAATCCAGACTATAGCAGCTCATGAAGACCGAAAAATGTGACACTGGGAGTGGAGAGACGGCGCGACGGCGCGAATGCGTGGCCGTGCATTGCGACCGTGAATGTGACGGTGGTGGAGACGAGCTGAGCCGGTGAGAACGGAGAAGGCAACCCCGACGGCTTCGACCAGAGGAGAAAATAGAGAAGTGGAAGAGGACGAAGTAAAAACGGCGAGGGACGAGGTTTATATAGTCGCGGGTTCGGGGCGGCCGCGGTGACAATACGGCGTACGGGGGCGCTAGGCCGCAGACGGGAAAACTAACCGGATATCGTAATTCACAGGTCCTGCGTTTACTAAAATAATATAAGAAAAAGATCTAATAATAAACTAAAAAATAAAAACAACTATAAAAAAAAATATAGTAAATACTAGAAAAAGAAATCTAAACACTTATAAATATATATAAGAATACTTACTATCTAATCCTAAAAAATAACTAAAGCTATAAGATATAGAGAAAATAAATATTTATAATAATAATAAAAGTTAAAGTAACTAATAATATAGATAGTAAAAATACTAATTATAAAGATTTCTTATTAATTAAATTATTTTATATTTAATTAGTGTTTCAAGATAGTAATAAAAAAATAATAAATTAGCCAGTCTTAAACTAAGAATAATAAGAACCCTACCTAGACAAATAAGAAAAAATAAAAAAAATAATTAAAAAAATAAACTAATTAATTAATAGATATAATTATATATATAGTAAGACTAATTATAATAATAAAACTTATAAAAGCACTTAAAGTTATAATATTACTTAGATAACTAAATATAAAATTAAAAAAACTAAATATTAGAAAGATAATCTATATATTTATATACCTATTAAAACAATCTATTAAAAAGAATCTTAATACATATAGAAAAAATATATAAAAAGATATAAGAAATATTATAAATAGATATATCAAAACTACTCTATATATAGATATAATAATAAAATTCTAGTAATAATTTATAAAAAAATCTTAAATTCTAATAGATATTAACTATATAATAAATAACTAGAATATATGCCTAACTATATCTATATATATTATTTAAATCTAGAAGAATATAATCATATTAAAGTATATTAAATAACATACTATAATAATAGATATAAATTCTATAATCTTAGCAAAAAGATTAATTAATAGGTTTCTAAGATATTTAGGATTATAGCATAGTCAAAACATATCTACCCCTAAGAAAACCTAAAATATAATTATGTATACGAAGAGAGTAAATATCTAATATATTCTAACCTACATAAGAGAAAATGCTGAGTAGTGTTCTACTAATACTATAATAATAGTTTGTATATTAGCCACATTAAAGAACATATTAGAGTAGTCCAAAGCTATATAAGCTAATACCAGAAAAAATATTTAATTACTACTATAGTTAAACTAGAATATTAAATAATTATTATTATAGTAGAAATAAAAAAAATCAAGCTATAAATACTCTTAGATTTAAAAGTAACAGAAAATTATTTAAGCCTTAAAATTATAAAAAAACTAAAAATCTAATAGTATAAAATAAAACAATAGATCAGTATTATAGGAATTAATAGAAAATTAGTAATGTAAGAATACTAGATAAAAATAGAATTAATACTAATAATATTAGGATCTTATACTATAATTATTATATTTAATATTATAACTATAACTAGATATAATATAATACTAAAGATATTATAATTATAAAAATATAATCTTATTATTAACTAGATAATAGGAATAGTATTAATTAATAATTAAATCTTAAAAACTAAGTTAGGAGAATATTAAGAAATCATAAGTCTATAAGAAGAATTAGAGAATAACCTTTTAATAATAAAACTAAGGACTAGAACTAGCTTAAGTAAATTAGAGATATAAAAGATACTAAAGCCTACTAGAAATATATAAAATAAAATAAAAAGAAAATAAGTTATATTTAATGATATCTAGAAGCAATCTAAAAAAAAATAGAAGTAATCTAAAGAAAAAAATATAATATAATTAAAATCTAAAAAATAATATAAATAAGAATTAAAAAAGATATTTATAAAATTATTTAAAAAATATTATAAGTTTATTAAACTATTTATAAAAAAAAAATATTAATTACTAAATCACTTAAAAGAGTATAAAGTAAAGATACTATTAAAATTAAAATTTATATTATTTTTAGTTAAATAATAGTATAAATCACAGGATTAATTAGAATTAGAAAATAAGTTTATATAAGAATTCTTAATTATAAAATATATATATAAAGGATAAAAACTAGCCTTAAGTAGACTAATATTTATACTAAAAAAAGATAGAATAGAATAGATAATTATTAATTATTAAGCACTAAATAATAGAACAATTAATAATATAAATAAAGCACCACATTAGAAGTAGAAAAGAGATCTATTATAAGAAGTAAGAATTATAACTATTTTTAATATTCAATAAAGTTACTATAATCTAAGAACCACTAAAGAAGATATCTAGAAAATAATCTTTCTAATAGATATAAGATTATTTAAATAGATAATCACACTAATAAATTTAAAATAACTTTCTATAGAATTTATAAGATTTATAATATATATATTAATAAAATTCCTTAATAAATTTATTATAATATACTTTAATAATATTATTATCTATTCTAAAAAGATTAAAAAACATAATAAATATATATAAACTATTATAATAAAACTTATAAAAATAAAATTAATTCTTAAGATTAAGAAATATAAATTTAATACTACTATAATTAATTACTTAGAAATAATTTATATACTAGAAGGACTATAAATATAACCAGAAAAAATAGATATAATATTAAATTAATCTATACTAATAAATATTAAAGAAGTTTAAAGATTTTTAGAAGTAAGTAAATATATTTAATATTATTTATAGAATTATTCTAAAAAAATGTGATCTATAATTAAACTACTCAGAAAAAATCTTGAATTTAAATAGAATAAATAATAAGAAAAAACATTTAATAATATTAAAGAATTAATTAGAAAGATACTAATACTTATACTATATAATCTAGATAAATTATATTTAATATAACTAAATATATTAAAATATATATTAAGAATTATTTTTAAATAACTAGATAATAATAAAAAATAAAAACCAGTTATCTTCTTCTCAAGAAAGTTTATTATAATAGAAAAAAACTATAATATTTATAACAAAGAACTACTTATAATAATTAAAATATTTAAGTAATAAAAGCATTATCTCTAAGAAATTAAAAAAGAAATAATTATAAAAAATAACCACTATAATCTTAAATATTTTATAATAATAAAGGAATTAGTTAGATAATAAATATAATAGACTAAATATCTATTAAAATTTAAATTTTAGCTTAAGCATATTAAAGGAAAAGAAAATATTATTATAAATATTCTTAGCAAAAAATTAGATTATACTATAGATCTTAAGTAATCAAGGACTAACATCTTAATTAAAAATAAGAATAGAATATACTATAATAATAAAGCAGTATTTACTACTACAATCACTATTAATAAAATAAGATTCTACTAGTAAATAATATAAATAATTAAATGAAATAAAATACTTATAATAATAATATAGAATAAAAAAGCTAGTTAGCAGGATAGATTAGTAATATAGAATAGATCTATATTTATATTTTAGATAATAATTATAGAAATTATTAAAGAACACTATAATCCACCTCTATAGAGATATTAAAAAATTAATAAAACTATAAAAAAAATATAAAGATAATATTACTTTCTAAATATAAAAAAAGAATTATAGAATATATTAGTAAATATAATAATTATAATAAAAACAAGCTAATTAACTATTAACTATATAGAAAAATATAGCTACTATTAATATTAAAAGAATTATAAGAAAATCTTATAATTAATTTTATATAAAGATTACTAGAATTAAAAGATCTAATTACTAAATTATAATA
>JAMAGP010000031.1:0-11699 GCA_023626235.1 Talaromyces sp. PYS2902
TACATCGGCGCTCGCAGTGTCAAATGGCTCTACCGCATCAAAGCCATCGAAACCACGTCCATTGCTCCAGTCCAGAGCCGGGAGTACCTTTACTTCAACCAACAGACTGGCAAGCACAACCAGAAGCCAACGGATGGCATTCAAATTCAAGAAATGCCCGTCAGTTCTGCCATCATGTCACCATGGAAGGGGCACGTTATTATTCACAACGGCAGCATTAAGTGCAAAGGCTGGGCCTACTCTGGTGGAGGCCGTTGGCCGGAGAGAATTGAGCTGTCTTCTGATGGGGGCTTCTCCTGGTATGAAGTACCGCATGAGCAGATGTCTAAAAAGGGTCAGTGGACTTGGCGCACGTGGGAGATTGACCTGCCCTGCGATGTGGAAGGTTGGGTTGAAATTGTATGCCGATGCTGGGACAATTCACTCAACACCCAGCCCTTAACTATTCGATCCGCTTGGAACTGGGGCTTACACGTCACAAGCTCAGCCCACCGCATTGCTGTTTACAGCATCAACAAGACTAGGGAGCGGACTAAGGAGCGGCTTGCAATGTTGGAGAAAGAAGGTATCCCCTTGGCGCCGATCACGCGCTATGAATACGTACATTCGCAGACTGATGAGGAGATCCGGAAGTTCTATAAGGATCATGATCCACGCGATGCTGATAATCTCTGATCTTGCAGCTCTTGTAGCTCTTACGCTTATTACCGCTCCTTACACTCTTTACCTATTCTGGTCTTGATTATCGATTATGCAGTCATTATTCCTCTAAAGCCCAAAATTTGGTATTGACTAGTGAAAGTGACAAAATTTGGCTTTATTATCTCTGGCTACTGAATACTCCAAAAGAAGACCGTACATGAGATTCTTTCGGTATTGAGCACAAGAAGGGAATTCCCAATGCGGCACTACCAGAACATGATATCTTCGACTGCTCCCCGCCTCCGGAAATGGGTCCCTCCTAACCGCATCTTCTGCCACTCGTAATACCCGAGTAACTAATTCCACGCTGTGATTTTATATATACGCTATGTTATAATTGGAGAATATAGAGATGAATCTGTTGGTTCCATGCCTTTCCCTGTGAGTGGATGGTGAACTAATCTCTAGAGAGGATTTAGTGGTATTTCTTAAAGTCTACTCAAAGGAATACGCCTGAAAATTAGCTTCCTTGCATATGGGTGGATTTATCAGTGGGCTTATCAGTGGGCTCGCAAACTGACTCTCTAGAATGTACATGCAGGTGGGCTTCATAGCCCACAAACAAGTGAATGCTGGCATTACGGTTTACATGGTTGGATATAGGCTGTTTACTCAAAGCCTAACTCGTGCGGACAGTAATCTCGTGTGTATTCATGTAACGAACGAAGAAAACACTATGGGAGCCCCCCGCTGAATTTGTTATATCCGTGGACTTTACTACGTATCCAAATTTCCACCCTCCAAAGATTTCATTATTCGTAGTAGACCGGATTTTACTTAGCGTTTGTTACAACCGAGCATCAATTGATGTGATAAATAGGGTTTACTATACTAGCAAGATACGATGTAATATGTCGTAGGACATAGTCCTCAAGAGTGGGTAACAAGGTAGCGACGCAGTGTGGGGTAGTTTCCGCATTAAGTAATACTATCAAACCAACCAGAAGCCTTTCATGTGTGCTGATTCAGAAACACTTGAAGCGGAGAGATTCTGAGATTCTGGCTAAATTCTATGTCGTCCGTGGGTAACCGACCCTTGCATTATCGGGTAGTACCCAGACCGCTAACCATGCAGCTTCGCGGTTCTTGCATTGCGCACCATGTAGCTTGATGTGATATAGTTTAACAAGATATGACCAATAAGATACCCAATCAACCGAGGATAGCCTGCTGAAAAGCAGAGCTAACTAGGTCATCATTCCAGAAGGTCCAAACTGGTAATGGCATGTGACCTTCCGTGATAATGGAATTTGCTACAAACCTCCTTTTTTCCATACTATATTCTTCTACGATCTTGATCAACTCACTTAGGAAAAGATGAGAAAAATGTCACCGCAAAGGCTAGGCAGAATAAAACCCCGATCGTGGGTCTCAGCCTCAATTCAGGGATGTGGTGTTACTTCTCCTGGTCCTCGAAGGGCGAGAAAAATGGCTGGAGCATGTCGTCTCCATAGCACGAATACAACCTCCCAAGATAAAGATAGAACACTGAGTATTCCACCTGTTGAAAGTCCCGTCAGTTCTCAGAAAGTCCCGGCTCTACGGCCGCTGAAGACATCCATTTCAGAGAATCTGGTAGACGGGTTTCATCGACAACATAATTATCTGCGTATTAGTGTGACCGAACGCTGCAATCTGCGTTGTATGTATTGCATGCCAGAAGAAGGCATTGACCTTTCTCCGCCGTCTCATTTGTTGACAACTGCGGAAATTGTATACCTATCGTCCCTTTTTGTTTCAGAAGGAGTCACAAAGATCAGATTGACTGGGGGGGAGCCAACGGTACGAAAAGACATTGTCTCCTTGATGCAAGCCATCGGCAAACTGCGCCAAAATGGTTTGCGGGAACTGTGCTTGACAACAAACGGTATATCCTTGCTACGAAAGCTGGATGCAATGGTGGAGGCTGGTTTAACGGGAGTCAACCTGAGTTTGGACACCTTGGACCCGTTTCAATTTCAGGTTATGACAAGAAGAAGTAGCCAAGGGTTGGAGGCAGTGAAGAAAAGCATCGATCGGATTCTGGAGATGAATCGAATGGGCGCCGGTGTAAAATTGAAAATCAATTGTGTGGTGATGCGCGGCCTGAATGAACGTGAGATTCTCCCTTTCGTGGAAATGGCCAGAGAAAACCCAATTGAAGTACGCTTTATTGAGTACATGCCGTTCGATGGGAATAAATGGAAGCAGAATCGGATGGTATCTTATCAAGAGATGCTCACGATGATCCGAACCAAATACCCTGAAATCTCGAAGACGACCGGCCTTAAAAACGACACCAGTAGAAATTATCAGATACCGGGTTTTGCCGGCCAAGTGGGATTTATAACTAGCATGACACACAACTTTTGCGGATCCTGTAATCGTCTTCGAATTACAGCTGATGGCAATCTGAAGGTGTGTTTGTTTGGCTCAGCGGAGGTGTCTCTTCGAGATTTGCTACGGATGCAAAATGATGGACAGCCTATCGATGATGAGCGAATGAAGGATCTCTGCCTCTCAGATGATTTTGCAGACAATGCATCCAGGAACGCTACAAATCGTGACCTGCTTGAGTTGATCGGCTTGGCCGTGAAGAGGAAGAAAGCAGCGCACGCTGGGATGACGAACTTAGCAAATATGAAGAACAGGCCGATGATTCTTATAGGCGGGTAGCCACTTCTAAATAGTGATATCGAAAAATCAGTGTTAGTGACAATAATTATGGTTCCTTGCTTGGTTGAACTCGAAAATCAAATAAATTACCCAGTTAACAACTAAGCAAAGGCAGCTAGCTAGCATAGCAAATACCTTATGTATGACCTTTGTGAGACAGTCTTCATTGTAGTTCTAACCATGACAGCGTTGAACAGAATCAAAGACCACGATTACTTTAGACCGCTATGATTCTAACAAATTGGCAATTTTTAGAATATAAGCATAATTAGTAACAAATTAAGAATCTGAGTATCTCCTCTCAAATATAGGTACGATATGATTGACAAGTACTGTCGCAAACTAGGAATTACTAACGACCTTCCTGGGAGAGCTTTGCTTCAGTTGCTTCCTTAACGCGCCGGCCTAGAGCTGCATCAACAGAGCTGTAAAGGTCTGCAAGTTGTCAGTATTCAATTAAACTGAATATTAAAATGCAAGGACAGAGTAAATAAAAACGTACGGTAAACCTTCTCTCGAAGCTGCTTGCTAGTAACACCCTTGATATGCCCGGACACATTGTCAACGTATCGGTCCTGATGACCTGGTTCACGTCCCAGGACCTTCCACAGCCCTGTGGCCTGCTCAAAGTCCTGAGGCTGGAAAGTGCTGGTGAACGTAGAGACCTCTCCAACCCACTTTTCATGTTCGGTAATGGTGCTTGTTTTGGGTTTACCCGAGGAGTTCACGGCAAACACAGTTGGCTTGAGGGAGGAGCCGACATAATTAGGATCATCACTATAATTTTCAGAAAAATTCATGAACCCATCTCGCTGAAATGGACAGTATACTGGGGCTTTGGCTGCGTTTGTGGGCAGCATCTGATAATTTGTCCCTAGACGGTAGCGCGCGGCATCGGGATAGGCGAACATTCGAGCTTGAAGAACTAGCGATAAGGGGACAAAAAGTCAGAATCATGTTTTTCAAGCGCAGAATGGGTGCTGCACGAACTAGGATCAGCAGATGGAGCAATTCCAGGGACCATGTTGGACGGAGAGAAAGCTGCCTGTTCAATATCGGTGAAAAAATTTCGTGGCTGGGACTCATGGTCAGCTGAGGTGGAGAGGAAAATGTCAACACAAGCCTGGTATACGCACATTACGATTTAAAGTCAACTTCCCAATTTGCCGTAGTGGAAAGTCCTTGTGCGGCCAGACTTTCGTCATGTCGAAGATATTCCACCTGTAGGCCTCGGCTTCTTTTGGGTCCATGACCTGCACATAGACATTCCACACAGGATAATCACCTCTTTCAATTGCCTCATACATGTCCTGCATGTAAAAATCTGGATTCTCCCCTGCAATTCGCACAGCCTCATCATTGGTCATGTTCTTGACGCCTAGTTGACTTTTGATATGGATCTTGATGTATTTGAAGGAGCCATCCTGTAGTGATAAAGGTAAGAGTCGCTCAATGGAGCCTTTTAAAGTTCACTTACCTCTTTAGTGAACTTATAAGTATGTCCACTGTATGCATTCATATGGCGAAGTGAAGCAGGTGTTCCACGGTCGCTGAATAAGTGCATGAGTTCATGGATGCCTTCGGGGTTACCGACATGGAAACTATCCGAGAAGAGAATATAAGTATGAACGTCCAAATTGACAAGATACTAGCTTGATATCTTACTCCCAGAACTGTTGGCTCGTTAGTATCATTTTCCATTTTTTTCAAAATTGTAACATCTCTATTTACCATATTTGGGTCTGGCCTATGAGTTCGTGGATTTCTTTTGTGCGATCGGTTCAGGGATGGAAATTTAATCGGATCCCTAACGAAAAATACGGGCTACCCAGACCCAAAATCTCATGTCAGGAACGAAGTCCGAGCGAGCCACATGTCAAAGGTTATACTGACTGTATTGTTAAACACCCAGTCCAAGTTCCCTTCATCCGTCTTGATCTTCATGCCCCATCCATGAACATCTCGAGTTGTGTCTGCTGAGCCAGCCTCTGGGCCAACGGTGGAAATGCGCAGAAGCACTTCGCTTTTCTTTCCGACAGTATTGAGGAAACTGGCCGAAGTGATATCAGTGCAATCATGAGTGCATTCGAATTCCCCGTATGCTCTATAATATGCGTTAGGCAAGGATGGTGGTTTTAGATATCACTCAATAAGATGTATACCCAACAGCTTTTGCATGGACCACTCTATATGTTTTTCCAGTCAGAAATAATAGGCTACACGCGGTTATGATAAAGGCCATTCACCTCTCGGGGATTCTTTCACGAGAGAAATGTGCCAGTGTTTCAATCAGCTGAGTGTCTTGGAGTAATACAAGGCCACCTCCTGACCCATTGCGGACTTGAACACTGGTATCATTTCTCGGAAAGGGGCAACCTATCAATAAAACGATTAACAATGCAACAACAGGTGGCGGATGAGCTCTAATTACCTTCAGCAAGTGTATAGTAAGACATAGTGATGTTATACGGTCAATTGAAGACTAACTAACCCTAAACAAGATTTTGAGTACCTTAGCAATTTATGCTTCATCAAGATGAAAATACGAGCTCTTTATATCCGCCGAACTCTTCAACGATTTACCTAGATAGACATAGCGTCAACCTGTGCATCGAGATGTCCAGTTTAAGACGTAGAATATCTGACCTATCATTGATATGAATTCTTCTTGACCAATTGAAGGACTTGTAATTCCTGCGTCAGCTATCCATAGCTTTGGATCTGAGCTATTTTCAATGGCCAAACATGGCAAGTCAGAAGCGGCGCTTGTGTCATTCACGGATAAGCGGGAAGTAGATCATGCATGGATGCCATCATGACTTTTGATTTTGAATAACTGACGAATCGGGAAAGGCTATCTTTAATCCGTGGTTGGCGGGCTACTATTACCCGAAACGAAGGCAGTACTGCTAGTTTACGTTTAGTGGACATGGATCCAGCTGAGCACGATGCTATAGTTTACCGGATAGCCTCTGATATTGATGCTCTAAAACCTTGTTATCGTCCAAATTTTATGCCTAACGACTAGCATCGGCTCATTTAGGATGAAGTAACTATGGATAATTTGAACATTATCAGTACGAAACACTTGTTGCGTGATCAGAACTCTGCTAGAGCTGGTGAGTTCTTTACATCAACCCTCCATAGGCTTTACCCTCCTCCTCGAGTTCTTCGTCCTTGTCGAGATAGTTTTTGAGCTTGTTCTCCTCTTTTTTAAGATCATTCTCAAAACGCTTGATCTCACTTTCATGCTGTGGGCGAGTCTCGCCCGAGGATTGATCGTGATTTCCGGAGTGTACATCATCACGATTTTTATGGTGGAAGAGTTTGTCAAATGAACCGGAAATTTCTGTTGCAGACTTTCGTTAAAATTGTACTTGATTCCGGGGCCGTAACCATATCACACATCCTACCTTTCGACATGATTGTAGATTTCTCTTTTTTGATCGTATTTGAAGATAAAAATTGCTCGTCTTTGTCTTTGTGTTGAAAATGAATACAGAATTGAATGTGTGGCACAATTACTGGTAACTACGTCTTAAATATAATTCTCGATAATTTTCATGCTTAATGAGAGTCTACAATACCATTTCTAAGAATGTCGGCTCATGACGCTGAGACTTAGTACCAAATGTGAAATGATATGACGAGCTCCTTCTCTCCAAAATTTGTAAGGGTTAGGTCGAGGAGGAGGGGCCCGCTAAGGTCAAATCAAGGACAGTGATACCCCTCTAGCCAATCGGATTTCAATAGACTCTAGTTATCCCTAAAAGGCATAGCTAAAAACACAAGCCCCCAGACGAGGGGATAACATGATGGTTGATCCAAATCCGGAAATACAACGTGACGAATCAAGTCTTCCGGTTGTCTCGTAGAAGCTTTGACAGTTAGTACAGGTGGAGATGACCTTCTCTACCTCCGTACTTACGGAGCGGTGAAAATGAGATGGAATACGATGTAAGGTCTCTCTTATTTCACTATTGCATCATAGACTGACTGGCTGATCTATCGACTAAATGTCTGTGTTTAGGAAGGCAGTAGGTCAATGACTTCGCAAGCAGCTTCTTGTTAATTTCCACAGAGCTAAACAAAAACCACTTTTTATGTTCGCAAATGCCACGCATGCTGATCGAGATCTAATATCCTAGTTTAACGGTACGGAAATATGAGATTAACTTCCTTAAGATGGACAACCACTGGCGCATTCGTATCCTGATTTTTTATCCGTGCATTTATTATTAGATGGAAACGGGTTCTAGAATGTGATGTACCAGCCATTGCATTTTTCATAATCAAAAACACTTTATTTACCTACGATGTGAGAATGTCCATCGAGGAATTTCTTCAAAGTTTATCTATCCGCTGTATTTATGGTAATTTGTGGTAACTATTAAAAATATTGTACTAGTGTGGGGTCGGGTCTTGGACGCGATCGATCGGGGTCAAGGCCTACCCGTGCCACCAGCGCGCAACCACTTGAACCACTTGTGGTTCAAGTGGTTGCGAGAGTGAGATTGGGGTTTTGTGGCCTGTTCGGCCTTGCGGATGATCGCACGTACTGGGAACCCTGCTTCAAGAGCTAGGATCAGAGTCTTGAATCCGACATAGCCAGAAACGCCCGTTATCTATGAAGGTGTAAGTAGCTGTCGTTAGTGAAAACGTGTGGAGGCTGTACTTTCTCACCAGAATGAGATCTCCTGCCATTATATTTCGAGATGCTCCGCAGAGACTTGGGAACTTTTTTTAAGAAGAAGTTGAGATGATCCGGGAGGAGATGGATGTTGGGGTTTCGAATATGATGAAGATGAGAACAGGAGGAAGGGGATGCAAGGGCTAACCCTTACGTCTAGATCATGTGTATTGTTTTTAAGAGATTGCCGATTTTACCCAAGGAGATTTCAACAAACGGTTAGAGCCTCTAATGCAAAACAGCTGGCATATACGAGGCTTAAAACCTGCCAGCGTTTTGGCCGGCAACTATCTCGTTCCAGGAGGGGTTGAACGCTCGGTACTTGAGTGGAAAGTGACTCGGGGGAGGTGGATCGATAAGCGTGATGGGTTCGCTCGCGAGGATCGCCTAGCCCCAGACTTTAAAGACTTACTGTTCAAGGCAGGGTCCGCAAAATATAGGCCAGGAGCCTGTATGCTGATCCAAGTTTAACATCGGGGAGAGGAGCTACTACGAGTATGGATTTTCGTACGGTATATATACACGTGACCCTTGACTTCATCTCCTAGCTTGTTCTGTATGCATTGTTTAGGCACATATCTAGCCGTCTATTAAATTCATTCCACGCAACTCTGCTCTAGTTTTTTCTAAAACACTCAGTAAAGCCGATGATTAGGTAACCAACATATTCATTTCGCGTTTATGGTTTCGGCGATACTTTCGCACGACGTTCGACTCAACACAAGCTGCAAGCCCACTTACAATATCCATGTTCATGTCCTCCGAGCTCAGCACGGTATCCCATGATCCAATTTCAATTCCGTTGGCTAGTCGTCTGAAGTTCCAGACCACTCGTGTGCCACAACTTCAGCCATCACGCTGCTGCGGTGTCGGCTATACCGGTCAGTGGTATGTCTACTGGATAATTTGAAGTTGGACACTAACCGCTTCAATATATGTGTATCCTAGATCACCGAATTCGTCCTACTATGCCTTGAGTATATGTGACCAGCATCTCGCGGACTGACTATATGCTGGCATATTTTAAGCCACTTTTCAAGCGAAGGATAGTGCAACGAGGAGTTTATTATGTCTGAACCTGTAAATACGAACATGATCTTGAATAAATACAGTAAGCTAAAGAAACGGAGGCAACTTTGTGTTAAGGGTCTGGTGCAGACGACTGTTAACAAATATTTCCATGGTGCAGATATGTTTGACACGATTCTACTCTTTGTAACCATGTAAATATGGCCTCATTATCGATAGATTATTAAATCGTTCATAGGAAGAAAATTTTGGCCAACTGAAAGAAACAATATTCCGCTTCATTTAGTTAAAGCTATAAACGATCATGTATTGAAGTATCCACCCATTTACCATTCTTCAACCTCGCAATTCTCTTCGCCATAACCGCTTGATCAACTGTAGACCAATCTCGACAAAGGTGGACGTTTCCGAAGCCAGATAAAACCTGTGTATTCTCATCGGGATGAGGCTTTTGGAGGGAAAGATCACCGTGGCACAAGATAGCCTAGAAGTAGAAAGTGATCAGTAATAAGCTCCCACTTTTAGTACATATGATTGAAACGTTAAAAAGCTTACTTGTCGGAGGATTTCCATGCAATGGTGTAGATGACTCTCCGGCGGAACTTCACTTTCAGGATAGTTGTTTTTAAATGCGAGGAGGGAGTGTTTGACGACGAGCTATAGAATGTATTAATGGGCGTGTGAGCTTATTTCCATTATAATTCGGGTTTTCGAGCATCTTACCACGCAGTGTAGTTGATGCAGTACAGCCACACCGAAGCCTTCACTGGTTGGTGACCATGATGTCGGGTCAACGCCCTCGTCAATCATAGACATGCCCTTTCCGGCGGCACCGCCAGTAGATGGGTCATTTATGGCAACCCACGTACCTTTGATATATCTGCTGTTAAAAATCTGCTAATGAAGAAGAATATAACTTGTTCCATGGCACTTACCGGAGTATATTTCCCTCCACAATGGTGTTATACTCTTGTTTGCATATGACTCATAAGGATCACTGCGTATGAACCGATCGTCTTTTTCGAGAACAACTTCTTTCCAGGGAACTTTTGGTCACCACGTACAATCAATCAGCCTTTCAACTATCAATCGACACTGTATAAAATCATAGTATGACTCACTATCACCAAATAACTTGTCTGAAGGGAGAGCACATTCTCGGCTTGATGAGCTCTGAATAAACCACAGTATCCAGCCGCAACTGAGAACAAGGGCTGCCAATAACTTGAGTAAAAAGGGGATTATGAAGGCTGATGTACTGTTTGAATTGGGCGTTACATCATCGGTATCTTCTTCGTGTTTGTGCAAGGGGATGTATTGATTTATTCGAAGACTGGTCATCGTCAATATCATTGAGGAGGAAGGATATCTAGTAAGCGTAGGAGAGGCATATCCTCACATATGAAATCTTAATATCCATCGGACGGCAGGTAACATGCTAGCCCCAACCAGAGCTAAAGATATCGACAGCGTGATTATGGGTAAATTACTGTCTAGCTCCAAATATGGGTACCCGTCGAGTAGCAATACGAGAGTGAGAGGCGGCCAATTACTCATTCCAAACTTCATCGCGACGGTAGTATGGTTCGGGAACATCCAAATTACACTCCAGCAACAATGATACCGTAAATCTTTCCATACCGCCAAATATGAATAAAGACACACACCTACGTATTATTAAATTTGAGTCATCTTCGTCTCTAAAATACTCTCGACCCACTAGGACGAGGCCGTTTTTTCTGGAATCGGAATGCGTGTAGCCTCTGCGTTCGCGTGGACATATTGTTATCATACATGCAGTTTGAACTGATTTATTGCGAACGGACCAACAAAACAAGCATTTTTTTGGCCCCCCAATATTTAGCCACTTTATTAGAATATAGTCCAACTGTACAATACAATACAAACTTCACTTTTAGTATAATGTATCTAAATTTCTGTAGCTGATTATTGATGAATAAGGTAAGAAATATGTGATAAAAACAGATAGATTTACAGCGTGATTTTGAAAGTAACCTTAGGAGATAAGGAATGGGCACAAGAGAAAAAGCAGAATGAGTTGATTAACCTCAACTTTAACGGATTTGTCTAGATACAAGCAACAAACTTCGTATCGTACGATGTTGAAGAATCACGATTCTTTATTCCGTTCTCTCACCGCTATACACCGGCCGAGCTGAAACCCCTACAAGTGAAGACAAGGGGAACTCCATACATCGGTTATAGCCTATGAATTCCTGCACCGTCACTCCTTCCCATCTTCTGTAACCGCACAAGGCCTTTCGTCTCCGTTCGATTGCCTATCGAGGCTGCTCCCCATTAGAAAGCTCGCGTTTTAAAATGATATATTGAGAGAAACTACTTACGCAGCATGGGTCTCCGTCCCAGGTACCACCATCACAGCTGTTTGTAGAAGGTCCCAGCAACTAGCACTGGTACTGTCTTGGCGAGCTTCAAGGGAATGCTCCTCTGGCAATGGGTTGGCCAGGGCCAGGGCGCCAAACAAGGCGGAAAGCAAAATGATGAATTTCATCTTGCCGATGATGATTGAGATGGCTGATGAAGATGGTTGGGGGGGGGGGGGGGGGGGGGGGGTGGTAAGAGTGGGGGACTGTTAAATTAT
>JAMAGP010000031.1:11709-42336 GCA_023626235.1 Talaromyces sp. PYS2902
CCCGGCAAGAAAGGGGTACGATGATCATATATATAATCTTTCAGGCGGTGTATACAGATGTATTTGTGTACCATTAGCACGAAAGTGAGCGCTACATAGTATCATCCTTATATTAGCGCCAGTGACTTAATGATTGTTTCCAGGAGCATTTGCAAATGTTGGTCAGCTATATCTCCACTGGGGAAGGTTTAGTGATTACGATGTTGATACCATATCTTTAATGGAAATGACTATGAAGTCACCTCGACAAACCGAAGACCGGCGATCAGACATGCTACTAAGATTTTCTTTAAGAGCCGGGCGGATATACAGGGGCTGAACCTTTGAATTCTCGTCATTCAGCCCCCACGCTACGATGGTGATATGGTGTGGAGACTGAGTGAGATTCTCTGAGTTGTTAGTTACGCCGCATGCTTATCCATCTGAATCCACCCTGAAAGGGACCTCAGAAGGTCGTTGAATGTCCATTGTAGTCCGATCTCGACGAGGGAAGATAATCAATTGAAGAGTCTGTAATCGGAATGTGAAATATATCAGAATCATTGATCCTTTGAACTTTTGACAGACGAAGTCAAGACTTAAACAATATCTCGACATGTCGTCGGGTTATTAATAAAATATTCGGGATTTGAAACCAGCATATGCAAAGTACTTGAGTCAAATTGGTATATACTATTAATCGCGATCTCGGCCATAATATTCGAAATAATTCCCAAGAAATATAATTAGCAGTTTTCAAGGAGCGCAGCATACTCCAAATAAGGTGAAATGGGGGCAGGATAGTGGATATATACGCTGTGGTCACCATATTCGGGATAGTTAGCGGTAAAGTGATACTGTCAGCTGATGCACGTAGTGATCTTCAATTGCAACGAACACTTCTTCCAGAGAACACGAATTGATTGGAAATAGGAAAGGGAGGAAATCGGTGCAGTCTTGTGACCTCAAGGATTTGAGATGTGGTAGCTGGACCCTGAAATGTTGTCCTTGGTCAATGAAGGTACCTTCCATGCTAATCTCTTCAGTGGTTTGGCCCAGAGTTTCGAAGAAGCTCAATCCGATATGCGAATCACAAACATCCACCTCCCGTAATGTCTCCGACTGTCCCGAAATCGTTAAGCCTGCGGCTTGATATCCCGTCAACCCGAAAGATGAAAATCGAGGCAGCTTCCCAAGATCTAGAACAACAAAAGCACTATGGCCATTCGTGAAATTGAGAAACAAACCGCGGAGAGCAGGAAAGTGTGAAATCGTCCATAAAGAACCATCGCTTGTGTGTATGGTAAGATTTTCTAATAAATAGAAAGAGAAAGGGGGGCAAAGATAGAAGGGGATTTTCTGAACACTCGACCTGTCTTGAAAATGATGGTCCGTATCTAGCTGTGAGGCATGAATGTCTCTGTCCTCTACAATTCTTGAATTGAAAGTCAGCGTCAGTTTGATCCATGCGGCATCTATATCTGATGCGATAAACCAAAGGAGATTCACCGTACATGCATGTCTTCAAATTTGGGATTCTGCCCAATATGTTAAATAGGCAGAAACCTCCTGTGTGAGAGTACTTAAATATTTATATCCATCGTACATGCGATATCCATCTCAACAGTATACCACGTATTGTTCTAGCTGGAAGACGCCTTCCGTTCAACATACGAGGGAGATTGCTCTGAAAACTTATCGTTGTTATCTGAAAGAGTGGTCTTATCACGTGAGCTTGTATCTGTCGGGAAGCGTTGTAAAGTGACCATAAGTCATCGGAAGATATAAGCTAATCATACATCATGAGTATATAGACTGAACTTCTAGTATGGGATTTGGTTATAATCGTACATCATCAAATACCAGTTGTAATAATTCAGCGGGGAGATCTAGCAACGTCTTTCTTGCTTGGACTTTGCTACTCAGACTCGATGGAGATGGTGGCAGAATACTTGACATGGTTGAATAGATCGATGTAATGTTAATCATGTATTTTGGTACCCCTGTTGCTCGGGTTCTGCTCCAGATCATGAGGCCAACCCCAAGCCTGTCAACAAAGCCTTTGTTATGGAGATCTGCGTTCCGAGGTTCGGTAGCTTGTGTAGCAATTCGGGTCGATGTATAAAATATCCGGTATATGATCGCTCTCTGGGATGTGCAAGTCTTGGTGTAAATGAGAGAGATCACCTAGTGGCATCAACCATGAAGCCTGTAACACCATACTATTGCCAGAAAGTAATCTTTAACATACCTTTGCATTGCAAAATCGAAGAAGGATCTGTTATTCCTCCGAAGAAAGACGACTTTATCTCGTCGTTCTCTTCGGCGGCACGAGATAGCCTCTGGCTGGCTTTATCTAACTGAGAAAACGCGTCCAAAAACTGGTACAGCGCCTTGCAATTGCGGCTTTACATAAGTTGCAACTCTTCGACTCTTTCTCAGCGCCACTCCCGCAAATTAAACCATACTAGGTTTAGCCTGTTATTTCAGTAATTTACACGAAGTATTGGACATAACTATACAAAAATTGGTACCGCCTTCTGTATTGTAAATACGTAGAACTTTAGAATGTTCAACCAAACTATCAGGAAAGAGACAGGTTTGTGTTAGTAAACTGGCCAGGTGTCACATTCTTTGTCTCTGGAAAAGCTTCCGTTTCCAAAGAGGAACATTCAGCGCCACCTCAACCGCTGGAGACCAGCGATTGCTCGAAAGCTGTGTCACTCGCTGCTCGGCGTTGATGAGAAATGCTAGAGGAACAGGCAGCTACCGGATAATATGAATTTCCGATCCGACACTTACCGATAAATTTCATTAGAGTAGGATACGAAAAGCTCTGTGGGAGAAGTTCCAACCAGGGATACTGTATAGGTCAAAATAACTTGATGTCCTCTAGTATGGGTTTCAGTTATGTGGTTGTCACGAATGACCATGACTGAATAGGCGACGTTCATTGTGTACTTGAGTACGCGAGCAGCCTGGGAGTCTTGCATGTGCATGTAGCTCACCCCTCCTTCCTAGCCTGATGCATCGTGCATTACATTCCCCTACTTATCATGAAAGAGTCTCTACATTCCAACATGTCATTACCCTCATATTAATACAGGACTTGGCCTGATCTGGCTTGTTTCCTTGTTTGGACCGACAATGATGTCTTCGACGCACGACGACTACACAGTCGCGTGGATATGCGCATTACCGCTAGAGGTCGCAGCGGCCCGCGTCATGCTGAACAGAACCCACAGTCCGCTGCCAAATCCATCCACCGATTCGAATGCCTACCAACTCGGCGAACTATATGGCCACTATATTGTCATTACCTGCCTTCCCGCTGGCGTATATGGAACAGTGGCCGCCGCAAATGTTGTGTCTCGCATGCGTTCGACCTTCCCTCGGCTCCAGTATGGATTGATGGTAGGCATTGGAGGCGGTGTCCCAGGTGAAAACAATGACATCCGACTAGGTGATGTCGTGGTCAGTAAACCGGTTGGACAGCACGGCGGGGTGATACAGTATGATTATGGGAAGACCGTGAAAGGAGGGAAACTTGAACCAACTGGCGCCTTAAATAAACCACCACAGACTCTTTTGACCCATATGAGCCAACTAGAGGCGAAAACACTGGCTGGGAGTGAGGATGATCTGAAAAAAATAACAGAGGAAGTACTGGAACGAAATCCCGACATGAAAGATAAGTTTTCACCCCCAAAACAGCACACGGACTTGCTTTTTCACTCGTCCTATCACCATCTCGACAGAGAGAATACATGCGAAAGATGCGATAAAAAACATTTAATCGAGCGAAGACCTCGGGAAACCAGGAC
This sequence comes from Talaromyces sp. PYS2902, assembly GCA_023626235.1. NCBI lineage: Eukaryota > Fungi > Ascomycota > Eurotiomycetes > Eurotiales > Trichocomaceae > Talaromyces > Talaromyces sp. PYS2902. The sequence continues at coordinate 15,513 of JAMAGP010000031.1, forward strand.
ACCGTATATCCACTACGGGCTGATTGCGTCGGGAGATCAGGTGATGAAGGACTCAGAGACACGAGACCGCCTAGCCCTGCAGCATGGGATACTCTGCTTTGAGATGGAAGCTGCAGGCCTCATGGACGAGCTTCCGACACTGGTGATTCGAGGAATATGCGACTATTGCGACTCTCACAAGCAGAAACAATGGCAAGGATATGCAGCTTTAACAGCAGCTGCTTACGCGAAATTACTCCTGTCAACAATCCCGGCACTCCCCGTCGTTAATGGTAGGATATCCCGATTCTTTGACAAGGGGCGTGCAAATAATAACTCATCAGTGATATAGTTGATGCAAAATTACGTGAATATTATATCAACCCGCGGAATAATCGTCTCGGGATCGAACGCCTCTCTGGAGATCCGCTGGATATGCAGCAATGCTATATCAATCTTTCAATCATAGAGTACAAGCACAATGATCAGAATATGCTGCCACAAGAACAATCGCTATCCTCGACATTTTCACTGCCTAATCGCCTAAAGTTAAGAGCAGATGATCCCGAAAAGGAGGTTACACTTCCACAACTCTTCCACGAGCGGAAGCTGTTAGATGGCCGAAAGGCCCAGCCCCGACGGATCCTAATCCGAGGACGGGCAGGTGTTGGAAAGACCACGCTTTGCAAGAAGATTGTCCACGACTTTCTACATGAACAGATGTGGGCAGACGTTTTTGATCGCATCGTATGGATACCTTTGCGAAGACTTAAGGGGATGTCAGACTTGGATGAATTTTTCCATCAGGAATTCTTTAAACATGAAGCAGAGCGAGACGGTTTAGTTATAAATCTCCGCAAAATAGCTTTGAATCAAACCCATAAGAAAACTCTCTGGCTATTGGATGGTCTCGACGAAGTTTCGGGATATCGCAATCCTTCCGGAGCCGACCTGACTGAAATATTTAACAGATTATTGAATGAAGACAATGTGATTATCACATCCCGTCCACATGCCGTGAAGCTTTTAGGCTTGACTTCTTTTGACCTGGAGTTAGAGACTGTTGGGTTCCATTTTAATTAAGTGCAAGCTTACACAGCCAAAGCCATTATGGATGCAGATACTGTTAACCAGATATATTCGTTTATTCAGAGCCATTGGCTGATTCAGGGACTGGTTCGAATACCCATCCAGCTCGATGCATTATGCTATAGTTGGGATGACGACTTCCGTTCTGGTGCTCTGCTATAAACCATGACAGCCGTATACCAGGCTATTGAATTGAAACTATGGAAAAAGGACATCTTAAACCTTGAGAAGAGAATAATTACTGGGCACAATGGTGGAACAGCAATCCGAAAATTGCGAACACGCCTGCAGATTGAGTCGCAACACATGAGAATAGAGATGAAATTTCTAGAGTGTCTTGCCTTTACTGGATTGCGCAACGATATTATTGAGTTCCATTCACGTCATCGTGATTGGCTATATGAACAACCGGAATTTTGCGAGATGTCTGATGACGTCCTTGACCGACTCTCTTTTCTACGTACATCAGATGCATCAGATCAGGATAAGAGTTATCATTTCTTACATCTGACTTTCCAGGAGTTTTTCGCTGCCCAATATTTCGTCCGGTATTGGAGATCGGAATCCAGAGAACCACTTATCTATCTTAAACCAGGCCATGCAAGGGAAAACTGTAAAGTGGAAATACCACCTGAGGAGTTTCTTCGAGAAGAAAAGTATAGTGGGCGCTATGATGTGTTCTGGAGGTTTGTTATAGGGCTGCTATATGATATTGACAAACAACAATTATGCTCATTCCTTGAAAAAATAGAGGAGGAGCCACGAGATTTACTTGGCCCCGCACATCAGCGGCTATTAATGCACTGCTTCAGCGAGATACCTCAATTAGAAGACTCAGGACTGGCAAAAAGCAGCAATGATTCCTTGTTAGATCTTCGAGAAAAAATGGAACTTGGATGTATACAATGGTCTCACTATGAGGACCTTTCGCTTAAGGAAATGCGTCTCTGCAGTGAAACTGAATTTCCAGAGCATATTCTATGCAAATTACTTCAAGAAAGTTCCTTGCAAAGAGAGAGCTCCTGCAGAAAAAAGATTCTCAGAGCATTGGCCCATCGGTGGCATATGTCATTCAATCTCATGGGTATAGTCACAAATTTTATGGGCGACAGTGACTCGGATGTGAGGCACGCAGCTATTCAGGCTTTAGGCACACAATCTGCCTGGTCACCTACCATCCTCAAGGCTGTGATACACCGGCTAGAGAATGATGGAGACTCATATGTGAGGCACGCAGCTATTCAGGCTTTAGGCACACAATCTCCCTGGTCACCTGACATCCTCGAAGCTATGATACGCCGGCTAGAGAACGATGAAGACTTGGACGTGAGGCGCGCAGCTATTCAGGCCCTAGGCACACAATCTCCCTGGTCACCTGACATCCTCGAAGCTATGATACGCCGGCTAGAGAACGATGAAGACTGGGACGTGAGGCGCGCAGCTATTCAGGCCCTAGGCACACAATCTCCCTGGTCACCTAATATCGTCGAGGCTATGATACGCCGGCTAGAGAACGAAGAAGACCCGGTGGCGTTGTCCCAAATGGAAGCTCTATTATGGAAACGTGATGAGTTCCTCTTCCATTTCTTCGACTTGAATGCTAATGCTACCTCAGTGTTGTGCAAATTTTGGGTTCAAAGAAGCATCCATGACATCTTCGCCTGCTATGTTCGTGATGGTAATGCATATTTTGAGACATCGGATGGGAGAAGGTTAATACCTTTGTCTGGGGGGGAAATAAAGCTGCTCAAGCGTATATTATGGGCTGAAACCGTTAACAGCCCAATCTTACGTTTGATTTATAGAGTCAGATTCCCATTTCCTTCATTGGAAAGCTAGTCAGCAAGGCTTTTACTTATTTTCAATTATCTTTTCAAAAGAAGAGATTGCGATAACATCTAAATATATTTTCTAATCATTTTGGCCAGATTGTGGTGACATTAATATAGTGACCTCATAGGCTTAAATTCGCTACTGTAGGATGACTTATGTGCAAGTGATGTGAGGTGAGAGAAGGCACCTAATGCTCTGCATCCTAACACGGTAATAAATATGACCAATCTGGCCTCATCTACGGACAGAGTCGATTATAACTAGCACTTGTAGAAGAGAAACAAGTACATAATGTGAATATTTTCTTCTTCACATCTGTCCAGTACGAAATACTGTAGATTAATCATACCGTCAACAGAGTTGCCTCGGAGTTGGAAGAAATGCTCTCATCTGAGCAGTGAAGTATTATGAACCTAGTCACCCGGATTCCAGGTCATCCTCTCATGCTCTTAGCATAGGGATGTAAAAGTCGTATAGCCTGCACAAAATAAAAAGGAAGTAATACAGGCTCCCTCTATCCACGCCATTTTAATTTTGTCCAATCAAATATGCTGTTTCATGACAACTAAGCAGCTGAAATTCCGTATGTACAAAACCATGCCAAGCTTGCCGAAACCATGGTCACCTTACATCCCATACAGATCGTAAAATACCAGAATACTCGTCTAAACCTATTATGGAGTAGGCAACGGGAGTGGCGTCGAGAAAGAATCAAAGAATTGCAAATCATGTAAAGCCGCTCATGCAAGGCGCTGTACATAGCCAAAGCATGCTGGGACTTTGATCAGCAGGAGAATTTCTGACCTTTATAGAGCTAACCTCTGGATTTGCTCTGATGGAACGGAGGAGATACTCTGGAAGATGCGGCGCCATGCTTAATTTGCTGTGGTCTGGGCAATTATTCCCCTTTAACTGGAATAATAATTACTTGGGAACTATAAGTACGAAAAATATTCGTGAGAAACGACAATAAAGGTCGTTCGGTGGTGGGAAAAAGACCACAATGGATTGACGATGAAATGAACGGACAGAGATCCACCCTGTGCATTGGGGTGTTTCAAGTTGTGAGCAGTGATCGGAATGGAAACAGTGTAAAAGATCCGGCTCGATGTCGTATGCACCGTCTCGAGCGGTAAGAAATCCCGTTTGGTGTCGTACGAACCGTCTTGAGCGGTAAGAAATCCCGTTTGGTGGTGTACGCACCATCTTCTGCTCTATCAACCAGTATCTCTTTCATGTCAACAGTCGTTCCCCATCTGCTGTCTGTAGATCATGTCATTCTGTACTTAAACTGACATCAATCCATCCTAGTATAACTCGTGCTTGTAGAAATTCCAACAAGGTCCCAGTTTACTCATAGTCTGCGATCTCATTGTGTGTAGTTGACAAACATCTGTCTAGTGCTGTAAGAAATCCCTCTTTGATTCTATGCATACTCTATTGTCTGGTGCCAGCGCGAGTTGTTCGGTACACGCACACAGTTCTATGAACTGCAACCAAAGTCAGGATTTACGAGCTCTGCCACCATATACAAGATACGATTGTATTCTCAAGCAGCGGTCTAAAAACTGTCAAGAAATTGCAATTTCATTAATGAGATGTCAACTGGTACTCTAGTAATTTTTCCTCGCCATTGATGTGATCCCAAATACGGACAGTCGTAGATGCCGTATCAGTAAGCGGTTAGCGTCATTGACCCTGACGTCGTTCTAGAGCAGAAGTAAAGGTCGTTCCCTTTAAGCTAGAATTAGAGCAGAGCACCACTACGTACCCAATGACAAGCTTTTGGTGAAGCTGCATATTGAATCAGAGTCAGCGCTTACCTGTTGAGAGACAAGGTCATCTCGCTCATGCTGATATGGTTAAGGTTATGATCTTCCAATACTGGATATAGACTAGGATAGGCTGCTGCCTCTCTTCATCGGGTAAAATTGCTACTCACGTCCTGTAGCTGAGGTAGCTTCACTATTAATCAGTATGTAATAAAGAGACGGTATCAAAATGGACTACAGTCGTTGTCTCGACTGTCCGTGACAATATTTTCAGAGAGATATAAGATTCGACGCATAGACTTTGTCTACCGCTTTTCTTACATTATCTTACGGATAGTCCAACTTACAATGGTGGAGCAATTTCATCTTCTAGATCTACAAATCGCTAATTTTACCGAGTTTGGTGTACGTATGGTTTTTCCTGGAGTAGCAGAATTGAATCATCTGCGCAACAGTTGTGAGAAGCTGGCTGAGTGGGCCATTTTGGGAGCGCGGATCAACCAACTGGTGAGTCTCTTACTCTATGTTCAATGCATCTACCAACGTCCTTTGAATTCGTATTACAGGATTATTAGCCTCGATATAGCAAGCTGTGTGTGAACATTCATTCCAAGGCCTATGATCATTCATTGGATGAGTATATTCCTGGGTTGAGTCAGAATTTGGACAATTTCGACAATCTTGTTGATCCCTTATTCGACTTTCCTGTTTCTTGGAGACATGATAGCGCCTTCTGTTTTAAAGATGCCAGCCATAGCGCTGCGCGATGCATGCCTGTATCCATTGAAGAATATGACAGATTTTTCGATTTTTCTATTAGCGATTGTAGCATTAATCTGTAATTTTAGGGAAAGCCAACAGATAAGTCAAGCTGTCTATTCATGAATAACCTGATTTCCTATATCTAGACACGCAATAATCCTATCAACGTCATCAACCTAGTGTTAGCCGGAACCACCCCATTTTTCGGAAGTTGGATGTATAACACTCCTGGTTACGGGAACAATCTAGGCTGCTGATGGGAAGGTACAATAAGGGTTCGAATCACCTTGGCAAGTCATACCGCTGGCGCATGTAGCTCTTGGGTTCCAGACTTCGTTGTAGCATTGCTCCATGACATTGCCATTGCATCGCCATGTCGCATCAGAACATTGGGTCGATTCCCCCGTCGTTTCGGTAGGAATTTCAACTATAGAAGTCGCTAGAGTTAAAGGAGGAGATGAGGTGGTAGGAGAGCTAGTCTGACTACCAGGGACAGGGCCCGAGACAGGTCCCTGTGCAAGTCCTGAGCCGGTACTGTCGAAGTCATAGAGAGTCTCATCAACAATTTCCCAAGAGATATTGATGTAACCATCAGCACAAGCAGCTCCTCGCGATAGCTCATTAAGGACTTCGTAACTGAAGTCCAAACCCGGCGCGCCTAGACTATCCCAGGAAGTGGCGGTTGCGGAACCAGTGCCGCAGCGCTCGCAGCCATCACCGATGAAGAGCGGCAGGTCAGAGGGTTGGCTGTTAATTGAGACAATAACTTTCTTGCCACAGTATAGGGGCATGTCCGACGACAGTTGCGTATTGTTCATGGCGACCAAATAGTTCGAGTTGATCTGAGTCAAGCTCAGAGTCGTCTCTAAACTACAGTGAACACCACCCATGTTTTGATACTCAAAGCTAGTGCCGCAGGCATCTATTTGCTGAACATCATAGTAGTAGGTTCCGAAGCCAGAGCCAGTGTAAATAGTGTTTTGGCCATAGACTCCCAGCACCATGAGCAGACCAGCTACAAGAATGATAGAAGCACCCATATTCGATGCCGAGTTTGAAAGATTGTTTATATCTGCATTGATATGCAGTTGAAAGAGACATGAATAGGAAGGAGTGTTGTTGGAGAACAAGAAACATCAAGGTAGGTGTACTGCCTTCTTATATTGGTCAAAGCTCCCTCCATGTTCCAATCCTTGACCTCGGGACGTTTTGTAAACTGGACAATAATACTGATCTCATTACGCCAGCCCCGGTTCGGTTGGGAACCGTGCACTATCTTGCACCAGAATGGAACTTAAGACTATGACGGAAAAGTTGACATTTGGGCAAGTGGCATTTTTGGTACTGAATTCTTCTTGGGCCACCATCCGTGGCCATTTTCTGTAAATCCATGGCCCGCTGACAAAAATTCCAAAGAGTGAGGACTATAGAGCGCGTCAGTCCGAGTTTCTGCAGTCTTTGAAACAGAACTCAAAGAGCCAAAGGGACTTCATCATGCTGTCCCTGGTTGCAGATATGGTTCAATGGGACCTTAACGCAAGACCACCATGTCAAAACGCATTGAGTCATCAGTGCTTTCTGGGTGTTACAGATCACGAGCTATAGGACAGTGTAAAATGACGCAGTACTGGACAATAATAAAAGATCAGAGTTGTTACGATAACTTCCGCCTTTGTATAATCAAACAATATATATTAGGGGTTTCTCGGAATAGTAAAGTCTATAAAAGGTAACCAGGACTTTAAAGCATAATTCTTAGGTCACTGACTAGCGCATGGGAGTATTATACATGGGTTGCTGTTGAATATGATAGATAAATATGACTGAAAAAATTGACTGTCTGATTTGAACATTATTCTCAATGACTTAGAATGAAAATAATAAATCATACCCAAGGTGATTCGTAGTCATCCAATATTCGAACTCTGAAGAATATTGCTTCCTGCAAGCTTCCTGGCGACTAGAACTCTTGGAATTCCCTCTAGGTTTTTTTCCAGTAACCAAGAATCTACCTTCTAAGCATCATTCTAACGATTTTGCCATGTGGCTCGCAATCGAAATCCAGAAAGAACCTCTTCTGCCTATTTTCAAAATAGACTTGTGTAGTTCTGTTTCCATCTTGAAAATTGACCGCATAACCGTACTTGAGGGCTTTCGAGTAGTATGGAGGCTCTCCTACACCGATTATATGACAGGGCTGGAGGTTGAGGATCTGCTTCGTGCCGTAGAATGAAAACTGTGAGGTAGGCTGAGCAGTATCCTTGAAGGAAAGTAATTGAAGTAAGTTTCTGTCGTTCAGTAGAAACGGATCCTCTGGGCTTTCGATTTCTGAAACATTTAGCGTAATACCCCAACGAAATTTGATCTCTCTCGTGCGTGGATTATATTTATATGGACGGTGCAGGCACTCCAAGAACAATTTCCAGCGATAGTTGGGGTCCGCAATTCGATCACCACAGTGAATTGTCATATAGATCTTTTTCTCCCCAACTTTGTCGAGCATTGGACCGAAAAGCAATGGATTGCCTTGAAGCCGTGTTATTTCCTGAATCCATTGATCGCTCTTGAAGATTGAATTCCACAATTTGCGGTGTTTGTCATCTTCTGACGAAGCAAGAGCCGGTATCCGTTGTCGAGAAGCGAAAATATTGTCCCAAATTTCTCGAGGAATGCTCCCAACCATCGTGAGGCCTAGGTTTGTATTATGTGGAATATCTCATGAACAAAAATACAGCTCAAAACTGAGAGCTTTGTTGTAGAATGACATTATTATATACCTATCCGCCCACAACGAATCCGTGATTGACTGCTTCCCTATGGGTCATGCTTTTCATACTGTCAAAATCAGAATCTGGATTCTTTTCAATTTCCCACTCAGTTCCTAGATCATACTTGACGTGACTGGGCCACGCATCGGGCATGAGCTCGACTTTTAGTGTGGGTTGTACTCGTATCTGTACATTGTCGATGATAATCTGTATCAACTCGGTGAGAAGGTCTATTATCAACTTTCTTGTTTAGATCTGTGAATACGTGCTTTAATAGACTGCATGTGTTTTATTTTCATTGATTAAGGGCCTCCCTACCCTAAGAAGTTGAAGTTAAGTTAGCTTCATCACTAACCCTGAGATGTTTATCCAACTCGTGCCGGCACTAGTTCGTACCGGCAGTCCAGATTCCGTTTGGTATTCGTGTGTGCTGTCTTTCAATGAAGTAGTTAGCAACGATAATCCTATTTGCTGCTGTAACAACGTGTCTGACTTTGTTAGTAATTCCGTTTGATGTTTTACTATTCTTTTATCTTGGTAATCCCTTTTGCTGCTGAGACAATCTGTCTGGCTGGGTAATGATACTGTTGGTGCCGAAGATCCATTTGGTGTTGATAAGAATCTCGTTCTGTAAAGGGTTCGAGAAGTCCCGAAGAGAAGTAGTAAACGCTCGTGCTAGTAAAAATTCCGACCAAGGTCCCAGTTTACTCACAGTCTGCGATCGCATCGTGTAGTAGATCGTAAGCGTTGATAGTAGTTCTAAAGGGCAGGACAACGGAATGGATGGATGACTTTTTCAGAGCCCGTGGGTCAGAGCAAGCTTTTGTCCGCTTGAATCCTACCGGGCATAAAGAGCTTCTAGCCGGGCTGAAACAGACAGCAAATCGCGGTAGAATGCATAATTCAGTAAGCCTAAGAGTTGAAACATGTATAATCCTTAAGTTTAGAACAAGCTATATGATTCACAGTCTAGAATATTACTGTCCATATCTTTGTATTTGGCCTCGATTTGGGTTAGTGTCAATTCAGCCGAGTCCCTACGCTTGTATTGACTTACCGGAATGGTCGATTCGTATTCATGTTTCTTGAGCCTGATTCTCACCGAGTTCAATTGTAACGTGTGTCTGAACGGGTTAGTTTTGAAAACGAGTCAAGGTCAGTAAATCTAACTTGATATCATTTCGACTAGTTTCGATCCAAGTTTATGACAGTTCGATTGTGTCGATTATGCCGAGTCTATTACACTTGAATTCTTTATTGGTACCTAATGCTCCGTTCGCTCATTTCATCTTACGTCGTGAAGAGGATAAAGCGAGAATGGTTATCGCTGTCATTCATGAGCCACTGCTATTGAAGGTCTTCACCTCAAATATATAAGCCGCCTGTACCCCTGCATGTACCCTTCATTAACCTCCAGTTCATCGTGCGCATATCTGACTCAAGATGACTTTACATTGTGGGCCATCGTTTTCTGTGTACAAGGCGACTACTCTTCCATCCACACTTCCATCCGCCCTTGCTCGGGACTTCAACAACGCTAACAACATTAACAACAAGGAGGCTATTCACGAAAGGAAGTCGATCCAGTCGCTAATCGACAGCTCCAAAAAGCCCCCGCACGCGCGAATTGACACTATCCTCACCAACTTCTTCCCCAAAGAGTACGGTGAGGGCTTCTACGGAATGGAAGTAGGCGACGTCCCAGGCCGACCGAGCTTTCTCCAAAAAGTGGACCTCGACACCGTGGACGAAAAATCTAGTCCTGTGCTGCGAACCAATCATCCAAACCTGCTGAATCTTCTCGATATTTCCGTCTGTGGAGATAAGTTATTTTTTCATTATGAAAGACCGGGGATATCTTTGGGGAGACTTCAGAAATCCACAATGTTGGATCGAGTCGCGGTGGCGACCATCTGCAAAAAAGTACTTCAAACTCAATTCACCCCTGAATAACGACTAATGCTGCATAGTTGTTACATGGACTGATCTATATCCACGAAGGTCTGGATGTCAGCCATGGTCACTTGCATTGTGGTGGAATCTATCTCAGTGACGAGGGTGAAATCAAGATTGGTAAATGATTAGAAAGCGTCACGATCAGGACTACTTGGCTGACAACTCGGTAGGCGGTGTAGGAAAGAGCATGACTGAGAGAGAAAAGATGAAAGATATCTCTTGCGATGTCCAAGCGGTTTTCCGGATTGCCAGTCAATTGCTTAGTCTCGACAAGAGCACAGATACGACCAGCATGTCATGGCTTATAGCGAAGAACTTTGTCACCATGCCGAGTACTGTCGATCCTCGAACACTTCTCAAGGTAAGAATGTTTTGCGAGATGCGTGGACCTGTAGAACTGATGGCTGCATAGCACCCGTTCCTGAAACTTGGCCAGGGTTCCTGGTATCTGTCATCTATCGGTGGGTTGCTCTCATTCGTGCGAACAACAGGCCTCAATGACTGCTTGAATCCCGCTCCCTCGGACAGCGACGAGGAGACTAGCGTTGAGGAAATAGAGACGATCAGATAAAGAGCGTCTTCCTCAAGCCGTTAACTCGAGGATACCGTGAACTGCACGCCGATTACGCTTCAATGCGTGAATTGGAGAGCATTTTTTCTCCTGGTGAGGTTTATTGATGCGATCTTTCTGTTGGTAGTTAAATTCCGGTCCTTCATGGTTTCCCGGACAGGGCTTAGGGTATCGGCATCCTAGGATGCTGAAATGCTGGACTGTTGGATCATCAGGGTTGAATTTTGAGATATTACGCTTCTTTTCTATAGGAATGTATAGTGTGTTGCTCATCTCAATCTCTTGTTGAATAGTCTTCTAATATTTCATTATTGCTGCTTCATATACAGTGAAGTCCCAATGTCTCCATAGACTTACACTTAATCTTGTAAACGCTCCAGGGCTAAGGCTACTCAAAGCGGAAAAAGGTCCCTGTTGATTTCATTCGCACGGACCACCGAGCGTCAGATCATGTGATGTTTCCACGTGATTTATGAGCCCAAAATAAGATGAAGTATCTAGCGGCTATGTTCCTCCGGGCGTTGTTCACTGTTGCTACAGGATATGCCTTGATGTTAGTAACCTAATCACATATTGCTACCTCTTCTTATTTTGGGAACAGTTACAGAACGATTTCACCTACCAACACCGAATGGGTACGAATATTGACACGAGATATGATCGTAGTCGTAAACGGAAGATTGTGAATACGCCATCAGACGGGATTTCTTACCGCTCAAGACAGTGCATACGGTACCAAACGGGATTTCTTACCACTCAAGACAGTTCATACGGCACCAAACGGGATTTCTTACCGCACAAGACGGTGCATACGGTACCGAACGGGATTTCTTACCACTCAAGACGGTGCATACGCCACCAAACGAGATATTTTACCGCTCAAGACGGTGCATACGGCACCAAACGGGATTTCTTACCAAACAAGACGGTGCATACAGCATCAAACGCATCGTTACCAAGATTAAATGAGAATATCACTAACATCGAACGAGACTCTGACTCCAAACGAAAACGACCACTATTGGTCCGAATTGGTGCCAGCACGAGTTCGTGTCAGTACCGTCGATCCGTTTAGTGTTTCTGCATTCCTGTTCGGGGTGGATGTTCCGTTTGAGGTCACTAGACGTTTCTTGTTTGGGACTCACTAGACGACCTCGATTGGAGCTTGGAATTGATGCGTGATTTAAAGCAAAAGGGACGCGAAACAGAAGAAGAGACGGTTCTCATCCATGATTTGGCTCTCTAGTGAGACCTCTTCCGATGAGTAGTTTTCAAAATGATAGAATACAATCTTTCTCTTTCAATAGAGGAGCAAATTGAGATATTGAATCTACAAATTAGAACCAACAGGTCTTCGTCGATCCGGAGGTGGTAGTTGATTTGGTCGGTTGCACAATGAAGGACGGCAATACTAAACTGCTATCATGATTTCAACACGCAGCTAAAATAACCCGAAAAAGATCGATTAAACAGTGCTCAATAGCGACATCTACCTATCCCTTTGGAAAGGTTTATATCTCAATGTAGTTCTAATAAGTGACGTAGATCAATGTTATAATATGGATAATCCGAACAACGTAATTTCAAGACCATAAGAAATATGGCTCTATATACTATCTGGGGTCTCTTTATACTCCCTACACTGTTGACTTTTATCTTCCAATTTTTGCGAAAAAGCGTAGAATGGCAGGGTGGAAAGAGATCCCAAAAACCGTCGTCTCGAGTTTTCTGGCTTGGGAGAGGTAATGGCCTGTTTGCTGATGCACGCTCCAAACTATTGGCTTTCGTTAAGGGGAGACAGCTCTTTGCTGATGTTTATTTCACGGTGAGATCAAAGACACTTTGCGCGTCAATGGTACTAAGGATGCTAATGTAGTGACTTACGATTTTTAGTATACCAGGAAAAACGTCGTCACGAAAATTTCAACGATATCTGTACCCCTGGTACTAGTGCCAAAAAATCAACGTAAGTGGTTTTTTAAAGAAAGATCAGATGTGCTGGACCATAGGGCGACTGGTTTTGATGCCGTGGAGTCCCACTATACGATGCCATGCGGGCATATCCTCGATTTTCCGGCACACGTCAAGCTCATCCATAAAGTCCTCACTCGAGAACTACCAAGTCTCACCGAGCATTTAGTTCGAGAGATCGAGGAGGGTTTGCTGAAAAACTGGGGATCTGATACAGAGAAGTGGCAGGGTATTGAATTGTGGGACACAGTACTCATGGTGGTGACTCGCACATTCAACAGGATCTCTGTTGGTCATCCTCTCTGTGCTGATCAGAGATATCTGAATAACACCAGACGGTATGTGACTAGCACCCATATAATGTCAGCCATTATCCGCGTGTTCCCAAGCTGGGCGAAGCCACTTGTCGGCCCGATTCTGTCCATTCCTTGCTGGTTCTTATACTGGCGCGGCAAGGGATATGCGATGCATTTAATAAATAGCTATCTGGAAGAGGCAAATATAGAAATGGCTACCTATGGCAAATTCTCAAACAAACACAACGTTTTTGCGATGTGGATTGTGCAGGAAGCTATCCGCTCCCAAATTCCACGTGAACTGGACCCAGAAACCATATACGCGCGCTTGATGACGATGAATTTCGCAGGCATCCACACGTCCTCCTTTACGACGGTGAATATGTTGCTTGATTCATTATCGCGGCCTGATGTTTTCAGCGTGATGAAAGAGGAAATTGGTACAACTTATCAGCGAAATCGATGCAAATGGACCAAACCTGTCGTGGACAACCTGAAATTCACTGACAATGTCCTCCGTGAGAGCATGCGCTTGTCGGGCCCTATTGTACGCTTGATCAGGGAAGTTAAGGCTGAGAATGGAATTCAGCTAAACGGCATATCACTTCCCAAGGGCACAAAGATTGCCATCGATATGCATAATATGCATCGTGATGAAGAAATATATAGAGACGCGAACACTTTCAACCCATTTCGCTTGAATCCTTCTACGGGGCAGCTAATGCCTCCTGCTGTTGAGACGAGCGAAAACTTCCTGCCGTTCGGACATGGCCGAGTATGTCTCCGCGGTCCCTTTCAGTTTTTCTGCATTGTTTTGATTACTCAACTCGCTAACATTGTATCTAGCATAGTTGCCCTGGTCGCTACTTCGCAAGCCACGAAATCAAATTGATCATTGCAACTATTGTCATGAAATATGATATTGAATTTTTGGATAAACGTCCGCCAAACGTGTGGATGGGCGATTCGATGATACCCCCTCGTACCATACTTAATGTGAAGCGACGGAGTTAATGTTCGAAAGATCCATGAAAACACATAACCTTAACACCACATTCCTAGTGCAAATAGTCTTTTTTATCGCCTCTTATCACCAGGATGATATATTCCTAACACAGATATTTTCTAATATGATACTGATCTCAACTGTGGCACATCCAATGTCAAGTGCCGGATAGGGATTCTCAATTGGTCCCTTTTCACCGGTCTATATCAACGTGTCATTAGTTCTTGGAATTAGTATTGAATCATCGCAATCAAAATTTATATATCAGTTCGCGCTCAATCATGACACGAATTCGTGGATGATGGAAGGTATATTTTCGTAGGAAAGTATAAGCGCTTACAAAGATGTCGAGATAGTTATAAGAAAGTATGCGGCCCCTAAATTTTTGTTGATAAGTTGGCTTTCCTTGTAGATCAGCTTCGAGTCCTCCGTCAAGGTAGAGCTTTAAGCCCACAACTACGTTTAGATAACATAATGGGTAGCCAATCATACGAAGTTTCCAAAAGGGATAATTACATACAGCTATGGAAGGTCGCGACAAGATATGCTATTTGTCTATAACTTCTTCCATCATATATCTTAGCGTAGTCTCACCTTTTCCTGAATTACCTAAACGTATAAAAATAATACGATTGATGATAAAGTCAATTTGTTTCGCAAAGTTCATAATCCTGATCAGTCCACAAATATCGGATAATGCTATTATAACTCGGAATCAAGAAGAATGCTTCAGCGCGTTACCCTTTCATTCTGGCAGCCAGCAGTCAGGAATTGTAAGAAGTTGTCGAGGCTCAACCTGGTCACGTCCGCGCCATAAGCTCGCTTTCACGATCGCGCTCAAGCCCCAAATCGAAAGTCGGATACTGGGCGCTTGATTGTAAACGGCTCGAACGGGTTGAAAGTATGAAATCCATTAGTATATCTAGTAGCTGATGCTTCAGCAAGACCACGTCTACGCTCAAGTTCAAAGGCTCTCATGGGCTCGCTGTGGTATAACATCGACACGTCGAATACGGTCGGTTTGATTGTAGATGGCTCAAATGGGTTGAAACGGTGGAAATCACTCGAGCTTGTAATGGACGGTACTTTAGTGGTTGATGAAGAATTTTCAGCGGTATGGTTGTTAATGGGAGAATCGTCCTTTGGGTGTTTCGCATTAGATAGTTGGTCAACACCATCTGCGTTCTCTTTCGCGGGTTCGACGTCAAAAAGTTTAGCGAGTAAATCTTGCAATAAATTTCCGACTAAACAATTGTTGTCGTGGTCTTCGCTAATCATTTTAGCTGCAAGTTCTTTCTCCTGCACATCAAGCTCCTCTCGTTGCCATTTAATTTTCTGCAGTTCCCGACGAAAGGCATCTTCTAGAGAATTTTTGCTGAGCTTCATTGTTACAATTTGGCTTTCAATCTCAAATCGCAGCTTTTTCAACCGAGCGGCTCGAGACTGATCTTGTAGCGTCTCAGCAAAGCGTACAGCTGATTTTATGAGAGTTTCGACCCCACGACAAGTGGTTCGAATTCGATGGACAGCGGTGTGGCGTAGATTGTGTGTTGCGAAGAGAACGTTATCCAGAGACCCATTATTAAATTTGAAGGCATGTTTAGGAAGCTGTTCTGAGATTTCGACAAGTAGTTTTGTCCATCCTGTGAGTTCGACGGCAGCAGGACAGTCCCATCTACCGTCTAACAAGATTGACGGCTTCCATTTCTGGACAAAATCAAAGCAGCATTCTTCCAAAATAGACTGTACTTTGGACAGAACAACATGCTGCGCGTGATATGGGAAGTACATTGGATAGAGGGCAAGAGCCTCTGATGACTGTTCTGCAGCTGCTGAGCCTTGAATCTGATCAACTGTCTATTTAAACAAGCGATATATAGATTCTCTTACTATTGGCAGTGACCCGATTGAGATCCACAATGTCAATTGGTTTCTCGTCATCTAATTTATTTATATTCTCTTGCGAAGCCACTTCCCCGAGTGCCTCTGCCGCCGATCGTACCGTGTTGTTTTCTGATGTTGCTCGTTGAGCATCTCTTGGTGGAGACGAGTGAAACAGTTCCGGAAATTCTATTTGAGCCTTGACATCAGATTGAAATATCTCTTTCTCCAGCAAGTGTTTAATGACATTGACCACATTCTCAGTCGTGAAGTCTTCAATCAGCGGCCGAGGGGATCTCTGATGCTTTGATACCAACTTGCGAACCTTTTTTGATTTCCGCAATAGCGCATTACTGCCGGTGAAAATCGGCCTGTACGCCAGGTAAACACGACGCTGATCTGAAACGGAATATGCCATGATGAGTTCCGATAGCTTTTTAATAAGTTGTGTTGATCTCTGGAGGAGACATCACTTTCAAATAAGATACCTTGTCGATATCACTGGGGTCAGTGTTACTCATGACATCTACTTCAGCGCCACAACTCCCTTGCTTCTACAGTCCAATAGACTTCCTGGTTACATATCCCTTGCATTTTAAGCAGACCGGTGGTATTTTTATTCCATATTTATCGACTCCTCCTAACGTAGGTAGAATGACTGACAGAGCCACACGTATTGTCGGTTCCATTGGTATCCCCGAACAAGAAGCTCCTTGTTGTGTCACTTGACTTCTCCCGTCGTCATACCATGGTCCAGCGATTGAGGTGCCTCAATTATCTCGATTACCAGCTAAGAATGGAGAAGAAGCGAAGGAGTTCGTCCTAGGTCACCTAGCCTTCCATGTCTTGTATGCTAGTTTACGACGACTCGGAGGCTGCATCAGTCATCAGCAACCTGCAATAATACAAGTATCGAGGAGTAATGAAAGAAACGCGTGATGGCTTGAATTTTGCGTGGCCGACGAAGCGGTTGTGACGCCTCACTCGATTATCACATTATCAGTAGACTTCCCCATTCCAAATCGTTCCGTGTGCTTGCGATCGAGGACGATGAGAATAGGTCGTGCACGGCCGTAAGTCAACCAACCAATCAATCAATTTATGAGCATGGTTGAACCACCACTAAGCGCGACTAGACTGGTAGGATATTATGAGAAAGCTTCCCGCCGCAGATCCCAATGTTTTGACAAATAAAGCTAAACCAGATCCAGAGTCTCGTGCTCAATCTGTCCCACTGGTACGCTATACCCCACTTGTCAACCACGATGCTGTGAAGGAATATGCCCACTTGCTCTGTTGACTGCCTCGCTTCAGAGGAATATCTTATCTTGTGAACAACTTCTCAATGGCTTCATTAAAAGCAAATGTGCTGATACGGGCGGCTGATGTTGAACAAGAACGAGATCGTGATGCTCGTGTGGATGAACAACACAAACAGCGTCGCCCGTGGAGTCGCCAAACGTAAGCTAGAGATTTCCAGTAAGCATGACTGTACTAATCAAGAAGCAGATATCTTGGCTCACTTGTCTTTAACTTCGGCGCATTCCTCCTCCCAGCTCTGTACAGTACACTGAGCAAGCTTTGGGTTGCTGATATCGATTCAAGCCAAGTCGTTACAACCGATGTATATACTTATATCGGTGTTATTGTGCAAGTTTTGAATGATGGTCTCCCAAGGTCCGCTTGGTTGACCATCGGAGATAAATCTTCACGTACCATATCCTCCCGGTTGAGCTTATCTTATACGATGATATCTGTTCAAATAATGCTGGGTGCTCTGATGACGATAATTTTTCTCGCTACTTCAGATAAGCTTGCAGCTGCATTTGTCCCAGAACAAGTTCGGCAAAGTTCGTTGACCTATGTGCGGATTTCTTCCGTTGAAGCTCTATCATCTAGCATGGAGACTGTTGTATCATGTTGCACAAGAGCATTAGATCTTCCTGACGTACCGCTGGTGATCAGCTCAACGAAATTCGTCATCAATATCATGCTCGATCTTTTGATCATATCCAGGTTTCACGTTGGGTCATTCATACCAACCGTCAATATGCAGGCCTTGATTAGGCTTGCTTGTGATCTAGCCGCCGCACTTTGCGGCCTTATTTATCTCATGTACATCACCTTCAGGTTGAGGCGGCAGATGGAGGAATCCGTGAAAGTGACCGTTGCAGCCCTCAAAACTCTTGCACAACCAAGCATTTACACTTTCACGGAGTCTGCTATTCGAAATGCCATCTATCTCTGGCTCGTCAACCGAATCATTTTGCTTGGCGAAAACTACGCAACAGCGTGGGGCGTTTTTAATACAATTCGATGGGGTCTCATTATGGTTCCAGTCCAGACTCTTGAGGCATCAACACTAACGTTTGTTGGACACAACTGGGGGAGATGGCGAGCGCGTGTAGGTGTCGAGATACGTCAGCCTAAAGCATCTAGAGCTGAAATCTTTGGTATGGACAGTGACCGATATTTGATTAAATTAGCTAATGGTTATGATTGGGAAGAAATGATTCGCCCTGCCCTCATATCATGCTGCGTGGCGCTGGTTGTTGAAGTGATCATTTGCATTGCACTTTCTACACATGGTGTGCAGACTTTCGCCTATTTCCTATCTGGTTCTGAAGTTGTTGCTCAAATCACGCAGATGATGTGGAAGGTAATCGTCACTCTAGTACCGTCATGTTACGAAACTAACCTTTTCTGTCAGGCCATCGACTGGACATATATTTTCTATGCTTTGAATTATCAACTGGCTGCCATTCTCCTTGCGACGTCCCCACGTTGGTATTTGTACCAGGCCCTCGGTTCGAACTTCCTCTGGATGTTGCCCTGGGCAATTGTCGTTACTAAGGTTTCGTTTCCGGAAGCTATCGCATGGACTTACTATGCTATTATTTTTGGTGGTGCTCTAGTCTTCGATTTCATTGATGTCAGCATAACACTACTAATCTGGGCTCTTGGATTGTCGAAGGGGAGAATCAAAGTTAACGTCATATGAATGCCGTAACATTTCTCTATCACCAGCCTGCGGAAATACGTCGTGACTGCTGCAAGATGGGCATCGACTTGCTCTTTGTGCTTTATCTTTAATGTGGTCAACGTTTGACACCACGTTCGTTAATGGATGGAATTATCGAAATGCACTTGGAAGACAAGTTGATCCGTCTCTGAGTGAGTAGAACTGGATTATTTTTGCTTACATGCTTCTGATTCTAGACATTGTTCAACTACTAATAAAGAAGGATTCTGACGTCAATGCCCATAATGGCCGATATGGCAACGGCGACGCTCTCCAGGCTACCGTGAAAAGAGGCATATGATGAGATTGTTCGGCATTTGGCCTATTTTGGGATAGATTTACTCCTTAGCGAAAATTGAGGTGCCGCTAAGGCGTAATGATGATAGATCCAATACTACTCAGCAGCGTGAAATTAAAACTACTGTCTAAAAACAACATTTATGAGGGTGGGCACTACTGTAAAGAATGTTTTGTCACTAAGAGTCCCCATGTTTAAAACGGGCATATACCTCTGGTGGCCCTCGGTTTTCAACATCCACGTTGTCACGTACTCCACAGTAGGGGTGTATCCTTCCTGCGTAATTTTTTATCGAAAAATACAACTTGCGACCAGTGATGTAAAAGTGTTTTGATCATACCAGCCTTCAGATGACTTCTGCGTGTCAGACTAGCGGGATGCAGAAAGAAATCCGTATTTCAAGTATGGTCAAAAATGATGAAATGACCTAAAAAATCATGGGTATCAGAACTCGTGGGTTGTGTTGAGAACAGGAAATGAAAGACTTTGACCTGAAATTATGGTCCATCAAAGTGGATCTAGTTCGACAACCTTGGCCCATCTGGCCAGAAGAGCTTCTAGACTTAAAAAAATATACCGTACAGCATATTCAATATCCGACAAAAACAACTCATACTATGTAGACTCCCTGTCCGCGTGGACTGTGCTGCAAGATTTATCACTTGCTGGCAGCTACCCCAAATGACTCGTCTTCTCCGGGCGCATCATTGTCTCCATTTCCTAGAAAGCTCCAAATCAAGCTTTGGAGAATCATCGACGTGAACAGAATGGTCCACTCAGCTGAGCCGGACACCCCTCCTACAAGACCTTAGCTTCAATCACCGGAACATGGAGGAGAGATCTCACTCACAGTCTGCTACTGAAATCATCGCTTGTGCCGTACTGCAATGACCATGTCTACACCCTTGGCACAGCTTGCTGTTGTGCGGCCCATTGCTCCTTCCAGTAAACTGCGGTCTTTCTTGTTCGATCCCATGCCAATATTTGATCCGGTATGCTATTCTCTGTGCATACGTATCGTCCAATCGTGGGCGGCTGAGACTGTTGCAAGTCTTGCACCTCTGGAGGTAGACTCTCGCGTTGTACTTTCCACCGGTATATAAACGTATTGTGACAGCAACCTTCCCACCACATGAAGGAGTTCGACATATGAACCAGCCTGTGGTATTTGTATCATACGTCTCATCGCGACTCCCGGACTGATCGGATTCGTAAAAATCGAGGTACAGATTGTCTACATCCAGCAGCCGAATTACACGTTCGTGGAGTGAGGGATACATGGACCATTTCGCAATCGATTTCTGTCTCGTAGACGACATATTGACCTTTTCACTCAGTAGCTTGTAGCCAGTTTAGCCTTAGACCTTCTATGAATTAGAAGAAAAATTTGGATAGGTAATTTCTTTGATCAACCACTCTTCCCTCTATGATTCAGCAAAATAGTCATACACCCCCATGAAACAAATACCATTTCTTTTCTCAAAATAAATCGCGCATTCCAGTGAGGTAAGGAATATATGAAAAAGTCGTGATTATGCATACTTATCATACAAAGGCTATGCGACAGCATTATGGCATTTATGCCGTGTAACCCTTCGAAGATCTTCACTTCAAGGTCAAATTGACAAACCTTGCTCATAAAAGACCACGAGATGAGTTAGCTACACTTTCCTTATGCTTCATAAAAAATTGCGAGCCGCGATAGCCGGTGCTCTTGACCCTTGCTGTCTCCGATTGCAGGCACTTTACTATATCCCAGTCATTGCAAATACCCCAAAAAGTATGTGGCCAATTACGACGGAAGTGCTGATTGGCCTAGATAGGAGTTCGGACATGGATTTATGTTCCCGACCATCCAGCTCACTGCATATGCAGCCTTGCCCTCTCCAAGGATCCCCGCACCTCAAGACATGGGATTCGCTGCCTCGCCGACCTTGTAGAATGCACAGCTGGTATTTGATCTAGCTAGCGAAAAGATCCGGTTGTACTTACCTGCTTCCATCTGGCCAAGCTATCACCAAGCCTCCTCATCAAAGTGGTAGGCAACCAATCAAGAAGTAAGAATTGTTGCTGCGTAGAAGAAGTGTAAGTGATAGAGAATAGATGTCTGTGTTTGCGCAGGCTCCCTTCGTACGTGGCACCACTCAAACCAGAAGACTAATGTCGTTCGCATCATGATTTGCGAACCTATTGAAGCTTCACTTATTCAACAAGATGCTGCAATGGAGTCTTCCAAAGATGGAGTATTATTGAAAAGGAAAGGCTTGGGAAGCCTTAGTTGATGAGGCTTTCGAAGGGTATAAATAGAACTATCAACGCATGGCAAGTGGACCGTGACTGAATAGATCTGACTCACTTAAACTACCATTTTCGATTCATGAAATTTCATATTATCCGAAGACTCAACATCACCAATAAAATGGCAAACAAGAAAGATAAAAAGCAGGCGAAAGATGACAGAGTCCAACGCCGAAGAGAGAAGCGTGCCAAGCGGCACGAATCGTCGTCATCTGATGACGATTCTACACGCTCATCTACGGTCAATGGTACGATCACCGATGTGACCCAGTGGAACACGGAGATGGACCGTTCTCTGAAAGGTAGTATCAACAAGATAATCTCTCTTCATGAAACTTTCCAGAATTTGTCGGATGTTGTGGGGATTTTGTCTTTCATCAAGCCCAATGCTGCCAATGCTGCTGAAGTATTCAGGCCGGAAATTGAGCTCAAAGCTGAAAATGAAAGATTGCAACATACATTGACTCAGATACAAAAGGCTGTGGAAACGCAGAAGCTAAAAGAACTGGAAAAAAGATGCCAAGAACTGGAGGATGAACGGGTGCAACTTGACCAACGTCAGCAGGGGCTGGAGCAAGAACGACAACAACTCAACGCAGACAGACGTGCCATTATCATTGAAAGGCAAGAGATGAAGAAAGATTTGGAGATAAAGAAGCAAGAGTTTCAATCTGAACTTACACATTCATTAGAGAAGGAGAGAAAGGCCCATCAGAAAGCTCTTACGTCGAGCCAAGATTCCGAAAACAAACTCAAACGACAAAATGAAAAGCTCAAAGCTGAGAGGAACGAAGTAGAGACGCGAGCAAAAGATCTCGCAGAAGGCAATGAGACGCTGATGGCAACAAATAGAGCGCTCCGGTCGGAGCTGGACAAAGAGAAATCAAGGTTCTCGATTCAGAGTAAAGGAATCAATTACTAGTAAGTAGGCCGGTGTGCAGCTTATAATCAATCTCACAGTAGATCTAGCCGGGCAGAATTCAAAAAATTGAATCACAAGATGGAGAAACTTGTCTATGACTTCATCACAGGTCCCATGAATGATGAACAGATAGTAAGTTACGAATTTTATTTCATGTTCAAGCAAAGCCTAAAACTAACATATATATTGCTTTAGCGAGCGGTCGAAGCAGATGGTCTTGAAGAACAAGAGTTTTTCAAATTCGTCCCGACGAGAGACTCTGATGTAGCCCGATACCTGTGGAGACGGGGAGCGCAGGCCTATATTACAATGCAGCTATGCGATCGTGTTTGGAAATCCTATCCTTGTGACTTCGTCCAAAACATCGCGGATCCAAACGGCTTGAGAATTGTCTTCGACACATTTTCTCAAAAGTATGCCACAGTCAATCCCGAGAAGGAAGCCATCTGGCGGATCATGACTCGCGAGATCTTGATTAGCTTCTCTACACCGCAGACCTCCGCACAGAATCCTCACAAAGATATCGTGTGCAGTTTGAGCAAAATGCTTCGTTCTATTATTGATCCCTCAAAGACACAGGCATTTGAAGCAGATTTAAGCGAAATAGTCGCAAACGCAAGCCTCCTATGGTCTGCTGCACAAAAAGATACGTGCAGGATTTGGGTGTCAGCCAACCCGCAAAATGATGCTAAAGACGGCAGGCAATGGGAAGCAGGATCCTTGCAAGGAATTGAATCCGCTCAGATCCAAGAGGAGATCTCTATCGAACACGCCCGTTCGCTTTGTCTATTTCCCCTGGTTGTAGTGACAGGTTGTTCTGGAGATGAAATCATCTGTCCAGGACAAGCTCTGTTCTCTGATTGTGTGGCATTTGCCCTTGGAAATCACGAACAGCAGGAATCCGCCAGGTTACTTGCACAGAAACAGAGAGAACTGCGCTATAATCACCGCAAGAACAGTGTGAACTCTCATTCAACTATTGCCATACAGAGTCATCCCCAAGTTTTGGTCGGTGGTCGTCCTGAACAATGATATCGACGACATGACAATGCCAGAATCCCGAACATTCAAACCATATCCAGGCCACGAGACTATTGAGGTCATTTAATTTCTGTGGTCAGTAGAGGCTTTTTATAGCTTTAATTAAACATCGAATATGTGTTAAGCAAGTTTTGATTTATTGAAATCGTCGCTTAAACTCCGAGTCTATATAATGTTAGTTCAAAGAATCTCACCACCGTACACGTATCCCTACACCATCGTCCCCTGCCAAAAGCATACTGGCATGGACTGATAGCTGGCCTCTATTCGTTACCTTCGCCTATATGTGTTACTGCGCCAATGGTTGGTTTCCCAGTGGATTGTGCCTGTGCAGGCGGAGCTCAGGTTTCAGCATCCCAGGATGTCGAAATCCGGAGCTCGACTCGTCCGCCCCCACTTCTGACTCTTCTGTCTCCATTTTCTTCCGCCAATGACCTCTCTCAGAACAGTCCCGCAGACGCTAGTCCAGACATCTTAGAAAACGACTTAGTAGCATGTACGTATGTCGCAGAAAAGATTCCGTGAGTCATCTATATAGCATAGTATTTATATATTTGCTCATCTTTTGCTGACCTACGTGTTCCTGCAAACAGCGGCAATATCTTTTCGATCTATCCACCGTAAGGATCAAAAGAATGAATGCAACAGAAATGAGTGTACGACGCAAGCCACGACCAGAACGATGCGGATGTCAAGCCAAAATGGGTCCGCTGTCAGTGATAGTGGCTGGCCGCGTGGTCTGTATCGATGCTTACTGGCCTGCGATGGACCCCATGCCCCATGAAGCTGCATGCGGAACCGCTAAGCTAATCAGATCCATGGATGTATTAGAGCGCTTACGGCAAGCGGTCAAAATCAAGGAGGATTTGGAATGAGAATGTACAATACATGTTTGTGTACGGGTCAAAATGATTGATAGGTTCTTGTACATCTTCCAACGCGTCTCATCCTCGTAGATGGCTCTCAATATTTGTAGAATTGTAAAGTACCGTGTGACAAAGTTTTACGGCCAACCCCTGGGTGCTAGAGCCATGTGTGGGCCTTTTCCATTATAGTCCTGAGAGTGAGAAAGCCGAATCCGGTTCTGAACTTCCATGTTGACTCTGCTTGCCCATTGAGTATTTAGTTTCTTGTTGTATTTCGCCCACAGCTTCGGTAAAAACCGAACGTCCTGGACACAGTACTCTAGGATTGCTGGCAGCATTGGACGCACATTGAATACTTCGTAATTGCCTCCTCGTTCTGGAGCAAACAAGTCTCTCCCCTTCTCTTTTGCAAGAGACCATGCCCGCCTCTCGCCAAGAGTCATGGGTGCGTCATGTTCGATGCATTTTGCTAGGCCGTTCACGCGTCTTCTTGAGAAGCTACGCGTAGCAAGCTCCATCAGTTGCAGGTCCTGTACTCCCGCGAGAGTAATTTGAAAGTGGCTATATAGAGCATCCGAGTCATTGCGCACGTCGAAAAACACCTTTGGTAAGAGCGGATCCTCCAAAATTTCTTTCAGTGTCCTGCCGCTCTTTGTTTTGTGCGTAAATGCATCAGCCTTTAGGACATGAATGTCGATCAAATACGTCATATCAGAAGGCGCAATGTAAATCTGCATAATGGATATAGTTCCCTTTCGTGACAGATTCACCCCTTCAAGATCGACGTACAAAGACGGAGGATGTTTCGGCGCGGCATCGATGTTCTGGACAAGTTCTTCCACTCCAAATGTTGTGGCAACCAGAGTGGGTGAAGGTTTGTCTTTCAGGTTTGTTCCAACGAGGGCAGTTGTCAGGCGTAGAATCTCAGTGTCGCTAGTTTTGGACGAGTCATTCTGGACTACTCCGGAAATCTCAACTTCTTTTAAATACGCTGTCAAAATCAGATTCGCTGCTTGCGTCGTCAATGTATGTTACTTACCAGACATGGTAAAAACTTGGATATTTTTTTTCCTTCCTTGGGGAAGACAACTTTCAAAACATCTTAACTGGGGATATCATTAGACAACAACAGCTGGGCAGTGTAGAGTTTTTTATAATAAAATACATCCCCATTCCATACCTGCAAACGTTGTGTATCAAGTATGGCACATTCAACATTCCAGATACCCGTACTCCTTACGAGGAATATCGGCTTGTTCATTTTCAAGGTGCGTACTGTTACTATTTGACATAACTTGGCTCGGTTGTTACTCTGGATGAATGAAAGCTGTGGTACGCAAGCTTCACCATACCATGTGTGGCCAATCATATTTGGATAATGCTCAACCTGAGTAACCAACCAAATTCCGCTGAGGGAGGCTCATACTTCAGATGCTGATTTCTAAGTAAGAATGTCTGTCACAATTTCAATCAGAATGTGACCTGTAAAATACGTTGGCACCAATATCCATGTATATTGAAAAAGACCTACCGCAGCCCGAATTGCGTCGAAGCTCCATTAGCGACACTAAGACTTTGCTTCCGCGTTAGAGGTGGATAGTAACGGCAGATTTTATGGGAGGGGATTTTCGTTGTCTCACTGCAAAGTCTGGTGACCACGTGACAGTCCATGGATGGACTAAAGGAGAGGAAATGCGGTGGACAAAAAGAATATGTCCTGAGGTTGGATACCTCCACAATATCTATTCACCCGCGGCGTGGCGTCGACAGTTGCACTGTTTAATGACGTGGCTGATATGTCATCGAAAATGGAATGGCTCTAATAAATAAGGTTGAATTTGCAATCACAAATCTATTAAATAACGGAAAGTTTTTTAGTTTTAGCCGCTAGCCATGGCGTTAAATTCAATCTCTATCGACAAAGACAGGTGAATTGGAATCTAATTGAACCCTCTATGCTCTTTACTGACACATTGAGAGATTCCTTGTTTGTCATGACCTTCTGTGCAAGTGGCAAGCGGAGTTAGAATATCTTCTCTATCATTTCTGTAAGATAAATGCGCCACAGCTTCTAGATGCTTTGTCCTTGTGCCGAAGCTGCAGAGTTGAGTAGGCTCACTGAAAAAGTTACACTTAATCTTGTAAACGCTCCAGGGCTAAGGCTACCCAAAGCGGAAAAAGATCCCTGTTGATTTCATCCGCACGGACCACTGAGCGTCAAATCATGTTGTATTTCCACGTGATTTATAAGCCCTAACATAAAAGTTGAAGGGTCTAGGGCTATGTTCCTCCTGGCGTTAATTACTGTTGCTACCTCTTCTGATTTTTGGGAACAGTTACAGAACGACTTCACCTATCAACACCAAACGGGTACGCATATTGACACGAGATATGATTGTAGTCATCACGGAAGATTGTTGAATACGCCATCAGACAGGGTTTCTCACACCAATTGGGTTATACGGCACCAAACGGGATTTCTTACCGCTCGAG
>JAMAGP010000031.1:42436-84404 GCA_023626235.1 Talaromyces sp. PYS2902
ACGGTGCATACAGCACCAAACGGAATTTCTTACCGCTCGAGACGGTGCATACAGCACCAAACGGGATTTCTTACCGCACAAGACGGTGCATACAGCACCAAACGGAATTTCTTACCGCTCGAGACGGTGCATACAGCACCAAACGGGATTTCTTACCGCTCGAGACGGTGCATACAGCACCAAACGGGATTTCTTACCGCACAAGACGATTTATACGCCACCAAACGGGGTTTCTTACCGCACAAGACGATGCATACAGCATCAAACGCATCGTTACCAAGATTAAATGGGAATATCACTAACATCGAACGAGACTCCGACTCCAAACGAAAACGACCACTATTGGTCCGAATTGGTGCCAGCACGACTTCGTGTCAGTACCGTCAATCCGTTTGGTGTTTCTACATTCCTGTTCGGGGTGGATGTTCCGTTTGAGGTCACTAGACGTTTTTTGTTTAGGCCTCACTAGATGACCTCGATTGGAGCTTAGAATTGATACATGATTTAAAGCAAAAGGGACGCGAAACAGAAAAAGAGACAGTTCTCATCCATGATTTAGCTCTCAAGTGAGACCTCTTCCGATGAGTAGTTTTTAGAATAATAGAAGACAATCTTTCTCTTTCAATAGAGAGGCACATTGAGATATTGACTTTACAAATTAAAACCAACAGCTCTTCATCAATCGGGAGATGGTAGTTGATTTGGTCAGTTACACAATGAAGGACGGCATTACAAAACTACTATCATAATTTCAACACGCAGCTAAAATAACCCGAAAAAGATCGATTAAACAGTGCTCAATAGCGACATCTATCTATCCCTTTGGAAAGGTTTATATTCTAATGTAGGTTCTAATACGTGGCTTAGATCAATGTTATAATATGGATAATCTGAACAACGTAATTTCAAGACCATAGGAGATATGGCTGTATATACTATCTGGGGTCTCTTTATACTCCCTACACTGTTGACCTTTATCTTCCAATTTTTGCGAAAAAGCATAGAATGGCAGGGTGGAAAGAGATCCCAAAAACCGTCGTCTCGAGTTTTCTGGCTTGGGAGAGGTAATGGCCTGTTTGCTGATGCACGCTCCAAACTATTGGCTTTTGTTAAGGGGAGACAGCTCTTTGCTGATGCTTATTTCACGGTGAGATCAAAGACACTTTGCGCGTCAATGGTACTAAGGACGCTAATGTATTGGCTTATGTTTTTTAGTATACCAGGGAAAACGTCGTCACCAAAATCTCAACGATATCTGTAGCCCTGGTACTAGTGCCGAAGAATCAACGCAAGTGGTTTTTTAAAGAAAGATCAGATGTGCTGGACCATAGAGCGACTGATTTTGATGCCGTGGAGTCCCGCTATACGATGCCATGCGGGCATATCCTCGATTTTCCGGCACACGTCAAGCTCATCCATAAAGTCCTCACCCGAGAACTACCAAGTCTCATCGAGCATTTAGTTCGAGATATTAAGGAGGGTTTGCTGAAAAACTGGGGATCTAATACAGAGAAATGACAGAGTACTGAATTATAGGATATAGTACTCATGGTAGTGACTCGCACATTCAACCGGATCTCTATTGGTCATCCTCTCTGTACTAATCAGAGATATCTGGATAACACCAGACGTTATGTGACTAGCATCCATACAATATCAGCCATTATCCGCGTGTTCCCAAGCTGGGCGAAGCCACTTGTCGGCCCAATTCTGTCCATTCCTTGCTGGTTCTTATACTGGCGCGGCAAGGGATATGCGATGCCTTTAATTCATAGCTATCTAGAAGAGGCAAAATTAGAAATGGCTACCTATGGAAAATTCTCAAACAAACATAACGTCTTCGCGATATGGATTGTGCAGGAAGCGATCCGCTCCCAAATCCCGCGTGAACTGGACCCGGAAACTGTATATGCACGCTTGATGACGATGAATTTTGCAGGCATCCACACGTCCTCCTTTACGACAGTCAATATGTTGCTTGATTTGTTGTCACGGCCTGATGTTTTCAAAGCGATGAAAGAGGAAACTGGTACAGCTTATCAGCAAACCAATGCAAATGGACCAAACCTATCGTGGACAACCTGAAATTCACGGATAATGTCCTCCGTGAGAGCATGCGCTTATCGGGCCCTATTGTACGCTTAATCAGGGAAGTAAAGACTGAGAATGGAATTCAGCTAAACGGTGTATCACTTCCCAAGGGCACAAAAATTGCCACCGATATGCATCATATGCATCGTGACGAAGAAATATACAAAGATGCAAACACTTTCAACCCATTTCGTTTGAATCCTTCCACAGGACAGCCAATGCCTCCTGCTGTTGAGACGAGCGAAACCTTCCTGCCGTTCGGACATGGCCGAGTATGTCTCCGCGATTCCTTTCTGTTTTTCTGCATTTTGATTACTCAGTTCCACTAACATTATATCAAGCATGGTTGCCCTGGTCGCTATTTCGCAAGCCACGAAATCAAGTTGATCATTGCCACTATGGTCATGAAATATCATATTAAATTCTTGGATAAACGTCCGCCAAATGTGTGGATGGGCGATTCGATGATACCCCCTCATACCATACTCAGCGTGAAGCGACGGAGTTAGTATTCTAAACGTCCACTAAAACATATAATCTTCAAAGAAACATGTACCGGGGGGTCGGGGGGCCGGTGAGGGATAACTTCCTTTGGCACTGCTATAATCAAATATAAATGTTCCAGCGAGCCTCGATAAATCGTTTCTCGCTGATATTTGAGTGTGCCTTTATATAATCTTCTGGTTGTGGCTGCTCAGGCAGGACTTGGGGTTTTGGCATCCCGGGATGCTGAAATCCTGTGTTATTGAATTTGATGCAGACTAAATCTATCTTGTACAGGGAACGAATTAAAACAATACTGATCTTTAACACTATGATCCTTGTGCTATATAGGTGATAATTATTTTATGTATGGGGTTGATATTGGTTTTGTAGTAACAAGCATAGTCGTGTATCACCTATGCCGTCTAAGGTCAAGGTCTACTCAATCATAGATAGATATGTTGTTCTATAACGCAATTGAAAAGCAAAAGTAGTCTGCCTCATTATCGTCATCAGAGGGAGCTGAGTCAGATTCATAAGGGTCTCCGGCGATGCCATCTGAGTTACGCAAATGACGAGAGCTCAGTAGAGTAGACTTTCTGTGGCAATGAAAAGGGACGAGACGGAACCGAGACTACGACTAGAGAAGCTGGAGGATAAGAAAGACATGCTGATGGACTTTCCCTTAGTTTTGATGATTCTGCTGATTAATTTGAAATGGCACGCTTCGAATCTCGTGTAGCCCCCTGCAAGTTGGCCCTTTCCTTCTCCCGGTGCTCCCGTCGGGCTTGGGACTGTGACTTAGAATTCCATTCACAACCCTAGTGCATTCGATCTTTCTGGAATTTAGGGCCTCATTCTCTCTTCAAAAATCGTGCATGAGATCTAACCCAGCATATGAGCATCTACGATTGTTCTTCTGGATTCGACTGGGGAGAGTGCGCATTGGTTTTTTGTAACAATGCAGCTGATGCTGTGACCGGTCTATCAAGTCAATTCTCAACCTAGGTGAGTCTTTTCATTCCAAACACAACCCACGACTGTTGCCATCGATGCTTTCTAAGCCATGCCATCATCTTTGAGCTGTCGTTGAATAATGAGAAAGTAGATATCTCGATGGCATTTACGATCTTACGGAGAAGAATTCGTTTATCTGAACATTGAAATTGCCTTTCAAGCAGTAAACTAGAAGTATTTCTTTATTTTACACCCCCACTTCAGGTAACTGTAAAAAGTAGAGAGAGAGCCATGGGTCAGACAGTATCAGCATCTATAGCCTATTCCTTCTGCACCGGTTGCAAGCTCGTAACCTGCATTGTCGACATTCAAATATGTATTTAAGCAAAACATGGGAGCATTCCTCGCACTGATGGTAGCCATATACATACCTCCATTTACACTCAATGGATGGATGGATGGATGATTTCATTTACCCTGACCCCTCGCTACACTAGCGATCTCTCTCTCTCCATTTACACTCGGAGGCAAAACCGGTGTCGGGATTTTTCTCTCTTCGATTGTCTCTCAATCCCTGCGCCAAGCGGGGCTAAAACGCATTTGGACAGACGCCAAGACAGCTACAGTTCATCGTGCTATGTATGGTATTGTATCAAACATACATGAACCTTAGTCAAGTTTTACAATACGCGTTTCTTGGCATACAAGTAACAGATAACTAATTACAGTCAAGCCCTCAGATATTGGCTATCTGCCCAACCGCTTGAGTACTTTGGCTCAACGGATATCATCCGGTAGCTAACTAGGTGACTAAACCGTATTAAGCTCTCCACGTCACGGATGGTGGGCGCTTACCGCACCTGGTCAGCCAATGGCAATCCACATGTGGCAGTCTCAAATGAGCACCAGACCAAAACTATAATTAGAATACGTGCGTACACTCGACTTGATGGAACATTCATGCAGCCAGAAAGAAGTAGGCTCTTAACTTGATACATCTCCCAAGTCATCATCGGCCGTCATGGCTACTGCTGAATATCACTCCACGTTCTCGAAGTCGCACAGCTATGGACTTCAAGTTGGTCATAACACTGGGAATATTGAGACCCACCACCACTACACCGTTGGTAAGCCGCTGTTTCCCCACTGCCGATTTGCGCTGACTCCCGTAGAGCGTCCCGAGACTCCACCCCGTCCATCACTATCCATTCCGTTCCTTCGCGATCCGCATTTTATTGACCGTGGGACGATCCTGGATCAGCTCCACCGCCGATGTGCTGCGCCGGGGTCCCGGACTGCGCTGGTGGGTTTGGGTGGTGTCGGGTGTGTAAAATGTGTATGTGCTTTACTGGTAGCCTCACCGCTAACTCTACATGCAGGAAGTCACAGCTTGCGATTCAATATGCATATGAAGCCCACGAGCGATCGCCTGAAACATGGATTTTCTGGATCCATGCCAGTAACGCCGCCCGGTTTGAGCAAAGCTACCAGGAGATTGCGGATACGGCGAAGCTGTTTGGGCGACAGGATCCCAAAGCCAACGTCTTCAAGCTTGTGCACGACTGGTTGCGAGATAGCAAGAATGGAAAATGGATTCTCATACTAGATAATGTTGATAATGCTCATTTCCTTATCAACCGCCCTGATAGTACTCAAGTTGCTCGTGAAAACGGCAGAGCGGATCGCCCGCTGCGACAGTATCTTCCACAAAGTCCAAGCGGGTCTATTCTGATAACATCACGAAGCAGGGAAGCAGCATTAAAGCTGGTAGATCAGCGTGATATTATTTTAGTCGAACCTATGGATGATGTACACGCACAAGCATTACTAGAGAAGAAGTTGGGAAAGCAGGATTCGAGACAAGATACTTCTGAACTTGCAGCAGTGTTGGAGTTTATCCCGCTTGCCATGGTTCAAGCCGCGGCATATATTTCTGATCCAGATCGAGGTTGTTCGGTACGACAGTATCTCAACGAGTTTGAGAAAAGCGATCGCAAGAAGTTCCGTTTATTAGACTTCGAAGAGGGCCAGTTTCGTCGAGACTGGGAGGCTAAGAATTCGATCCTCACGACATGGCAGATCTCATTTGACAGCATACGTCAAAGCCGACGATCAGCAGCCGATTTACTATCACTCATGAGTTTCTTCGACCGTCAAGGGATTCCTGAGGCCCTTATTCGAGACCACAGCAGACAGGGGAATATAGAGCTAAATGAATGCGATGATACAGATGACAGTCAATCTCAATCCAGCGCAGTGGATGAGTTCCAAGATGATATCCTCATACTGCGAAGATACTCCTTGATCTCAATTGATGTGGACCGAACGACCTTCAATATGCACAGCCTGGTGCAGCTAGCAACTCGAAGATGGCTAGAAGTGAATGGCGAGCTAGAGAAATGGAAGCGACAGTACATCCAGAGCCTAAATGCGCAATTTCCCACAGGAGAGTATGAGAATTGGGCACAGTGTCAAGTACTTTTCCCGCATGTCAAGTCAGCAGCCCTCCAGCAGCCACAGGAACAAGAATCATTACTAGAGTGGGCTGCATTATTGTACAAGGCCGCATGGTATAACTGGCAAAGAGGCAATGCGGCTGAGGGTAAACAGCTGTCGGTTAAGTCAATGAATGCCCGGAAGAAACTTCGAGGGCTAGAACACGAAGAAACACTGGCTAGCATGCAAATGGTGGGGTTAATATACCTGGCTGAGGGTCGATTGAGTGAGGCGGAAGAGCGGTTTGTGCAGGTAATGGAGATGAGAAAGAGGATACTAGGTACGGAGCATCCTGACACGCTGACCAGCATGGGCAACCTGGCAGCGACATACACGAATCAAGGGCGATGGAAAGAGGCCGAAGAGCTAGAAGTGCAGGTAATGGAAAGGAGGAAGCGGATACTAGGTGTAGAGCATCTTGACACGCTTATTGACATGGGCAACCTAGCGTTGACATACAAAAGCCAAGGGCAATGGAAAGAGGCTAAAGAGCTAGAAGTGCAGGTAATGGAGACAAGTGAGAGAATACTGGGTGCAGAGCACCCTGACACGCTGACCAGCATGGGCAACCTAGCATCGACGTACAGAAACCAAGGGCGATGGAAAGAGGCCGAAGAGCTAGAAGTGCAGGTAATGGAAAGGAGGAAGCGGATACTGGGTGCAGAACATCCTAACACGCTGGCCAGCATGGGTAACCTTGCATCGACGTACTGGAGCCAAGAGCGATGGAGAGAGGCGGAAGAGCTGTTTGTGCAGGTAATAAAGACGAGTAAGAGAATACTGGGTGCAGAGCATCTTGATACGCTGACCAGCATGGGCAACCTTGCATCGACGTACTGGAGCCAAGAGCGATGGAAAGAGGCGGAAGAGCTGTTTTTGCACGTAATGGAGACGAGTGAGAGGACGCTGGGTGCAGAGCATCCTAAGACGCTGAATAGCATGGCTAATCTGGCTTTCACTTGGAGAGAGCAGGGCCGCGTGGCGGAAGCACTTGACCTTATGCAGGATTGTGTACAGCTACACTCAAAGATTTTAGGCCATCATCATCCCTCTACTGTGTTATGCTCTACAATACTGATTGGTTGGCAGATTGAGAAGTTGGATATCAAGATGCCAGCAGCCAATGGTGCCATATAACTAGATTCAGTTCTTATAGACTGTGAACACTCCGTGCGCTTGAAGTCTAGATGTACATTACACGATAATAGTTGGTAGGATCGGTGTTTCTTTCTTTCATGTTTTTTATATCTAAAGATCCATGATTATCTTCGTTTGAAATCGTGGTTTTGCCTCCACCCGAAATGGCGGCGATTACATCTACCCAGTCCACTTGCCGAAAACTATATCTCTAAATTTAGTAAGCGCTATGATCAGCGCTTAGTCTAAAACCTTATTGCCTTAGCGCCTACCTTGGATTTAAAAGGCACGACTCACCCATGGTTTGAATGCCGTTGTTCAACAAATTCGATCATGGCTCATCGCAAGCACACCTCCCGGCTCTCTCGTCTTAGGCATCGAGTCATACAGTATTACTGACAACGACACCACGGTTCTACAATCTCAGGTCAACGTTTTCCATTTCCTGTTCCCAACACAACCCATGATTTTCCCTACCCACGAATTTCCCAAGCCATTTCATTGACTTTGACCAGCCGTACTTTTGGACCACCTCTCTTATGGTATCCATGGTCATGGCTGCTAGCCCTTTGATACTCCAATGAGCATTGATGTATTTGCTGACGGCAACCCCGCGGTTTTACTGGTAAAATTCTTGGTTTCTCAATGAGTTACAAGCCCCTATACTCTAGTATCCCTCATGGGCACCAGACCTTTCATTGGTACGGTGGCGCCTATCATTCCCCTGGGGGTTCAAGCCCCTATGAGGTGGCCAAACCATGGCAGCCCCCACGGGCTTCTACCGAACAGGGGATGGTAAATTCTATGGGTTGCCACGGTTGTTTTATCGCTCGCGGGTTACTTTCCCCAGCGGGCTTCAAGCCCCTATGAGGTGGTCAAACCATGGCAGCCCCCGCGGGCTTCCACCGCACAGGGGATGGTAAATTCTATGGGTTGACTGGGTTGCCACGGTTGTTTTATCGCTCGCGGGATGCTCCCCCCTGCGGGCTTCAATCCCCTGTACACTCTCGTCTCATGAGGGGCAGTGCAGCTACAACGGTTTGTCCATTGCACGCGGGCTGACATCTCCTATGGGCTCCGGTGTGCGGTAACACGCCGATTCAGCCAATTGTCATCTATTGATAACGTCAATACAGCCTCAAGTACATCTAGCAGGAAACACGTAGGGTCGCTGTTCATGGACCTACAATTTCTGAAATCTCACAATTGAAAACACTAAAAATTGAACTGGATTAAAGCGAAGACTATGTTCAAACCAGCTACTCTCTAAGCGAAATAAAGAATTTTCCACATTCGTCGCATCCTCCATAACATATATGAAGTTTAACTCTCCCTGTAAATTGAGGAAGTTGGTCCGTCTGAGGCTGCTGTATGACACCGTATACATAGACAAATTCTAATGTGGATAGTGACGAGCCAGATTCCTGGGTGAGATATTCCAAGTGCTCTATAATCGACCAGTGACTATTCGTAATAACAAGGGTGTGCAATGTCGGAGGCAAGCAGGGCTGCCTTGAAAGAATGCCCTGATCTATAATCATTCGATTCAAGGAGGACATTTCCTCTAGAAGACTCAGTTTGGGGATTGAGTTATAGTCTCTCTTTTCTTCAGAATGATCATAGATGCGGAAGTAGTGTTGCCGTGGGAATTGAATACAGAGCTCCTCAAGGGTTTTCTGTTCTGCAAAAATTATAGCAAGTCGCTCAGCATCTAATTGAGAAAATAGGTAAGGCGCCCTGTATCTGAAGCTTCTAAGCTGGGTCATATTCTTAAATAGCGTGTTGATACTTTCTTCGCTCAAAGCACTGTGATGAAAAGTGATACGTTCAAGCGATCTTGGGATATGGTCAGGTAGCTGAATCGCTCTAGAACAGTAACCTGCTGCAAAGGATGTTATCTGTAGAAGACATGGAATTAGCAACCAGCTTGCTGGCGGGTGATCTAGGTAGAGAAACTCTGAGCAGGACCACTGGAGTTTGGATAATGAGAGAGACATTTCTCCCAAGAAGTCCACTATTGAGTTGAAGTATGCATGAGAGGCATTAAGTGCGAGACTCTTAAGATTTGGCGTCCGAGAAAGCAATGGAATAAGGATATCTTCAAACTTTCTCTCATGGATATATGTAATGGATATGCTCCGGACGTATTCTCCAAAGCCGTTGCTATTCTTATTGATCTTGCTATTCTTAATCGCTTTGCCTTGGATCACGTCGGAGAATTTTTCCAACTTCTTCCAATTGTCCCGGTCAAATTCGGAATCCTTGAACTGCTCAAAGACCAGGGATTAAACCACATTCCGGAGATGTATATTCGTTCGACACAGCGATGCACGTGATCTATTATCGAGCATTGTGGCGATGAGATACAACAATTCATTTGGTAGTAACTCTATGTCCCAATTTGGTGGTGACTCAATTGGCAGTGATCCCATGCCTGATACCTCATTCGGTATTTCTATGTGAAATCCCAAGTCCGACTCACTTGGTTCTGATTTTATGTCTGCCCACTCATCTGGCGATAACTCTCCGTCGGATGGCGACTCATAGTCTAAGAACTTGAAGAACTCAGTCGGCAGTGACTGCATTTTGAGCAGGCTCGAGATGTGCTGTCGCTTGAGATATGCTAAAATCAAAGACTGGAGTTGGAATGGAGAGCAACCAGAGGTTGCAAGAAGCATACAGTGATGAAAGTGAAAGTGATTAAGAAAAAGAGATCACAGCCTCGACGCAAGATGGAGGAGTAGAAGATAAAGGAAGTGGAAACTGATTAAAAAACAGGCTATCATAGGGCCTTTATATAACATACTCCAAAAGACATAGCCACATCGGGCTTTGCCGCTAGTGCAGAAACAGCAATAGTAAAAGTACCTACGGTGGGGCAGTAGTACTATGCTACCGTCCGCCTTGGGACTTCCAGGATACGAATCAATTGGGACAGCAATCCATAGCATGGTATTACACGGTAAATTA
This sequence comes from Talaromyces sp. PYS2902, assembly GCA_023626235.1. Taxonomy (NCBI): domain Eukaryota; kingdom Fungi; phylum Ascomycota; class Eurotiomycetes; order Eurotiales; family Trichocomaceae; genus Talaromyces; species Talaromyces sp. PYS2902. The sequence goes on from JAMAGP010000031.1 coordinate 52,571, forward strand.
TTGGCTAGTCACTGGCGAATATGTGAAGCTCCCTGTGCGCCGAGACGCAGTTGATAGTTGCACGTGCGGTTTGGTCGAGCTGGAAACCATGAAGACCTCCGCCACAGTGGATAATCTCACCAGTTGGGCTATATAAAGCACGCTGCGCTTAGTTTGAGAGATATCTCCATGCAGAAATGTCGCGCACAATAGGCCTGTATAAGTTTTTCAAATTTGCCACGGGTTACAGTTATGTATGGCTCTGCAACATATTATAATGACTCTTGGCAGTCACGATCTTACATATTAAGACAAGTCAATATTCAAGTGTCATCCCTTGGGTTCCGGCATAGACTCTGCTCTTCCACATCATTTCTGCCCACACTTTCACTGCTTCTGAACTCATGGCGTCCTTATCCTCGGCATATTCATCCAGCCAGTCACCGAGATCATCCAGGAGATCAAAATCGTCGTCCGTCGTGAGAATGAAAGAATCCCCCTTTCGGTATGCGAATTTGAAATCTCCTTTAATAAAGCAATACACCAGTCGTTTCCCATTTCCTCCTCGATCTGTATACCAAAAGCCAACGATCACGCCATAATCGATGAATATAGGAGCCGAACGCAGCTTAATATCCGGATGATCTTCGTCGAAAATAAGATCTGGCTCCAGATAACTCTCTGGCTCTAGTGAGGGGAGTGGTGTGTCAGGATTGATGTATCGCATCTCTTTTGCGGCTTGCTGATCTGAACAACTTGGATTCAGCTCGTGTTTGCGTTTCGAGGATGAGAGTCGACAAGACTTGTAACCCAGTCGTTGAGTTGACAATTGATGGGCTTCCATGTTTTTTGAAATACCACAGCACTTGCAGCACTTCTTGATGGATTTTATGGATAGTTCACGAACTTCTCGTGGTGAGTCTCGGTATGATACCTCTGATGTTACTGTCTTTCGATGATGGGAGATGGAAAAGAAAGCAGACCAAGAGTGCGGACGGAGGCCTTTATAACTCAGACCACCAACTAGTCTGGCATCCTGGGAGGTCGAAAACCAAATCGTGTCTGCGATACTACCACCAATCATGGACTAGACGGAGGCACACGCCGAGGCAGACCGGATGGAAGTGGCTTGCTAGCAGGCTCTTTCAGTACACTTAAGCATGAGGGTTGCCCGTTCAAGAATTCGAGGACCACTTGGAAGCAAGTTCTGCCTATCCAAGGCACATGCAGGACCGTACATTCCCAATCATTGATGCCATAATCAGCCACAATGGTATCCAGAAAGGTGTCGGGTTGCTCCTGGACTACGAATCCTGCATGGAGTAAGCTTTCCAGCAGTGTCCTCCCGAAGAACTCCACCGTAGAGTCTTCCTCTCGTCCGATAAAACTCTCTATTAGATATACATAGTATGAGGAATCGACCCCAACGCCTGAGATGATGGTTGTCCAACTGTCCTTCAATAACCGTGAGTATTTTCCGCTTCGGGATAGCTAGTGCCGACTGCGAAACAAATAGTTGGTGCTGTTGGCAGCGCTATGCATAATACACCACCATGCTCGATTGGGACAAGCGAAGGCTCTTCTGGTCAATGGCAAATGCTCTATTTTTGGATCATACTACGCTGTGATTCAGCATGGTTGGTGGTCGCCTTTCACACCTGATTGGACTTACGAGGCTAGGTTTTGCATAATAGGCTGGTCATCTCCACTCCGCTTTCATGCACCGGATTGCCGTGAATTAGGAGAGTTGGATCGCTCAGCCCTGAAAGGGATCAAACAGGTATAAAGAGTGCCGACTTCCCACCATAAGGTCACTCTGTCATCCTTAAATTCTTTCATCAACACCTACCATGTCTATCAAAATGGAGACACAGCAACTACCTATACCAACCCAGATTGATAACCTGCATGCCCTAGGTTTCATATACGGAGTAGAAGAAGGGATCGCGATAGAAGCTCCCACCAATATATTACTCGAATCTCCTGTATCCCCTCCATCTACCATTCCCTTCGATGAGGATTTACCTCCGCGGCAGTTACCTAGCGAACGAGTGCCGTCGGGTGAAGAGGTTGGCAAAGCAGCAGGTTCTCCTTCACCAGTCATTGAAATTAGTGGCGATGAGGAGAATCATCATACACGCCTACGACGTCGACATGGGGCTCGCCCTGATTATGCTTATTGAAGCTGTCTGTCTTCTGCTTCATATTTTGCATCACGAGCAGCCATTTACTTGGAGGGATGCATCGAACGAGTCACTTTTTATTCCGCTAAGAATGCATCTTCGCCGGTTAAGGCGGGAGACCTATCCTCGCCCTTCTAAGGAAGGTTTAGCAGAGTTCCGAAAATTGCCGGTTGCTACAATTGGCCCGGGAAGGCTTAATTGGGGTGCCGTGAGGGATGAAGGCCAACCAGCAGCTCTTCTCGAGAGAGGGGTTCTTTTCCAAGATGGCTTGATTTATGTCAAACTGGATCCGAGCTACTACACTGAGAATAGGCATAGATCACTGCTTAATAAGTTATGGCCATACAGCAGGGAAGAGATATTGAATCATGATGGGGGGCATATCTGAGTGCGTCACTACCGGACGGAGACAGAGGGGATTTGGCGCATATTTAGCATTATGCCATTTGACCCTAAAAAAGTGTTATCACAATTACAACTTATGATCCATAAACCCATCCCAGACCCAACCCCCTTTGTATGTCAGTCAGCGCTCGCCAAGCCGTCCTACTTCAATTGCACGAGAAGCTTGACTTCATCGGCTTCCCATGGCTTACCCTTCCTGGACTCGGTTGACTTGGGAGAAGTGCGATTGCGGGCTGCCCGGGGTCGACGACGTTGCGTTCGAGCGGAGTCTGTCCACTGATCTGCCGTCTTGACTCGCGCGGAAGGAAGTTCAACGCTAGCTGCAGATAATGACTCGGGTACGCCCGTCTTGAATAGCCAAGCCAGAAACTCGAAACGTTTGTGAAGTGGCGCGGCGCGGCGGAGAAGCATGAATACAGCGTACAATACTGATCTTTTGCCGACAGCGAGTCACTTCTGCATCGTTTGTGGGGGTTGTCACAATGAGTTTCGTTGCTCCCTTGCCTTGGGCGAAAGCCCGGCAAGGTGGATAGAGCAGAGAGACTATCTACCGTAGTATAATGCCGTCTATCATCAAAAACGAAGTTATCAAGAGGTATATCAATGGTCACCAGAATACCCTTATGGCGTGAACATGCCTATTTAAAATAAAGTCAGTGTATCCGTTTTGGTCTCACGAGTCATATCCTTCCAGCCCGACAAGCTCAATCCGGAATAGAACAGAGTCGATAACCCAAATCAATATAAGTTCCTTTATCTAGGCAGCTGTACCAGAGGACCAAGACAGAGGGGAAACAGGACAGGGATGAGAAAGAACGGAAACGAATGACGTGTACAGTCTTCCTACTTTTGCCAGAGCCCGCCGCCTTCATCTCAACAAAACTAGAATTAAGCAGCGGCAGATTACTCCCACAAAAAAGTCAAGAAGTGATGCGAATTTGCACGTGACTGGGTCCGCTTTCGCCAAAATGAAGTCAGATTCACCATCATGGATGTCCACACGCAAGGCGCTACTGTCGAATGACAGACAGATGCTGAGAAGAGGTCCCTCCACGGTTAACGTAAAATGATGCCTTCGGTCCAATACTTCCTGCTGGACTGTAGTTGATCATATAGCCCTCTAGTTAGCTAACAGCACCTCAATCGGCGGAATCTCTTACTCTTGGCTTCATCCAGCTGTTGCTCGAGGGTCTTGTACAGTTCCACTAGAAAACGCTGGTAATCTTCGATCGACGATGAGCATCCATGAGGCTAGTATAGTATTGATAGAGCGAATAGAGCACCGGTTGTGTCGTTTTTTGATCAACTCTTGTCAGGTTGAAAAGGGGTATGCAACACTTCAATATCAACACTGAGGTGGCATGGGGGAAAAAACTTGTTGTGAAATGTCCCTAGAGAATGACAAAGAACTCCTAAAGCTAAATAAGATCATCGTCATAGAGCTCTATGTCACAAATATAACATAATTTCTTTGGAAAGATAGCTAGCCACGTACTTAACCACCACTCGATTGACTTGTTTTCCTTCCCGTTTGCTCTAATCGTTTGTTTGTAGAACCTTGAATTCTGGAAAGGGCGGGTAGTCGCAGTGTAACTCAAACAGGTTTATGATATATCTATACCGGATCCATCCACATCGCGATGCTGCAAGCACTTGGCTTCGCCTCCGGATGGGTACAGATATCGTCACCTGCGATAGCCGTGTTCTGATGGGTGATGCACCAGTCAAAGTGACCTTGTTGGAAACATTTGCCAGTCAGTTGGGATTTGCATTGGGGACTTGCTCTGTTAGCTGTTGCACCAGCTAGGAGGGGTTAGAAGCCTACCAGGGACTCTGCCACCATCTCTGGATCTTTGTAATGATTTCTGTAAAGAATTGATCGTCGTGATCCATGATTCTGCAACTTTGGGGACTTTTCTATCACATTCCATACAAACGAAGGACTTGCGGAAGATATCGGGGAATAAAGACTATGGTCTATTGTGATTAAATCATGCTGGAATTGTTGCAGATTCGACCGCCCAATAGGTAGTTTAATGCGGCCGCTCCGGGAATAACGAGCTGATAATGACTTCCGATCATGTGGATCATTCTCGCAAACTTTAAACCCCACACGTGCTCTCATTGGTCATCATGACTTGATCGAACAAAGAAAAACAGACTAAACCGTTCAGAAGATTCCTTTTACTTGAAGCAAGGACGAGTAAACCTTTAATGGGTATCCTGATTGGATTTTGGCTGATTCATGGTTATCGACTATCTAGGCGCCAAGAGTGCTAGTGCGCAAGTCCTCCCCCCCAAAAGCCCACCAATAAAACCGCGACCTTGGGCGAAACCATACGTCCAGTTCGACGGTGACCATCTTTCCGTCTCTGGAGCGGATGCGGAATGACATTGATACGGCGGGTTGTTTTGCCACTCAACTATTTATAACAAAGAAGTACTTCGTATTGAACAGCAGTCACATATTGTAACCCAACAATGTGGTGTAACCGTGTTTTATCTACTACAACTACCTAGTATTAAGCTTTGTATGTGTTCGTCATTAGGAGTTGATTACTTCTACCATTATTTCACGACCGAGGAACTAGCCCAAATTTGCGAACAGTTCCATTCGGATTGGTCGCCCAATAAGCAGGTCATGTGGAGTGGCATTCCTCATGCAGTAGTACAGGAATGGGCCGACCGGCATCAAATGCAGACCTTGACTACAGCAATGGGACCACTGATGGAACGTGAAGATCCGTGATGTTTGCGTTCGAGACTCGACCGTAAAAAGTGGAGCAGATATATGCAGGGTGCCTCTGCGCTTTTTGCGTACCACATCGCACAAGACCAGGGTCGCGTCACAGTTTTGACCCCTCCACCGCCTGAACGGTTTCATCCTTCGAGAGAGACCAATTATCAAGCGGTTGAGGAACCTATATTCAAAGGCAGACTCGAAGGCAGAAGAGTTTCACGAATTGAACTGGTGCATCCGACAATCACTGGTGCTGAGGAAGTACAGTATCAGTTTTGGCCGGTTGATGAATCTCATGCATGGAAGACGCAATTCGGTCGACTAGCTCCCCTGCATCAAGATTGGAGAAGGGTTAGAAAGAAACGTTGGAAACTCTGATGCTTCCGCTACGAAAATCCGGCTCAGCATGATGTTAGGTCTCAAAGATGATTCATTTGTTCTCTATGAAAGAATAGCTGGACATTTACATAAAATGGCTCTCAGTCATTGCTCAGATAATGGTTATCGATGCCTTTTTGGTGTGACTTTAGCAAACATGTACAATTCTTTGATACTGTACGACTTACTGTGATATAATGAACCACGTCATATTCGTAGTAGCACGAGAAATGTTCTCCTTCACCATCTTCATTGGTCTATTAAGTTAGTAGTGTCACTGTGATGCTCTCAAGTAACTCACCAGAGTCATAAATGAATCATCTTTGAGACCTGGGCAGTGAAAAAGTGTGCAACAGCCTGACTGGCGGAATGGGGTATATATAATGTTTCGGGGTCGGGTTTTCCTCTAACCGTTCTACCCAATTGATGCGGGGCTTTCAATTGCCGGCAAGCCTCTTACCTGTAGCTTTGCTCCCTCGGGTATCCACATCTTAGCACTAGAATGCTATTGCTCAAGCAGACTTATGTACCACAGTGCGAGATCCTTGCAACAGCGAAACCGGCCTTGTTGAAGACATCAACTGGGCACAAATGCATGTATACTAGCACCGTAAGGCTTGACTATGACAACTGGTTTGCTAATGTTTGCAGATGAAATCAAATGCATTCTGCATAACTCGCTTTCCCCCTCCCTACGCTGTATTTGTACAACATATACCAACCTTTAAATTTCTCAATCTCATTCTCTACTCGTGATTGTTTTTTCAGGACTTGTCAAAACGCCGCATTGTATTCGTCTTCTTCAACGGCCTTTCCTATCGGCTTCTAGCTCTCCGAGACACGCCTCACCTTATATTGTTATCTGTAAATGGGCCTTTGTCCGCGAATGACATTGTCCAACAGTGCCCTTTTCTTTTGCGATTTGAAGCCCTCCCTGAAAATTTTCAAATGGACAAAAACAGAGTCAGCAATGGGTATTGCAGCAGGAAGCTTTTACGCAGTTTAGGAAAAGATAAAGAATAATGATGAGAGACATCTTCTGTTTATTGCTTGCGGCTTACTTCATAGCGGAAGTCCACTGGGAGCATATTTTGTATTTTATTTGGTATTCGATGTGTCAACGGCCTTGGATTATCACAATCGTTATGGGAAAAGTCTAAAGGGTGGTTTTAAGATCTTTAAGTTTGCGATGTATATAGAAGTGGTCAAATCGAGAATGTAATTACTATCTCTAGTAATCTGAAAAACTGATCTAGATACAGTAACTGGTTTGCACCTTCAGAGTAATAACTCACACTCTATTCTCTTTCCTCTGAAGTGCGGTCAAACTTTACCAGCTCACAGTGTCGGTCATAGCAACTACACTCGTCGTTTTGGATGTGCCATTATAATCTCATCACACACGAGATATCGAAGTCAATATGATGGGATCTGGTCTGAGACTGGAAATACATTCTCAGGCAACCGGACTGGAAGAGCCGCTCACAGAAAAATACAACAGATAACATATCTCCCTGGTTTTCTTTGAAACACTGCCCCCGCAAGGGAACATCATCGAGCATGATGTATGGTGTCAGACTAGAGTCCTGGCCTGATAATCGAACCACGATAGGCAGGGCAGGTTTCTCTCCTTGCTCGATAAAACGTGGTGGAGGAATTGCCACATATATCTTTGTATTCAGGAAATAGTGCGTAATTGTCCAATTGGACCCTCGGTAGCTTAATCAAGATTAGTAAATGTATTGTGCAGTGAGAGCTAACGAGAACATACTTGCGTCTCAACCTATCAATTCCTTTTTGAAACTGTCGGCATTGAATACAGGTGGGGCATGGCTCATAAGAATAGAGAACATCCCACCGCGTGTTGATCGCGTTTAGGCTGCGCTTCAGACACATGCTCAATATTTTGACACGGCCGGATTGGATGTTATCGATCATATATTGCATCAGAGCGTCTTCCTGAGGTGAAAAACTGTGCCTTTGAGGAGGAGAAATTGGATGAATCGTGCACATCCTACGTCGAAGATTCTGTGTTTGATAAGAGACATATGGACGCAATGTGCCTGATTCTGCCGAGTGTACCAATGGACCTTGAATGGGCTCGTCTTTCCATGTTCTCTCCGCACTCGTAGACCGACCGGTCTCGCTTTCAGCGCCGTTCAAGAGTAAATTAATATCCATATTCAGAATCTGAAACAATGGTTTTGCAGCTGTATTTTCTCATGTAGTACGGTATGGGCGCTGGGTGGTCGATACTGTAGCATCATATCCCAGATTGTCCAGACGGCACGTCCCAGAAAAAATCAGGAGCGCTACTTTTCAAGCACTCCAAACAAATAAACAGGTAAGCTTGGGCCACAACACTCACTTCCAAGAACACGATGTAACATCACCGACACATTGACAGGGGTCGACCAAGCTGCTGGGACGAAAAATGTCACCTGACCTGCCATCCACGGGGCCAATCTTGATTTTCGGAGTAGTTTGCTGATTGACAGGATTACTTTACAGTTATCCTGAATTTGGTGAGCACAGCGGATAAATCCATTGACTTCACATCTCGTACACCATGATTTCCTAAAGTATCTTTAACTGTACTGTACAAAGTTGATTAATACTTTCTTTTGGTTTTCTTGCCAAGTGTCATCAGCATTATCGGCGTTATGTTCCCTAGATTAGCAGGAGTATCGAGATGAAATTAATCAACCATAGATAAAATGGATAGTTCTAGCTATTGCCCAGAACTTGTTTTCCTGCACCTTAAAGCGAGACTGGTTGTTCTTGAAATTAGTCTTTAGCCAGCATTATAAAAACTTCCTTTAATTATGGGTTCACGGTAAGATCATCGCACTAATTTGTGAATGTTTGAAGATGTGTTTTCCTAGAGAAGTACAAAAGCTTTCTAAACAGGAGAGAAGTCCTCCTCCCGTCAAGCCATCATATTTTATCTTAGTCTGTATGTACACTGAGAGACTTTTTAAGTGGGTAATTTGACTCTCCACAAGGACCGGTGAGTACCAATGCAAGTTCCGACACGTCCCAGTGCCATTTCATCCCCAACTTCTGAAAATAGCTAAACAAAGAACTTTTGGGAACATATCCCGCATACCTGCTCTGCCAAACAGCGGCAAACGATCCCTCAATGGGCCCTAGGTCACCGAAACCCAGAATCTCAAGTGCCCATGGCATCAAGATTGCCAGGATCCCCAGTGCGATCAACGTAGCATAGACCGGGTGGTCTTCAGCGAATCCGATCGCGGCGTCTTTTGCTTGTGCGAGCGCATCAAACGATGCCTTTGCCATTTGGGTACCAGTTTTTATGGCGTTCTCGAGACCGTGAAGGAGAGCGGTTGCTACGTCTTCAGACCAGCTCTCGGTAGAGATTCTCTCGTTGAGATGTTTGTGAAGAGTATATGGGGTATCAGCGGTCAGTATGATGGTGAGGATATCGGAGGCAGTGGACGTGGGGCTTCCAGAAGCAGTGGGCAGGGCAAAAGGAGGGTCGGCGGTGAGCCTGCCGGAAATACAATCAAGAAGGTATTGGAACACCATTTTCTCGGAATTGAGAATGTCTTGTCAAGTTTAGCCGTAGGGAAGGCACAGGGTTTTTCAGGGAGATGGGGATAGAAGAAAGATAAAGTAGAGAAGAGAGAACTGCGAAAGACAAAACACCAAACGACTTGATTAGTGCCAGTCACCGGCTGTAGATCCCGTCTTTCATCGGTGACCATCGACACCTTGCGTGGGTCGAATGTGTTAGTCATCCGCTGTGCAAACTGAGGTGCACTTCGCAGCTTGCACATCTTGATCCCTTTTATTTTCAAATTCCAAAATAGCTCAAGCAGATATTTGCTACCTGTGACTCTGGCGTCAGGTAAAATATTCTTGGCGCTTGCTGCAAACTATAGCTTAAGGACGACGGTCCGATTATTTACAGTCTGTGTAAACAAAAAGTGTTTATGCACTTGTTCTACTCTGTCAATATTAGCTAATTCTGTATTGTTGATTCTCGGGAGCCCACTTGAGCGCCGTTGCTCAGTAGCATCTGCATAATTTCCTGATATCCCTTTTCAGTGGCAGCACAGAGCGCAGTGGAATATTTGCCACCTTGAGCGTTAACATTGGCCCCCGCTTCGAGCAGTGTCTGTACCACATCAAGATGGCCTTGTGCAGATGCAGCCTGGAGAGCATTGCCATAAAACCCGCCCTGAGCATTGACATCTGCTCCTCTTTTCAATAAAATCTGTACGATGTCGTATTGACTCCCACAAGGGTAGTCATAAACCCTGTCATCCCTGTCATCACTTTCATCGTCAAAAAAAATTCTTTGTATCTTCTCATTGATACCCATCGAGGCAACTTGAAGCGCGTTCCCATAATGTCCCCCTTGAGCATTGATGTCAGCCCCCTTGTCCAATAATTGTTGTACGATTTCAAGGTGACCTTTGGCGCAAGCTGCATAGAGGGCATTAGCATATTGTCCACCTTGTGAATTAACATCGGCTCCTTTTTCCAACAGCATATTCACGATCGCAGTACCTCCTCCTAGGGAAGCAGCTTGAAGAGCATTACCCAGACAACCACCTTGAGTATGAACATCGGCCCCCTGCCTTAACAGTATCTCCACAATCTTTGTATGCCTTTGCACTAGAAGAGCAAAGTTATTCTTGACGTGATCTGTATTATCAGGATAGACCTGAGGCCCTTCATCCAGCATTATGTAAGGACCTTCAAGAATCCCTGCTGCAGAAGCCGCCTGTAGAGCATTGCCATACTCTCCACCCTGAGCCTTGACATTGGCTCCATGCGTCACCAAAAATTCCACAATCTGAAGATGGCCTGCTGCAGACGCCGCTTGGAGAGCATTGCCATAATATCCACCTTGAGCGTTGACTCTAGCCCCTTTCTCCACTAGATACTGCACAACGTCAAGGGAGCCGGATCCAGAAGCCTGTTGGAGAGCATTGCCATAACGTCCACCCTGAGCGTTGACTCCAGCCCCTTTCTCTACTAGATACTGCACAACGTCAAGGGAGCCGGATCCAGAAGCCTCATATAGAGTGCCCGCCTGGTCCGCATTTAACGCTCTATCCTTTAGAAGTAATTCAACAATCTCGATATACCCTCCCCAGGACGCTGCGTGGAGAGCAGACTCATCGCTCGTATTATGAGCATTTATATCGGCTCCATACTCCAGTAACATCTCTACTATTTCAACATCTCCTTCTAGAGATGCTGCATAAAGAGCACTGCAGTACTCTTTGCTGCAAGCATTCGCATTGGCACCGTTTTGCAGTAAGACCTGTACGACTTCGGCATGTCCAGCCACGGCGGCGATTTGAAGAGCAGTTCCAAAGTCTTCATCACCCGCGTCCACATTGGCACCATTTTCCAGCAGTATTTCCACTATCTCAGGATATCCATACTGCGATGCAGTATATAGAGCGTTCTCATACATTTGAACCCCCCCATTGAAATCAGCACCTTTAGACAACAAAACTTTCACGACCTCCAAATACCCAGATTGACAGGCCCACACTAGTGCAGTCATATTATGGGAGTCTGGTTTATCCACAGACCACCTTCCACTTGATATAAGTTGGTGTAATATATCCTGATGACCATTAATTGCAACTAATTGCATCCGATTCGTTGGACGGCAAGTACTATAACGCATTGCTATCTTCCAAAATATTGGTAACCACACATTAAGCCGGTTTGAAGGGGCGTGGTACAGCTCATTGACCCACTGTACAAGCTTTTGATTTGGAGATCTCACCGCTCGAAAGTGATCGGCCCAATTTACCGCAGCATAGTCCAATAGACTCAGAACATAATCTTGGGCATCGTTCTCCACGTCGTCCATAAGCAGATACCGGACACAGATTTCAGCCATTTGCAGTTCTGTAGTCTGTGGTTCGAGATGCCAGTCCAATATGGATGTGTGGCAGAACTTGGCTGTGAGAAAGTCCCTTGCCGACTGGTGGATAAGATAAACCTTAGATTCTCTGATAAAGACAAACAGTCCACACAGTCGCCGTATCTTTTTGTCTAAGCCATTTAAATGAAGGCCTGCCCTGCTCGCCGTTTTAGCATTGGGACTTGTAGCAATTCCCAGCGCCATGGCTAGTTCGTAGATATATAGTGGTCGGCGTGCTCCAACGACCACTTGTAATATAAGCTTCGCCTTCGCTTTTTGGTCTACCTGAACCCGGGCGAGTATCTTTGCGTATGCCTCGTTGACACTCTTTGGGAGAGGCGGTATCGATTCCTCATTAGGGCGAAAGCTATCCTTGAGCGTATTCCTAATGTCATCAACCGCTAAGTGCAACCAGAGATAGGTCCGGTGCTCAATCCTAATAAGTTCCTTTTCAAGCTCCATCTGTTTTGCTGAAGACAACTTTAGAGAGGCACCGAGTTCCTTCACTTTCACCCTCACCACCAAATTAATTTCTTCTCGAATTCGATCATTTTCTTCTTCCCCACGGAGATGGATCTGTGGGAAGGATCTCGTTATTGGTTCAAATTGATCCTGGATATCATCGTATGGACGACTTGTCACGAGAAACTTGAGCCAATTTTCCTTGCCAATGGAACGCTGATTCTGGAAGATATGAAGCCCTTTGATCAGTCGTATCTGGTCTTGTTCTCGACACTCATCCAGACCATCGAAAAGGCAGATCGTATTCCCGCATGCCGGATCAGAGGTCGCTCCCATAAATATGCGCCACATCTCATCCACCTCATATTGAATTTTCTCCTTGTTTTTTTTCCAGGATGGCAAGGCGTGTGCCAGTAAATGAGGCTGCAAGCTAAATAGCTGATGAAGGACAGCACATAATGCAGTAGCAAGATTATTCTGCTCACCGTGGTCCCTAAAAAAAAAGTACACAGTGGAGACATTCGATGACGAGAGCGCAAACACTTCATCGATCAGGGATTTGGCGAGTACGGATTTACCGCAACCTGGGTCAGCTGAGATCCACAGGATATCATTATTTGTGGCCTTCCACCATTGTAAATATTCATGGCTGTTGAGTACCCACTCACACGTTCCTTCCACTCTATTGGGATTGTGATCCTTGAAATCTTCGTAGGTCGACGTTTTGAATGCTTGATGACAACGGCGTTCCTCTTCCTTCTCACATCGCATGACTAGGTCCTGATGATGGCTTGAACGCTGTTCAAACGCTTTCTCAAGACCAGAGTTGAGGATTTCAATCTGGCCAGAGAGATGCAATACTAGCATAATCCAGCGCCTTCCTATTAGCTATTTGATACCGAACAGATTGTATTCTTCGAAATCTAGCCCGGTTACATACACTGCTTAACCGGAGATAGCTTCCTAACTCCTTGCCCTGGAATCACTAGCAACAGCTCTTTCGCATAAACCGCAGCCGTCGCAGCAGCATACGGTTGCCACACCTTGTTCTTATGAGAATCAGCATAGTCGCAAATCCCTCGAATGACGAGACAAGGAAACGAATCCATCAATCCTAAAGTCACGGTCAGTCACGAGATGATGAAAGTAGGCGCTCGACTTACCGGCAGCTTCCATCTCAAAGCACAAAATGTTTTCCGTACGCGCCCACTGGTCCCTAAGGATGGCATCTTTCATCACTTGGTCGGCGGACCCAATGGTCCCATAGTGAACCTTTGGGACTGCATCAGTTCGGTCCGTCCTCTTTGCAAGGTTCGCATTATCTGGCCCGCAGCAAGCCTTGCATGACTTCTGACCTTCTGGATGGGTGAAGTTTGCTTTAAATAGGCGGTCTTTTTTCAAACCGGGGTGCTGGAAATTCAGCATGGCAGGATTTTCGGCAAGCATTTTTGATAACAGTTCCGGCATTTGATGACGTCCTCGAGCATGATTGGCCTGAAGCCTAGCAAGTGCATTTAAAACGATATTCGGCGGTTTATTCAGTTTTCCCCCAGCATGAACAAACCCCTTTTCCTGCAATGACTTGCCAAAATCGTATTGCACAACCGCTTCCGTCATCTTCGTATGTAAACCGACAACCACGTCACCTAGCCTTATATCTGGTATATCCTCTGCCTCATCTTCCGAATCACCCGAATCAACCTGTCCTATATCCGCACCCGTAGCTGGTCGCTGCGATGGGTAATAGGGTACGCCGCCGCCGATTCCGACCATCAACCCGAATCTGATCGACGGGAAGCTGCGTATCATATCTCTGGCGACCGTGGCGGCTGATACTTTGCCCGTTGTTTCTGCCGGGAGACAAGCGATTACCACGTTGTGGTCCCCAACACTGCCGAGAAGGTACGAATTTGCGTCTTGCGGATCGGCCGCTGGCAGTACTGGATGTTCCTCATCCAGCATTGCTGCCGCTGCCACAAGCTCGGTCTTCGGCAAAGCGCATATCCATCCGATCGTATAATCCTCGTGTGTATATTGACGGTCAGCCATATTTGCCTAGAGCAGGTATTTCATCGTAAATGAAGCGATCGAGAATGACGTTGACAGGGTGTGCCGTTATTAAGTTCACCATTCCTTCAGGCGTTCAATTTACGCGGCAGGTCGAAGCCACTGTGTCACGTGAAACGGCCGCCATATATTGGGGCTAGGAGGACCTACTCTACATAGTACGTAGTGCGTAGTGGGACGATGCTTTTGTTGCTTTCTTGGCCATATCATGTTCGCCTATTCACAGTCTAGCGATTTCGACAGAGATAAGAATGAGCTATAGTAAGATGTCAATCGGCTGTTTTAAGGTACGTAGGATGACCGAGATATATAGCACAAGTTCTCAATCCCGATCACACGGTTGCAGGTACATGCAACAAGGAACATGAAAATACAACACTAAGTCACGGATCACAAGCGTCGACACCCAAGGCGATCGATCTGGCGCGGAGGACTCAAGCGGGTTCACCTGTGGTAAACGCAGATATGGATATAGGGAGAATCCAAGTGAAAATAACTCGGGCGGGGAAACTGTGAACAGGGAACGGGGTCGGCGAGCTGAAGTGACAATCCATGGATCGGTACACTTGGACCTAGCGGGAAACCAAGAGTTTGCACCGGGTTGCAAGGTGGGCCCATTTGCACACGCTCCAGTGCCGCCGGAGCCCGGGTTCCCGCTGCACCCGGACCCGTGCCACTCGGCGTGGAGCTAACCTGAAGCTAACCCCTCATGGCCCCCGTTCTGGGTGCAGCACATCATCGGCCACGCTTCCGGCCTTGTGCCAACGGGGTCTCTTTAGCAAGGTCATCCGCCGCCATCGCCATCGTCCGAGTGATGGGCCGCTCCAGGGGCCCATCTCTGAGAAGCAGGAAGATCGATCTCGTCCCCTCCGCCAGCGCCGCCTGGACACATTTCGCGGCTGCGATGGCGTGCATGTTCCGATCAACGAATTCGACAGGCTCATCCCGTTCGTACCGTAAGGCAACGCGCAACGCGCGGAGCGGGTCTGATGCGTCGAGCGGGACACGTTCCATTTCTCTCCATTTGTTGGCCTTCCACACCCAGAAGATCATCGAATCCGCTCCCAGGTCATCGGGAAGCGGCGGGTGTTCTCGTCGAGGGTCAGACGTTTCGTTCCGCCGTGACTTCGCCTCTTTGAGGGCTGGGTTGCGGTTCCTCCGGAGACGAGCCAGTCCAGATGCCGGCGGGGGGGCTTGCTCCGCAGTCGCTGAAGAATCGGGACCAACGTTACCCGGCCACGCCGGGGCGTTGGCCATGATGGTCTCGAATTCAAGCAGAGTATTGTGAGGAAACGGGGACCTGAACGATGCTGCCATTGATGCACTGGCTGCAGGGATCGCGGTTGGGGCATGATCTGTTTCCATGACCTCAGAAGCTCCTTCGGGAGACACAGGAGCCTCTGTAAGCCGTCCTGGTGGTGCAGTCACCGCCTCCTCGTCCGGTTCGTATAGATCCTCATCCTCCGCACTGCGGGTTCGAGTGAAGTGGTCATCAATCTCAAGTGGTTCTCGTTTTGCGTTGGCCACCTTTTCTTTGTCGGCCCGCCTGCGTTCTGCGATCTGTTCTCGAAGCTGTCTCTGGCGATCATCGTCGATGATGACGGATGGACTAGGATTCGAAACTTCTGCTTCTTCGGTAATTGGCTAATCCAGCGGTGATGGTTCGTGGTGGTGATCCGTCGTCGGTTGGCAGAGCATTCTCGAGGGAATTTTGTGTTGCAATGCCATGTGGTCCAACACGGGCATTGTCATCCTCATCTAGCGGGTCGGAAGTTTGTCGTAATTGGGAGATGAGACTGGGCAAGTCAGGCGTGATGTCAATTTGTATGGTGGAGCTCAGTCGTTCCAATGGAACTGCGCCGGTCGGTGTGGAGATGTGGTCATTATTCTGTTCGAGATGCGCCAGAGCAACAGCTCTGTCCAGCGCTATACACTCCTCTTCGGCAGTGGCTCTTTCTGCAGCGTTTTGGCGAAGACGTTCTTGCTCTGCTGCTTCACGCTGTATTTGCTGTAGTCGCACTTGTTGAGCTGCTTCGGCGGCCGCTCTCTCTTGGGCTTCTCTCTGAAGTCGTTCCTGTTCAGCAGCCTCCGTAGCCACTCTTGCCGCCTCTTGACGAAGATGTTCTTGTTCAACTACAACAGACGCTTCTCTCGATAGGCGTCTCGTATCGGTGATGTCTGGAAGTGCTCCCGTGAAGACCTCTTCCGTCTCAGGCACGAGCAAAGGGCCATCCATCCTGGTGTCGGATCCTCCGTCAGATGGGTCATCGAAAACAAATAGCGGCAAACGGGGGCTCGCAGTTCTCTCGCCAGGGGCCTCGGGTGGCGGGGAGAAACACCTTCCAAAAAAAGCGAAATACACACTCCGCCGCACAAACCAGGTCGAGACCTTCTCGGTAGCTGACACTTCGCGGTGCAGGTGGTCAATGAACAGGAATCGGCGATCGTTTTTCTGGGCCTGTTGAGACGGGAGCCCACCTCGTGCCCTCCGCTTGTCAGCAAATGTCAGGACCGGGCGGGAATGCAAAGGCTGTTCGCGCGGAGTGGCCGCGGCGAAGTGGCCGCGGCGAAGCACTCGACAATGCGGCGAACCGACCGCTCCAAATCAGCGGCTGAATACTGATAACTCTCGGGTTTTCGAGCTTTGAGCAGGCAGTCCACCGCGATTTGTCGATCTGGAGATTGGTCGATAATCTCCTCGATGCCGGCAGACATAAACCCCAGCTTCTGTGCAAGGACTGCCATCTCATAGACCACGGTCTCGTCAGCTTTCTCACTCCCAGGCCGGGTTACTGGATCATTGCTTTCGGGGTCTTTGCTCATGCTGGGGTAATGACGCATTGCGTACAACCAAATCTGTTGATACTCCAGCTCCATATGATTGACATTGTGGCTGGGATGACGGCACAATTGGGATTCGCTCGTCTAGATGAGGCAATCGTCACCGGATGCCGCGGGACGCGCATAGGAATGGCTCATCGTCGACCATAGCGTGGGATGAGTTTTGGACAGCGGAAACAGTCGCTTCACCGCATCCGCGCACGCCCCCAGAAGTCCATGTCTCGGAAAAATGTGTGGAGAGACGGAATCAGACCGTCAAACTGTTGCATGCGCTCCCACATATTGCTCCGCTCCGCCTCGCTAAATTCCCCCAATACCTCGCCGCTGATCACCCAACCATGTACCGTTCTTGCATCGACCCGGGATCTTCCCGGGGCCATCGATTCCAGTTTCTTCACCGTGTGTGAATCGATCTTCCTCATGGCGGCGAAGTTGGGATGAGCGGCGTCGGCACTCACGAGCTCGACCCAGAATTTCTTGATGTGCGAAAGATAGTTCAGAACCTTCTATGAAAGATCAGTCATGGCCGCGGCGACCGGAGAGGTTTCAATCACCTTGTCACTGTCGAGAGCCATCACTTTGGACAGCTTCCCAATGCTCATCCCATCCCACACTCCAGCAATCGGTAAGAGGGCGTCAAACGCACATTGGATATCGATATTTTTATGAAGCTGTTGAAGACGCCTGGCCTTGCTCGATGATAGCCTCACCCACCGCCGCCTTTGAAAGTGAGCGTTGTGCTCTTGTTGGTATTGGCGGAATTTGCGGTAGAGCTCTCCGTCGTTCGTTGGCGTATTCCTCAAAGAGCGCGGTGCGTAACTCGGTGCTGATATCTATGCCTTCTTAGTTCGGTAGACGGGAAGGCAGGAGTGACGGTTACCATCAAGGTAGAGGTCAACCGTCCACCATCGGTCTTCTTCTATAAGTGCTTCCGCCCCAGCTCGAACACGATGCTGACCGTGCAGACAGAGGACCTGGCCAGCAGAGAATTGAAGGTGGGGGATACTTTGTGGCGTGGTAGTGAGCAGTTCATCTTGGGTCTTGTGTGCTGCACGGAGTGCTGCCTGCAGGGACTCCCTTGAAACAACACCTGTAATGTGGTTTTGAATCTCATATCGGCGACATCCTTCTGAGCGAAAAATCTCACGGAGTCGGTCCATATTTTCGGGATCTATTGTTCGTGACGAATCCGGGTAGGAGCTGATGTGATCTAGTTACCCAGGTATTCAACGCCTCCGATGGAGAATAGAGAAACCGACCCATTATCATAGATCGAAAGTTTAGTTACCGTAATCGATGTCTTCTACACCTATTGCATGCCCTCATACGGCAATTGGTGCACATAAAGATGTATTCCGGAAGAAAATGATTGCAAACTTCGCACTGCAGATCTCCTCGATTCCTCCAGGCCTACTGAGAGTTTCTATAATGTTTACACCCCACATCTTCGTGGTGACGTAGGTTCTCGACAATTTGGTTGAAAATTCCTCGACGAATTCGCGGATCCGCCTCAGGTTCAACCTCGTCATCGACTGCTTGGTTAGCCATATACTCTAATCTGTTCTCATGCCACAGTGGACATTCGCAATTCTTCCACGCCTCCCCGCAAACGTAGCAAAATTCGTGACCGCAACTGGGAAGAGATGATTGAAATCGATACAGTTGCAAGGCAAGGATAAGGCTTGGATCTTGTGCCATATTGGGGACTGAAATTTGGAGAGTCCTGCTTCAAGCGTCACGCCAGTAAGAGCCGCTCGAGTATGAATGAAGGGAACCGTCGCCTATAATGCGTACAAAAAGCCTGGAAGGGTGTTGTAGTCTCACACTAATTCTCACATTGGGTGAAAAGGTTAATACCGCACTTAAAACAATGCTACTAATGATAATAGTGTGGTCAAAGCATATCACGATACAGAATGCAGAAAGGAATGTTTGGATGCCAGTTGAAGCGGGGAACTAGCGGTTAGTTGTATGTACTATGGCGATATCGTGCTGTGTAACATGATCCCTCAATTGGCACTGAGAGCATAGATAAGACGATCTGTTGCAATTACTTATGACACGCTCAATCTATCTCCGAAACTGAATAGTATACTAGCAAAGATAGAAGTTTCTGAAAAAAACCATTTTCATTGCAATCGACTTTTTTACGACGCTTTAAGTCGTCTGAAATGTAAGTCCATGTTTGTCTCCAGTCATAGCACGTTATCCTTTCCCAATAACCTCGGCCTCGGCATTAGGCGGATAGAAAGGTTATCGCAAATCCACAATCATGAAAATGCATGGACCATCCAACTCTCTGTCTGATATTTCCATCTCCGTTCGCTGGTAACCCAGACGAGCGAGAAGTCAGTGGACGTTCAGCGAGGCAATCATTATGAGACGTGACTCTAAGTGGAGCGTCCATCTCCAGGTTCACAGCAACGTCCGTCGTAGATTTCATTCTGTAAAGAGCTGTCATTGGGTGGCAGAAACACAGTGAGAAAGGTACCCTCCACACCTTTCCGTGTCATATACCAGCGTTGACTGGAAACTCTTTCTGATGCTTCAGCTGGCCCTGTACTTTTCTTTAGCTTACTTCATGTATCAAGTGCAAGATTTCTCACTTTTGGCTTCACTAAGCTGCTGATCGAGGGCGTTGTACAAGTCTGCCAGGAACCGCTGATATATTTCGATGGAACACCCCGCATTCATGGTGTCGGCCTCGTAATGACAGATTGATTACAGATACTTATTGTATTCCTTGACCTATCTCATTTTGTGACCATGCAGTGTGGTACCACAGCGCGGAAAAAATTACTCGATAGTCAACAGGTAACCAAAGTAACCAACCCAAATTAAGCAAGGTATGCGCGGATTGGTTTACCGGCAAGATGTCTCTTTTTTGGGTCGGCATCGATGCGTTCCTTGTACTGGAGCATGGCAAGCCTGTATTTTAAATGCTCTTCATCTCCTATGCATAAGTGCAATTACCGTTGATATTGTTAGTGCGTACCCGGCGTCCCATAGCATCATCCCACTCCATGCGGAATCATTCTGATAGGCTTTTATAATAGGAACGTCACATAGCCCAATACAAAGCATTACCAGAAAGCCCCACTAAGGGGATCTCCTTTTTGGTTTAGTGGTATACTTGTTCCGACACCAGGTGTCGGAGTTATTTGACACTAGCACCAACTAGGCAAGATATTGCAACAAGAGAAGATATTGAGGGATAAGTATTGAATTGATTGATCTGTTTTCTTTCTTCTATCTAGTGATATCTCGACTAAGTGTAGAGTCTTTAAGGACCAACTGACTTTGTCCGACCTGTGTAGTGTCCAGGGAAGATCGTCTGAAATTGAACGACTCCGTCCCAGTCAGTGCTGTAAATACCTCTGGCAAATGTTTTGTTGATGTTACTCTTGTCGTCATAATTACCGTTTCCGCTAGCAATCACTCCTGAGTAGACTCCTGTGGAATTAGCGTGCCAAATGTCAACGAACATGTTGGGAATGCCATGACAGGTATTGATGTCTATGACTTGAATGTCAAGGTACAGGTCGACGCCTTCTTGGGTCTCGGCTATGTGATTGCGAATAAGCTCGCCATTGACATCTGGAATTGTGTCATGAGTAAGCACTTCTCTAAACGAAGGACCAAGAAAGAGGTCTACGTACAGTACGGCCCAGTGATTTGCTCCGCCGCCAAAACGCACACTGAAGAATCATTCCCGAAGACCAACTTGTCGGGCGTAAAGGGAGTGTAGCCAGGATGCGTTGCAGTTTCGTTGTGGTCTGTATCGAGGACAGATGTTGAGTCCCGTTTATCTAAACCATGTAGATTAGAGTAGTTCCAAAGACAGATTATTCAGGGATAGACAGCGCAAGGCAGAAGAATTCCGCCATAGGAAACGTACCGACGCTGAGACGGCGTTTCTTTCGAATCGCGTTCAAGGTGCTTTCACGCCTGGCTAGACTTGCCTCTTGCATCTCGCGAGCAAATGATTTGGCGCAAAGCGACCAAGCTCGTTTCATTGCATGTGTCGAATCAACGTCCCAGGTACTTTCATGTGCTCCTGGGTGTGCCATTAAGCCAGAGATAGTGGCAAAAAAAGCAAGGGCACCTCCAATGATGCGTAGGGAGACCATTTTTTCAGCACAAGTCTTCTAGATTGGCAAAGAGAAAAGAGAGATTACTATTGGAAGTATTGTATAAGAATGTTATTTCTGATGTGTGCGTGTGGACTGATTTGTTTTGATTCCTTGTGTTTTGCGTGAAGGATAACTCCATTTATACCTTTGTTTTGAGATGTCTAGTCAACCCAATTTTATTAAAATGAATCAGTAATGTGTCTAGCTGCAAGATTACGCGTACCTGTGCTGTGTCATTCCAGTAACATGCCAGTATTTGATATCCTTGTAAAGCCATAGGATGACGCGTTCAATCTAGGAATTGATATTGCCAAGTGAGATAGTCCATATTGTGGACTATATTGGGCGATAGACCAAAGTTGTAGCTCATAGGGACAGCACCATTGAACTTGTAGAGAGACAGGATCCATATCGGCAGAGCCCATACAATTTCAAAAAACATAGTACATCTATAGGACGATAAGGCGTGATATGAGGATTTCTTTTTTTTTTCTTTTCATTTCGGATTTATAGATGCTAAAATCGATAATTCTGTAAACCTGTACTTTATCTTATTTTAGATCACGCTCCCTGTTTGGAAGTGATTTTGTCTGAATGTATTAGCGGGTGAATCAGTACCGGAAAATACGGTCTTAGATTCAAGGTAAAGAAAAGGTTATTCCAAACTCATACATAATTGAAAGCAACTCAAATTTTGAAGGTAGCATAGACTGGATGTACAGAGTAGTCGCGGTTGTAAGCAATACTTTCTCACTTTTGGGACGAGTCGAAACATGCATGACCCGTCCCGTGCATCCAATAGCAAAGAGACGATCGACATAGACATGGGTAGCAGGGGTCCAGGCCGTCACGTATGACCGTGGTTATGCCGACCGCATAATGACGCTAATAAGGACCCACACCTCCCTGAGTACGTATACATAGTAGGTGTTACGAAACCAACTCGCATGACACTAGGCAGAATCTAGTACTATCTGGGAAAGGCGTTTGGTTATAGCAGCTAACACCACGGCCAGTCATTTCCACGACTGAATACGCGGGCGGTAAGGGAACGGGCTTAACGGAGAAGCACGTGACTGTATACACTCGAAGAGACGCTGAGAGTGTAGGAAGATCGTATACGGCGGAAGAACAACTATATCGAATATTTGTTTGAAACGGAAATATAGTCGCCTCAATTGAAGCCACAAGAAAAAAAGATCAAGAGGACATAGGTAGAAGCGCTGGTTAAAAACCCCACATGAAGCTATTGACTGCTTGATTGCTTTATCAAAGGACAAGGAATGGTCAGTACGGTCTAGTGTTGCTGAGGCATTAGGAAAGCAATCAAACTTAGGCTCTGAAGCTATTGACCGCTTGATCGCTCTATCAAAGGATGAGGACCAGTTAGTACGGTCTAGTGCTACTGAGGCGTTAGGGGCGCAATTGATATGACACGGATTGTGTAATAGCTGGATGAGAATATTGCACTTGGCTGCTCTGGTTCATCGCATCCTACATCGCCAAACTCATTAGTGCTACATGGACATGCTCAGATTGTTGAGTATCCCAACCTATTTCTGATGCAAATTCAGATACACAGCGGTTACCATCGAAAAGGCGACTGAAAGATGAAACTAATTGCGATACCCTCCGCAAACGATGTAGAAAAGACTTTCAGTCGCCAAAAGATCAGCAATATACGATGTATTCATGCTTTACAGCTGTGTATCTTCACGAAACTCTCAGTTTTATTGCTTGGCTATTGAAGACGGGCTTATCTGAGTTATTATCTGCAGCTAGCATTGAACTTTCCTCCACGTGAGTCAAGACAGCAGATCCCTGTTTTGAATCCGCTTGAACGCAACGTCGTCGACCCCAGGCAGCCCGCAATCGCACTTCTCCCACGCCAACCAAGTTCCGGAAGGGTAAGCCATGGAAAGCTAATGAAGTCAAACTTCTCGTACAATTAAAAAGAATGGCTTGTCACGGTCTGCAATAATAAAAAAATTCGAAGGACATTTACCGGGGAGGACACAAGGCACTATTCAGGTCTCATGATTTCAAAACGCAGCTAAAATAAACCGAAAAGGATCCATTAATCAGTTCCCAATAGCGCCAACTATCTGTCCCTTTGGAAAGGTTTATATTCCAGCGTAGGTACCTATAAGTGACTTCGATCAATGTTATAATATTGATAATCCGAACAATGTAATTTCAAGATTATAGGAAATATGGCTCTACATGTTATGCGTGTCATTGTTATACATGCTGGCATTGCAACTGGTGCAAGCTCGAGTCTGTTTGGACCTTTAGGTGATGTGTCTGCCGAGGTAAAGATTAAAATTACTTTGATATGGCTAAGTGTGAACAAAAGGGGCTGGTCACCGTCCGCCAGGATCTTCGTTACACATCTGAGGAATCATATCGTCAATTATTACAAGATGCCATTATCAAAAAATTTCGCTCGGACATCCTACTTCGCTGGCTGCATCCAGTCATCCTGTTTCGACTGTGTAGAAACATGTGTATTCCCTGATTAGCCAGATGTCGGTCATGAAATTCTCACAGTCTTTCAAACAGCTGTTTCCGGTCTGAGTCACAGCACTCAACGAGCGCATCAACGTCAAACCTTATTTTTCCGCACGGATGGTATCTAGAACCTCCCGAACTTCGATTTGAGGTATAAGTTGTTCTTTTTCAGTTTTTCATTTTCCTCAGCAACTTGCTTCAGGACTTCAACCGCCAACTGCGGATTTTCAGCAATAGCAGTTTTGCCCTTGTGTTGGGCCAAGAAATGCTGAATATGAGTTGCAAAGGTCTCCACAACTAGAGCACGAAGTCTGACATCGTGAGGTGGAGTTGAGCACCAGACCTCCTCAGCCAACTCTGCGAACTTCTTTAATGACCAATTTGAAGTCGTCCAATTGATTATCCTGGTAATTGCAAGCTCTTGAAGAGGTAGGATACCAAACTTATCAGCAGCGAGATAAACTAGAAAGTGATTGTGCACCATTTTTATTGGCTCCATATCACTTGCTTGACTGTAATCTTGCAAATAGCAAAATGACAAAACACGGGAGATGGTGTCGACATCGTCATCTGGTAGATCAACCTGTGACAGATCCGCTTCCTTCAATTCATTGTTAGCAATCCAACTACGGCTCAATATTGAGTTGAAGACGTCGCTTACTTTGAACCCAACTTTCATCGCCGCATCAAAGAAGGGTGACTGAGAGCATACAATGGCACGATGCACATGAAATGCATGTCCCTGACAGATTATCGTCATATCTGCATATTTTTCACCAGACAAAAGACTTCTCATCACCACTTCGAGATCGGAAAACACCATGCTGCACATGAAAAATCGAAGTCAAGGTTATAAATCAGGATGAAGTGCAAATACAGTAAAAGTTGACTTGCAAGCAGACAAAGTAGCGTCCTCTATAAGCGTGGCGGCTACTGTTTGGTAAATTATATCATAATGAAGTCATGAAGTCGTACCAGCTCTCACTGGAACCAAATATTTTCATGTTACCTAAAATCGTACGGCACCATTTTTGACAAGCATCACCATTTCGTAGATAGCAGTTTGCGAAATCTGGGATATACCTAGTTGATAAAATGACTAGTATCCCATCAGGTGATAGAAAATCGGAATTTCTCTCTACAAACACTGTATAATGTGACATTTTCTGAACAAAACCAATACACACTAACGTGCCAGGTGAAACCCAATCCACTCATGCATCTCGACTTTCCCCTCCCTAATTTGTATTTGTATACCAACGTTCAATTTTCTCCTCCATCTCATTTCCTCACCTTAATTATTTTTTTAAAGCTCGTTATCACGCCGCGTTGTAATCGTTCTTTTCAACGGCCTTCCTTATCGGCCTCTCTCAGTTCCCGTACCAGCTCTATGGTTCCTCTACTATGGTGCAATGAATTGTTACTCCGTATTCTTAATTCCTATCCATCAGCTTCCTAGCAGAGAAAGGATCATTGAAAGGATCAAATAATGGTGAGAAGTAAAATTGCCGATGGAGGCCTCTTCCAAGTTATACGGCCCAGATTCTTAGCATCCCAGGATGCTGAACTTGAGTTCTATCTGCTCAGCTGTGCCCAATCTAGATTAATCTACCATCCAGTAATTCGACGTGAAGATAAACCAGCGTTCCCATCCGCGGCGTCGACAGTTGCACTAATGACGCGGCTGATATGTCATCGAAAATAAATGGCACTGATACATAAGGTTGAATTTTTAATCGCAAATCCATAAAGTAACTTAAAATTATTTGGCCTTAGCCGCTAGTCATGGCGTTAAATTCAACCTCTATCGACATAAACAGGTGAATTGAACACCGATTGAATTCTCTATCCTCTTTACTGACACATTGAAAGGTTCCTTGTTTGTCATGAACTTCTGTGCAAGTGGCAAGCGGAGTTAGAATATCTCCTCTATCATTTCTGTAGGATCAATGCGCCGAGGCTCCTGGATGAATGTCGTTATTCTTGTGCCGAAGCTGCCGAGTTGAGTAGGCTCACTGAAAAGGTGACGAATCATTTTTGTTTCTGTAACAAGCGAATTTTCCGCGAACGTGGAATCTCAGAACAAGAACGAGAAACATTCTGTACTCAGTTACAAGAAGTCCGTCAAGTTCGAAACATGGCTGTTCATCGAGTTACACCACAGAGCAGCACGTTCCAAAAATATGGGAGGATTGTTCAGGCAATTGTCGGATTACTCATAAGAATTGGAGGTCATGAATTTCTACAAAAATACGACGACCGTGTGAGTAATGCTTGTGCTGTCTCATCCATACAAAGGTTAACAAAATCATTTAAGATCCGCCAATTCATTAGGACTTTTTGGGACATCGAGGAGAAAGAAACAGGAGGTGTCAACGAATCGCCAATTACAGAGACCACTGCAGTCAGAGGTATAGAGAGCTTACCGAGAAGTGAACAGAAGAAGTTAAACATGAAACGCTCTGTCGAAGGGCAGAAGCTTGCAGCGCAGATCAAAGCCAATAACGTCTCACAGATGGCCCGGGACTTTCAGGATTCGCGGAGAACGAAACTCATGCACATTGAGCAAAATCAGCGAGATAAAGTCGATTCTGAGTTGCGGAAAAAGGAAAAGTCTGAGAGATTGATTAAGCAATTGGCTGATGCAAAACTCAGAAAGGATGAAAGGGCCGAGAGGAATAGGAAACAGCAGGATGAAGCACAAATCAGAAGGGCTGAAAGAGCCGCTAGGAACAGGCAACAAATGGAAAAAGCACAACTCAAAAAGGCGGGCCAATAGTAAACCATTGTACGAGGGGGACCCAGGCGGACCGATGGAGATGTGTCTCGGTAGGTAGCCTGAGAGATCCACCAAGGTGTTCCCCTTGAGCATCGACTAGCCCTGACATTTTTACCTGATCTGACTATTTCTGTCGAAATATTCGAGCAATACAAAATTGATACAGACCCTGAGCTAAAATCTACCTGACACACGTAAAAGGATGGCATTTATTGAAGCAGCATTGGTCTTAGCTACAGATCTAATGGACAAATGGGCTAAACAGAGTAATTGATATGGGTGAAATCGCTCCATTGCGGTTCGCATTGCCCTTCACTGCTCTTTCGCGCGGTTCTCGAAACCAGGGTGAGACGCTTTTACCAGAATTAAGTCGAATTTGCCATCTTGGGTGTCCACATACAAGGCGCTACTATCGGATCACAGACAGATGCTGAGAAGATATCCCTCCACAGTTTTCAACGTGAAATGACGCCCGCGAGCCATTGCTTCCTGCTGGACTTCGGCTGATCCTATACCCTTCTAGTTAGCAAACATCACATTGATTGGCAGAAAATCTTACTTTTGGCTTCTTCCAGCTGTTGTTCGAGGGTCTTATACAGTTCCACCAGGAAACGCTGATAATCTTGGATCGATCGGTATGTATCCATGAGGCTAATGTGGTAATGGCAGATCGAGTATGGAAAGGATTATGTCGTGTTTGGTCAATTATTGTCGGGTTGCAAAAGAGTATGCAACACTGTAAATTCAACACTGAGGTGGCTCAAAAATATACCAGTGAAAAAGTGAAATCTCCCTAGAGGATAGAAAAGAGCTTTGAGGCTAAAGAAGTTCCTCGCCAGAGAGATCTATGTCACATAATATAATCTAAGTTATTTGCAAAGATTTCCAGCGACACACGTATCTATCAATAGATTGAGTGGTTTTCCTTGTTGTTTGCTTCCCCCGTTCGTTTGTATAACTTTGATTCCGGAAGTAGTGGGCAGTCGCTGTGTAACTCAAACAGATTCATGAGAAATATGTGCTGGATCCACCCACATCGCGATGCTGCAAGCACTTGGCTTCGCTTCCGAATGGGTACAGGCGTCGTCACCAGCGAGAGCCAGGTTCTCGTGGCTGATGCACCAGTCAAAGTGGCCTTGTTGGAAACATATGCCAGTCAGTTGCAATCCGCATTGGGGACTTGCTCTGTCAGCTGTTGCACCGGCTAGGACGGACTAGAAGCCTACCAGGGATTCTGTGACCCTCTCTCGATCTCTATAATGAGTTCTGTAAAGAATTGGCCATCGTAATCCATGATTCTGCAACTTTTAGGACTTTTCGATTACACTCAATATAATCGCAAGGCTTGAGGGAAATCATCGGAGAACAAAGAGCATAGTGACAAAATCATGCTTGACTTGTTGCAGATTCGACCGCCCTATTAGACTCAATGCGGCCACTCCGGGAATAACGAGCTGATGATATCTCCCGAATATGTGGGCCACTCTCTCAAAGTCAAAATGCCAAATGTGTTCTCATTGGTCATGGTGAGTCGACCAAACAAAGAAAATAAGGCTACAAAAAAGGTCGATGGAGACTGCCATGCCAATGCTATCTGCCTGGTAACGTAGGCCACTGGTTAGTCGATGTTATCGCGACGTGGTTCTAGTACGAATTAATGCCAAAAAAAGTGACGTCGAAAATGGTGGTATCAATGTTGGTACGAATCGTTGTGACATTCTGGTCTCTGCCACGGAGTTGCGCAGACTGCTTTTTTGAGAGAATTTTCCAAACACGTCTCGTCGCCTAATGCTCGAAACTCGAAGTGGAAGGCGAATGATTCCGCTTAAGAACATGCTATGTACGACCAGCGCTGTTCCAAAATTCTTCTTCGGATCCGGCGATCTAATTGTAGTGACAAGCTTCACATGAATTTCGATCTACGTTTTGCTCCATGACTGAGACCGTGACTCAGTTACGCCCGATCTGATGTTTCGATCGTGAAGCCGAGATTCGGGGGAACAAATCCAGATTCTAATTCAAAATTGAAAAGGCATGATCGCTGACATGAACGCAGTCAACCACGGACGTGTGGTGAGTGGGGAGGTATTAATGTTATACTCCAAATAGCTTTGATAACTCTTTCCTTTACTTATAAAATATTCTACATACTATCAGACTGGAGTTCTCGATGCTAAAGAGCGTGCCTCGAGAAATTTGGGACAGTATTTTCGACTTTCGACAACCGATCCCATCTCTTGCTTCGTCCGAATATAGCCAATGTCACATATTGTGGAATTCGATCTTCAAGAGTGATAAATGGATCCAGGAAATGATACGGATCCAGGGCAACCCGTTGCTCTTCGGTTCAATGCTCGACAAAGTCGGGGAGAAAAAGATCCACATAACAATTCACGGTGGAGATAGAATCACGGACCCTAATTATCGCTGGGAATTGTTCTTGGAGTGCCTACACGGTCTATATAGATATAACTCACGCACGAAAGAGATCAAATTTCGTTGGAGGATAACACTGAATGTTTGGGAGATCGAAAGACCGGAGAATCCATTTCTGCTGAACGACAAGAGACAACTCTTCTACTCCACTGGCACTAGCAGGATATTCATCTGTTTCATCAGCCGCGGCTCATCGTTTCTCCGACTGATCGGTGTATGGTTCCCAAGGCTGTGCGGAAGGATTGATGAGGAACTCAGCTAGCCATCTGAATACCCTGACGACTCAATCGATCAAGCTCCATCCACACTTCCCTGTCCAAGCTTCCATATAGCCAAAACCGGTTTTCTCGGTCTCTCCAAGTAAGAACGGTATTATCAAGGGTCTGACGCAGCGGCCTCAAGATTGCTGGTGGGCCAACATACGGCTGAGTATACACTGGCTGTACTTCCGGCGTCGCGCCTAATTTAAACTTGGAATTGCACAGAAGATTTTGGCTCCACGAACTGCAGAAAAGTCCTGTAGAAAGACCATCTTTCCAGGGCATGATGGGTACACCATCAGCCTCTTCATAATAATCCAGAATTGGCTGAAGGTAAGCATTCCCACGAGCATTGATGATGGTCGAGCGGAGATGACACGCCATCCGCACAATATCATCCTCCTCGTTGTTTGTTGTTTTATCCGGATTCGGCACATTTACCACTACCCAGCGGTTGTGAAGTTCGCAGGTACGGTCGAGGTGCTGCTCAATACTTAGAGCAAAGCTAAAAGGTGGATAATGATTTTGAGCATCGTTTCGCTGTCGTTTCCATGCAGGGGAGGCTGCTGATGCCTATACTATGCTTAGATCCACGTTTAAACGATCACAGACGGTCCCACAGACCTTCCAGAGATATGCCATTAGCAAGTCGTGCGCAGTCACCTTTCCATTGGCTGTTCGGGCTTCAACCAGCTGATTGTCATTCAAGACCGGCATACGAAAGGTTTTCGTGTGCTTGGGCTTGAATAAGGCACTCTTGAGGAAGGTACTCAAGATTGACCGCCAACCCACTCGGGATGAAGTGATCTGGAACTGCGCGAGGCGTGCACTTGTTGATTGTGCCGTCAGCGAATCTGGCATGATGCGGGCGCTTTCATCCAGTAACTGGATGGCCGATCGAGGAGTTAGAGACTTGACTGATTCTCCCCGCAGTAGCGCACAGTACGCCTGTACGATGTTGTGAAGACCTGTAGAAGTACATGAGAAAACTCCACCGTAAATCGCATGCTTAGAAAGTACCAGTTGCATCACAGAGGGCATGCTGGACGGATATCTTCAGCAGGCATGCATCGCGCAGTGCGATGGCTGACATCGATAAAACGGGAGGGGCTATCATGTCTCTCCAGGAAACCGGAAAGTCAAATAAGGTATCAACTGGAAAGTCGAGGGTGGACGAATCATGGCTCAACCCGGGAAGATACTCATCCAACGAGTAAGCACAGGTCTTCGATTGAAAGTTCACGTAAATCCTGCCGTGGTACCGAGGCTGATAATCCTGTAATGTGGAATCAAATCATGTCCGTTGTAAACACGGGGTAACGGACTCACCAATAAGCTGATTCGCGCCCCCAGAATGGGCCACTGCTCAGCCAGCCGTTCACTACTCTTGCGTAGATGGTCCAAGTCTGCTGCTTCAGGAAGAATCATACATGCACCAAATTCCGTAAACTTCGCGATTTGTAGATCCAGAAGATGAAATTGTTCTTCCATTGTGACTTAAGTACCGAAGTCGTAACTGTAATAACGCGGCCAGGAAAAGCGGTGGACAAAGACTATGCGTTGAATTTTATATCTGTTCTAGATTCTTGTCATGGACAGTTAAGACCACGTGTGTACTCAAATTGATACCATTACTCTATTACCTACTGAGTAGATATCTATAATGAAGTCCCCGTAAGTTTGAGAGTGAACAACAATTCTTGCTCGATAGTGAGAGAAAGCAGTCTGTCCTAGGTCATGCCCGGTATAGAACTGATCATATCAGCATGAGCTCGATGGATTCGTTTCCCGATGTAGCAATCGCGCACCCGGTTTGATGTATGGCCTGTCCAAGAATGTTGTGTCCGGCCGGAAAGTGGGCTAATAGAGTACAGGCACTCGGTGATAATGGCTTTTACTTCTGCTCGAGAACGAGGAGAAAATCACCTGCCGATATAGACTCAAGATCATCTGTATTTGAACTCATATAACCTACGGCGGAAGTATGACAACCCGTCTAATAATGGAATTGTGCCTCGACATGCCTGTTCCGTCTCGTCAGATTTACCAAATAGTAGTACTTGCTCTGAATTTTATTGTTTCATATCAGCGTCTGGTCCATTTATTGTTCGGACATAAAGTGGTGCTGCCACTGAATACGATTCTTTGTATACCACCAAATTGTGCAAACGACACAAAAGGATTCTTGACCGCACAAGACGGTGCATACGGCACTAAACGGGATTTTTTACCGCACAAGACGGTGCATACGGCACCATACGGGATATCTTACTGCACAAGACGGGTTCATACGGCATCATACGGGATATCTTACTGCACAAGACGGGTTCATACGGCACCAAACAGGATTTTTTACCGCACAAGACAGTGCATACGGCACCCAACAGGATTTTTTACCGCACAAGACAGTGCATACGGCACCCAAACGAGAAATTTTACGGCACAAGACGGGTTCATACGGCACCAAACAGGATTCTTAACAGCACCAAATGGACAATGCCAATTACTCCACTAAATGAGAGCGCATATTGACACCAAATGAAAGCTTTGGTGCTAGAGCGAGTTGGTGTCAGTCGAGTTGGTGTCAGTCGAGTTGGTGTCAGTCGAGTTGGTGTCAGTACGGCTGTCACGTCTGGTGTCAATGCGTTTCATTTTGAGGTGGATGTCCTTTTTGAGGTTATTAGGTGTTTTTATACAGTTTCACTACATGATCTTGGTCAGGTTTCGGAATTGATCCAGC
>JAMAGP010000032.1:0-21547 GCA_023626235.1 Talaromyces sp. PYS2902
CACTCCTCAGCACATGTCCAATATACCACCATGTATCTATTTGCAATTTTCAAGATGTCAAATTTTCAGTTACTAGCAATAGTTTTTCCTATAATGTCTCTAAGATGCCTAGAGACCCACACAGCATATCCCACAATGTGTGATGCTCGCTCAATCATGCTTTGAAAGGTCTCGTTCAGCGCTTTCAATGGTGCTCTGATCTTCAAATATCATATTGGACGTGCAAAGTCTCTACGTCTTGAAAGATATTCATGAATACCCAAATAGCATAAAACCGCACCAGGGGTTGCACTACCATACGGCGAAGTTTGGTCATACGAAGCAGATCGTCTAGACTCAACCCCTTTAAATATGTACCGTGCACGCTGGAGGCCGTGGTTTTGATGAGACTCGAAGGATCCTATGTCATTTGGAACGTGCGTGCATCGAGAATGGTGCTTCCTGTCGCAACTTCAAAGCAAGGTGTAAGTACTCTTTGTCAATCGTAGGGATATTGTTAGTAATAGATAGCAGAGGCGCGTAGGAGTCTATTCAGACTAGAGAGGTCCATCGCAGAAAGTTTGGAAACCGGATCTTGGAGGGAGCCCTTCAAGACTACGAGTCATACCGATTTGTTTTATACACTAACGTTATACATTATTTGGTGACAGGTGCTATGATCTATACTATCGACAAGCGAGCTTCTGGTTAGGAAAGCCTCGTACCCTGCAGATCAGCATCGCAAGAATTAATCATATCCTGAAAAAACATCATTATCCATCCAACTCGGCCAGTCCACTACATCAAAGCTGTTCCAAATGTCTTCTTGTGAATAGGTAGACATGGCTTCGACGTAGCTTTCGAAGTCGGTTGGTGTACCTGGACAATCATCTGGCGTAGTGGGCTCTTCGGAGAACTCCAGGGAGGAAGGATAAGGTGTTTCCAAGTCATTTTCCTGAAGTATACTTGGTGAAGCCATTGGATTCTCGTAGGAGCGGTGTGGAATCACGGCGACGTACAGATTGCCTTCCTTATAAGTGGCGTTAATGTTTGGAGGTAGCCATTGCCGTGTCTCAGCTATCGTCTTCTGCCGGCTGTTGGACTCCAGCGTCATTAGCTGTTTCAGAATTTCGGCGAGATGCAGAGCAAGCTTGAGCAAAGTCAGTGCTAAAACCAACACGTAATGGCCATCGAATTACCTGCGTAATCACTTGTTCCCTTTCTGCGTCAAGGTCCAACTATGAAGGCTTTAGCTATCTTAAAAAATAACGAGAGACATAATCATACCATCGATAGGGCGCGAAGTCTATTAGTTGACATGTTAAAGCCGATGATAATGAATTCTCTAATTTGTTGATATATTTCTCACTATATATAACTTGCTGTGTCCGCTCGTAATCGGTATCCCACTGTCTCGCAGGTGTAAAACAAGCTCAATGATTGGTAATTATACGGGGGACATTCAAAGAACAGGGCTGGATCGTTCCGAGTTGAAAACGACTTCGCGAATCCGAACAGGAACAAGACGATTCTAAATGAGACCTCCGAGTGATCTTAAACCGGGACAGCATTGCTTCACAGCAGATCGCTCAAACGTCTTGACATCAACAGGATCCGAGAATCGGATTCAGCAGTCTAAACCACAGTGTACTAGCTCGATTTCAGAGTCATGTCATCAGTGACCGTTCGAAATGGCTTGTACACCACTCGATCTGGCTCTAGGGGATTTAGGAGTGAATATCCATCGTTTCAGTCTCGGGTCTCATTGGCATTGCAAATGAGCTAAATCAAGAAGAATTATTATGTACCGTTGCTCCATAATGATTCTTCGTGAGGGATTCGTGGGGAAGAAACCGGTCCCGTCCACACCCTTCTCAGTCAGAACTGGGTCTATAAATTGAGCGCCTGGCGCCTTTGATTTCCCAGATGGCCACGTCAAAATGAAATTGTTTCCTATCATTCTCATTCTGCTTGGCAATGCACTTGCATTCAATCTTGGACCTTGTCCCTTGTTAGGTCCTCTCAACGCGTGTTTGCCACATCGGAAGTCTTCGTCCATCTCTACTACATTTTCTACGGCATCATCAACTACTTTGACAGAAGCTCCACATAGTGCAAGCATCCCATCGAGTAGTTCCACCTTGTCTCGGTCTTCTTCGGTTAGCGAAAGCCCTGGCCACCAACAGCCATCTGTCACTCCACGTTCCAGCTTGTCTACGCGTGTGATTGTCGTCACCAGCACCACCACTGTTTGGGAGTCAGCTTAGACGACCGATTGTACATCCATTCCTTGCCTGCAATGTGCTATCCGTTATTCGCGTGACTGGCACTGCAATTTTCCGAGATGAAGAAGCTTGATAGCACCTCCCCATTGGCGTGGTCGCCAGGGCATCACGCCCGCAGTCATTTCGAAAAACACTGATTCACTGCAGAGGCAGAACTATTCCGGAAGAACTCCCGTGATTCAAACCATACTGCGTGAGATTGGGGCCAGGATTCACGTTCTGAGATGACCACCATCATCGACTTGGACACGCCAGTGACGAGCAGGAAATTATGGAATAAATTGATAATATTGCAAATATAAATATAAGTAAAAGTTTTTGTGCCTAAGTTTTAATGTATACTCAGGCCTTGCCGTCTCTTGTACCTGTCATGGACAGTTTCAAATCCAGCCTGCTCTACCCGATAGAGGAGGTGACCCCTCTTGATCACCAGATTCTACGTGTTGGAGGCTCCACATCTACTCTGGATCAACTTCCTTCACGCCTTCAACAATCCAAAAGCCAAAGGTCTCTGGGCCTTAGGGACGAATTGGAAGAGCTGGCGTACGAGAATAGCTATCTCAAGGCGGAGCTTGCATGGAATAAAGAGACTCGACAAGTGCTTATGCGTCTACACGGCAGGACTCTCGAAGCTGTATCCAGCTTGAGAGAAGCCTTGACCGAAACCACCTCCCAGCTGCGGCGTTGCGAGGAGAGATATTTAGAGCTCTGGGGAATTGCACCTGGATGTCAGAACCCCGAAGGGATGATCTAGAGTCGAAGTAGCCATTTCATGGACCAGCGCCTGGTTCTGTTTCTCCTCAATATTTTGGCAACTTTGGTTCTGCTCGTTGTCAGATCATCTCATGACGTACTGTCTCTCTACACTCAAGTATACTGTACACCTTTCAGTTAGTGGCGTCTAATATGTCTTTGGCCTTGAAATCAAGGTCTTGTGCTGGACTGACCACTGTCAATATTTGTTTTGGTTACGGATCGTTCACCAAAAGAACGTCGTTTCCAGTACAGTGTTCGGCATCGTTTGCGCAAGTATTGATTCGTACGGTACCTTGACCGGATCCGTGACGATTTTCGCGTTCAAAGAGTACAGATGACGGGAATACCATCTTAAAAAGAAAGAGTCTGGTTGACCACTCGATCAATGTATCACGCTTTTGTCCGACTGGTTTATTGTTATATGAAGAACCCCTCATGCTATGACTGAAATCCGAATTGTTTGCAAGAGAGTCCATAGAACCAGATAGAAACCATGCTATCCACTAGGGCCTCATCTGATGCTCATCCCTGGCTAAACAATACCTTGTGGATAACTTCTGCAGTAGCCGGCTTTGTCTCGATCGCACTGGCGCTCTCGGTACTTTTGGACGCTGAATTTGCCGAATCCGGTGTCTCCATCTTCCACGTATGTAGCTCTCTCAGTTCAAGTCAACTGTTGCTAATGAACGAAGTTCAATTTCTCCGGTCTCCTCGCTACCCAGCTTCACTATGAGCGAGGGCTGGAGCTACTGTCTATCCCGGAGGCTTCTTCTGGTGACGTCCCGCCGATAATCGCCACCGCGGTGGAAGGTGCTACGTCTGACATTCAAGCTGCACAAACTGTTATCAGCTCCGCTCTACAGGCGGTCGCAACAGATGCTACGACAGCCGTACAGTCAGGTCTGAGTACGGAGATACCACAGAATATGTCTATCGGACTCAGCAAAGTCTGTTTCGGATGGCAAAATAACTCGACCCGGGACTGTCGCGGTCTACCTTTCAATATCTCGTCCGTGATGCCCAGCACTTTGTCAGGAATTCTGAGTGTTCCCATACGACAGCTTCAACAGATCGAGAATAAAGTGGTATCTGCAATCCTAGAGACAGTCCGGGGCGCGCTTATTGCGGGAATCATTCTGCTCCTCTTGTTCTTTCTCTTACTCCTCTTCTGGGAGTTTCCGAACGACATGTGGCGGCGGGCTTTGATGACTCCCTTAGGATTTATATGCTTGGTAGTTCCATGTTTGATCTCAACAGTAGTGATTTTTACAGTACAATCTGATATCCGGCACACAATTGACGATGGAACTTTGATATCAGTGCAGGATGGTGGTGCTCGCAACCTGATCTTGGTTGGGTTCATTTTCTCGATTCTGATGTTTAGCGCAACAGTAGGCATCACCTTGGTTTAGCTTTACTGCTACCGAAGGGAACTGATGCTACGATGTATGAGGTGTTACACCTCCAGGCTTAGGCAAGGATTGTCAAGCTATATTCATACCAGGGATAGGAAACCAACCGGTTCTATCTTCCTGGGATGCCTGTAGATCCTTGCATACTTCGTGTGCTATCGCAGTTTACCATTTCATTCAGGGACTCATTTAGAGACTCACGCAGAGACTAGCTTTTTTTGAGACTTTTATAAAATCTGAAGAGTTGGTAGTTACTCCTTCTATCGACGACAACGCAAATAAAACATAAGAGATCAAGAGGCTAGGTTTTATGCAACCTGCGGTACACCATTATTTCAAACTCAGAGTGCCCAGTGCACCTGCAACATCGAGATGAAGGAGCTAGTTTTGTTTTAATAGTGCGGCGAGTTCGCACTTTTCCTTGTTGAACATGGCGCTCCGATTGCTTGTAGACCAGGTGGCAAAAGCGAGAGGTGATACTCACTAATCTGGAGGAATGAGCAACTGGTATTTATTTCGATCAATGCAAATATTCGTTTGCTTTGCCATGAACCTCACCAGATTTGAAGCGATTCTCATCGAGCAGTGATTACAAGTAATACGTTGAGTGCCACGACGACCTGGTGGTTATCAAGTGGTACAAGCGGAATGAAGTCGATCGTGAGGGCTGACATCTATTCTGGGTGAGTTGTTGGTAACCTGCGGGCAACAAACGTCTCTATTCCTTTTGTGGCACATAGTTTTAGCTACATTGGACGGAGACTTGCAGGAGAGAGCAGCTTGACCTATCTATTGCTCTCAATGACAGCACAGTGGTCCAAGGACAAATTCACTTATTTGGGAACATACGTATTGCTCACACTTTTAAAATCGCATACCGGTTTTAATGGCAGTATGGATTGCCACGATACGCTTTTTTTTTATATGTCAACGATTGTGGATCAATCGAGATTTGCCTGCTGTATCTCAACTTTCTTCCGTCAAATCAACTATAGTATCGAGCTTCACCTGTTGGACATTCTACAGCTATCATACATCGCATGGCTCACGAGTCTCTCATCCACAAAGGCCACAGTAAGATAGCTCTGTTCCAGCACTGAGAAACACTGCATCAAAATCTTCTTCGATCTCGTCGCCAACTGACTTGTCAACCTCTCATCTGTCGACTGTCACTGCAACACCTTTGCACATCATAAACGAATGTGTGCTTGTTGTCTTTAGTCCACAAATCCCGTACACGACAACATATTATTCGACCATGCCAGTATACTTTTCAAGAGGGCGCTGATCAATAGTTGAAGATTGTCTGTTCTCAAACACCATTACTGGCAGATAAATGGGATTGATGGATGGTTCGGACTATTGGATACATAAATTAGATGCGACCTGAAATTGTTCCGGTTACGTATTGGCTCACTTCAAAAATTTGCGTCTCATCAAATCAAAGACCTGGCTATTCAATAGTTGCGAAGGTGCAATAAATTGTTGGTACTAAACTAGATGGGAGGTAGATATAGATTATGCACACCTCCCTCCTTCGATTCCAATGGCTGTTTGGGTGAATCCGCAGGTAATAGCTGATTATTGGGACTAGCTGTTGACTGATTATAGTGATATGAAATAGGGTGGCCTCTATATTATCGTGTTGGAGTCCATAGTTGTGTTAGCAGATTTCGGGCTTGAACACGGATAGTGATTTCTGACTATATTATGCATGCATGTTTGTGTTTTACACCCCTGGTATAATGAGTCGAGCACATAATGTATGGCTTGGGCGTGAATTCCAGAGCCTCATCTTGTACTCCGATTTCTATCACTCCGCTTCCGTATATTCAAGCTGAACCAGTCAATCTGTACAGTACATGCCTATTCACTGGAACTAGAATGGAGTGTTGCTGAGTTGAAAGCCAAGTGCGGAGAGCTAGTTAAGAAGAAGCCGCAGTAGAGATTCATTACAACAGCACCCTTTTTTTTCATGTCACTCCTGAACAAGTTGAATAAGGACAATCACCAAGTGCTCACGCTGGAGTCTTGTACATTTTACCCGATTCTCTTCAAGCCTCAATACTTTACCATCCCCAAGCCCCAGAGACTAAGCTGCGCCATGTGGACGACCTCCGCCGTTGCCGGGACCATTTCAATCGCGATGATGCTTTCGGTGCTCTTAGACTCTAAATACACAGATTCAGGCTTCTCTATCTTCCGCGTAAGTGATTCTTTTCGTTCGGAGCTACCGGTTGCTGACGATTGAAGTTCAATTTCATGAGTCTACTCACCGACGGGCCTCTTTATGAGCGTGGTCTGGGATTATCCGATATCCCAGAGGCCTCGTCAGAGGATGTTCCACCTATAGTTGCCACCGCAGTCGGAGCCGCACAATCTGCCGTCAGCTCTGCTTTACAGTCCGCTGCAACCGATGCCGCATCAGCCATACAGTCAGACTTGAGTACGGTGATGCCAAGGAACATGTCTGTGGGTCTTAGGAAAGTCTGCTTTATGTGGGAAAACAACTCTACGAACGATTGCCATGGCCTGCCGTTTAACATCTCGACCATTGTGCCTAGCACCATATTAGAAGTTCTAAATGCTCCACTGCAGCAGCTCCAGACAATCGAAAACAAAGTAGTGTCCGCAATCCTAGGGACGGTTCGCCACTCCCTTATTGCAGGCATTGTTTTACTCCTTCTTTTCTTTCTTCTCTTGCTTCTTTGGGAGTTTCCAAACGACACGTGGAAGCGTGTGA
Source organism: Talaromyces sp. PYS2902 (assembly GCA_023626235.1). NCBI lineage: Eukaryota > Fungi > Ascomycota > Eurotiomycetes > Eurotiales > Trichocomaceae > Talaromyces > Talaromyces sp. PYS2902. Next base: position 7,176 of record JAMAGP010000032.1, read on the forward strand.
TTTTAAGCCCGCTGGGTTTTGCTTGTCTCGTGATTCCATCCTTGATCTCTACCATCGTTGTGTTTGTGGTACAGTCGGATATTCGCAAGGTGTTCAACGGCAGTTCCCTGGTATCGGTGCAGGATGGTGGCGCTAGCCATGTCATTCTGGTTGGATTGGTCTTTTCAACTCTGATGTTTGCCGCAACTGTCGCCACCACGGTCATCTAGGTTTGAGTGTTTTGTGTTGACCGGAGAGCGGAACAAATTTACCAGTATCGTCGTTGGCTGTGAAGTATTATTATAATTGCGTTCCAAGACCATCTTTGTACGCTGGCCAGATATACTTTCGTCGGCAATGGCATATGACAGGACCCAAGAGAGTCGAGACTATGTTTTGAAGGACTGGTAGTAAAAGTATGATTTGAGCAATATAGATACAAAGATTATTGAGAATGTGACTAGATCAAACTGGAACATTAAGGGAAATCATTGTCCATCCAGCTCGGCCATTCGACGGTGTCAAAGTTATCCCAGAAAAAGTGCTCGGGAATGGCGTCAATGTAGTCTATGGGGGTGGGTGAAAAGTCATCATGCAGATAGTCACTCTCGGAGTCCGGAAAGCCCGGGAATTCCGTTCTGGAGTCATGAAAAAGAGGCTCGTCTGACATTCTTAGCTTGTGTTACTGCAATCGTAGGAAACACTCGCATACCGTTCACAATGTGACGTAAGGACATGCGACTTTCCACAGACATGTTGAGATTGATGACGATCTGAAAGTCCTCGTCCGTCTTCTGCACCCTAATGTTGGGTGGTAGGCGTTCCTGTATTCCGACCATTGCCTCTTGGAGTTCAGGAGAGTCCAGGCTCATCAGACTCTTCAGATTCTCAGCTAATTGAGTAGCCAGCTTTGGAAGAAGATCAGTTAAGAAGACACAAGCCGGAACATCTCTCCATACCTGCTGAGTAGGGGTGAATCCTCTGTGAATATCCATTTGTATCTTTATCGCTTCGTTAGTCACGCATAAAACATGGGAAAAGTGCACTTACTAGAGATAATGCACGAAGTTTGTTGCTCGACATTCCGAGTGAAGATCCTGCTGCCATTTACTTGAATTTCCTGAGTCTATATACCTAGTCATCATTTTATCATAATGTTGGCCATTGTATTGGTCTATATTGAGGAGCTTCTGAATAGTTGTTCAAAGGAATCAGCCACCACCGTCATAGTGCGAGTGCGAGCAGTTGGGTGCAAGTGCAAGCGGCTGGGTGCAAGCGGCTGGGGTAAGCGACTCGATGAGCGCGTCGAGCAGGTGATTGAACGGTAGCAATAACATCTGTGGCTTCCGGTACCCACTTTGAGGGTCATCCTATCGTAATATCCGCCACTGCTGTACCACAGCAATCCCACGGATACTAACTACCCATTTGGTCTCTGGTGGGCGCGATGAAATCTGGACCATGAGAACTATAGACTAGGCTTTGCGAATGAGTCGACCTCGCTACCTGCTATTGGTATTCCCTCACTAGGGGTGGTACAAGGATTGCTTAATCCTACAATTCGAAGATCCTAGTCCGTTACAAAGAATATCAAGCTCACGCGTTTTCATATTTTCTTACCACATTCATATCCGAGAAAATTCAGATCAGGCTATGAGACTCGGGACGCTGGACCTATTCACATATCCAACTATTAATGGTAACTTAAGCCCAGAGTGTACTTAAGAAGTCGTCTGAGCTATGCTAATAAAGCAAATGGAAAGATTCATCGAGGATAATCATTTTACCGACACGGAGCATTCACGTGAAGAGCCTAATTTACCTCCATACTCGCCACCTCTTTCCACCTCCGTTTTCTCTCCGATCTTCGTACCAACGATTCTGGGTCGGCAAGGAGTGCATTCTCTCTGTGGGAGGAGGTGTTGTCACCATAGTGGATTTCTCTTCACATGAATCTGATCTCGAAGCTGGTCCAATAGAAAGGGGATGGAGTGGTTTGCAAACAAGTTGCACACTCCTACTCTCTTGGATCGCTGGATAATAATAATGATCTTATTATAATAGGTATGATTGGGCTATTACGGAAGGGTTAGCCGGAAATAAAACCGGAAGAGACGTACGACGCTACCGATAATTTCAGCATCCCAGGATGCCGAAATAAGGCAACGAGATATCAGCCGATAGCCATCACAAAAAAATCCGTGGCCGTATGGCGGTGCGCGATTGTATCTCCAGATATATAATTCATAAGAATGAAAGCCGAATTGCTAATGTTATTTCTGCCCGATGAAGCATGAGCAAGAACATAGACATTGTTTATGATGTGAACACGCGGAAGGTAGATTATACGATTCATGACTAGAGAGAAGGACCGAAAGGGGTAAATGATAAATTAATAGAAAAAATATGAAGAACACTATAACTAATAGAAGACAATGGAGGGCCTTGCCGTGGTCTCATTCTTGGTTGAGCTGGTTTACGCGGCCCAGAGCTGAGCATATAACCCATGGGGTTTGAGTTGCTCATGGGTTCCCTGTTGCACAATTTGGCCATCTTCCACGACGAAAATCCTGTCTGCGGAAGTAATGGTTGCTAGGCGATGAGAGACTATGAGAACGGTGCGTTTTTGAAGGTAAGGGGCAAGGTTCCGTTGTATGTTGCTCTCCGTGAGGGTATCAACTGCACTCATCGCTTCGTCGAGGATAAGAATTGTTGAGTCTTTGAGTATGGCCCGCACAAGTGCGATCCTCTGTATCTGGCCACCAGACAGTTTCACGCCATTTGTACCTACTACCTTGTCATATCCTATTTTACAGAGCTCCTCGTAAATCTCAACATCCTTACAGACTTGATAGATCTCCTCATCCGAAGCAGAATTACCATATCGAATATTTTCCATGATCGTTCGGTTGAACATTTCAGGCTGTTGGGGAACCGTCGCAATAGCAGATCGGAGGCTATCGATTGTGACGTCTCTAATTTCCTGACCATCGATTTTGATGCTTCCAGACAAAGGGTCATAATCTCGGCAGAGTAACCGTAAGACTGTTGTTTTTCCACCGCCGGTCTTGCCCACCAAAGCTATTCTTTGGCCAGGTTCACAGGCGAATGTGAGACCTTCCAATATTCGTGGACCGTCTTTGTAACCAAACGACACTTCATGAAATTCCACCCTGCCGCCTTCATCTTTGAGAGGCAGCGCTCCTAGACGATTGGTAACCGTCGGTTGCGTCTGTAAAAATTTGATCATTTCTTTTGCATCGATCATCTCCTGAATGACGCTCGCAAATCCCTGTGTAATCCCATTGAGAGGCCGAGTCAACTGCGGCCAGTAGCTGAGCAACATCGCAAAGTGTCCAAGGGGAAGTTTCCCTAGAGAAATCTGATATCCAGTCAAGGAAAGAGCACTGAGATGACCAATGTAGAAGACTATTATCTTGGCAATAAGTTTAAAATTCGTCCAAAATCGGGCTGAAGCCCGCCGCTGAATACGCTTCTGAAAGATTTCTGCGTGGTTACGCATCTCCTCCTCGACGCGGTTGGAAGAGGTAATGATACGCCAATGTTCGAGCAACTCCATTATTATATTTTGGTGCTCATTCTCGGCAGATCGCTGATCTTTATGCTTGAGTATCGCTCGTTCAGCTAGCATTTGAAATAGCGAAAGATGAACTGCTATTGTGACTGCAAGAATGACTGTTATCTGAGCCCCGAAAAGTTGCGGAAATATGAATGCAGCCGCGGAAAAGTCCATAATATCAGGTATTTTTTGCAGAAAGATCATCTTGAAGGGAACGTGGACTCGAGAACCACGGTACACGAACTGTGACAACTCTACTGGGCGCTTGTCATCGTGAAAATCGGCCCCCAGACCCAGCGCCTTCCGAAGAGCCAAATCCTCAAACGTATAATGAGACCGGAACTCCAGCGCAGACCATAACCAATCTTGACACAGCGGAGCAGTAGACTGTGAAATCTGCAAAAAAATGTAATATACAGTACTTTGCAAGAACGGGCTATTGCCCTGGCTCAACTGGTCGATTATCCGGCCATGCTGCATTGGAATCACCAAATTGAACCATCGCTGCAAAAAAATCCAGATCATCAATACCACAAGTCGCAGTTGAATCCACATGATTCCTGCCGGCCAGAGAAAAGGTAGGATGTATCGAAAGATAACCCATACTGACAAATCACGGTCGTCTTGGGTGGTGGAACTTTGCCCAGTACCCAAGTCGGTGACGCCCGGTTGATCAATCTCTTGAGGGACGGAACAAGTATCGTCAGAACCGTGACATGTGCGCTTCTGCCATATTCGTGTGACTCGAGAGAACGGCAGACTGCACAGTACATACAGTGAACCTAGACGAATCATCAAGCTGACGGTGGAGGCTGTCCAGTGGTCCTCCATTCCGACACTCAGATATCTAAAGACAGTCTCGGCACCCCCGTAAATGAGCCAACATCCTTGCCGTGCAAAGCTCACACACGTTCCCGTTGCCGACGAAACGAAGATCCAAAGCACAAGAGATCCGCCCGAGAAAATCGTCTCCGCCGTAGACGATGGTGTTTGGTTGTCCAGGTTGCTAATAATTGACATTACAAATTCAATGCCGTAGCTGATCATGACGCATAGCTGACAGCCAAGTAGAATGTTGAGAGATGACGAGGAGATAGAGCGTGGTTCACGGACCCCATAATGCCAGTTGATTCCGGACACACACAGAAAGAAAAGTCCAGTGAGGAGAGGAAGTAATGATTTCACCAAGAGCGGGGTGTCAACACCCTGTGTCTGCGTGCTTGACAGCATTGTTCCAAAAAAGAGTAGAGCAGACAGAGAGAAAGAAAGAAGCGGAACCGGGCTTCTATTTGGGACCCAGAAATGACTAGGCTTGGAAACTGTTCGCTAGTCTAATACGAGCTTTGTCCATCTCAGGCGGTAGGACTAGGTTGTGCCTGCTATTAGGTATGTGGGACTATTGGACTAGGACAAATCAAATTTCGTGGTCAATCAGTGCTGCTTGCTTATCATCAGTCTTCACTACTGGATAGTTCAAAAAAAACCCCCTGTAAGCTTCGCGTAAGCATCAATTATAAAGTTTATTACTCAAATAAGCAGCGGTGAGATTTGGGTGTTTGCAAGCAGAGTCTAGGCCTAGAAAGAATTTTTCTAACAAGAACTATGCATGTCTCTGCACGTTCAGGGGTACTCAAAGCTAGTTTGGGCTTACGACTGGAAAACGGAATGTGGCAGGCTGGGAGTGGATATAGTGAGCCTTGGAGGAAGAAGTTGTCTGTAAAATTACGGTTTTACATGTTCGTCCGCTCAGTCCAAGACGAGGCTGCGCCGTCCTTTGTGGAACTACTGAACTAAGGCGAATTCGTATGGTTCTCGTTCGTTTCGAAGTAGGCCTAGCCCGTACAGTATTAAGGCTCCTTATTCCTTTCTGCACGAAGGAAGACAAAGATACTTTCTGCATGCTGCCTACTTGATACCGAGCTCTAGTTGGAACCGGTTCGATATGATGGACCTCGACTTCTAATATATTGCATTGGCTGGCCTTGTGTCTAGGAAGAAACGATCGTTAATACAAATGCTCATTCTGTACTTCTCTCTTCTTAGTTGACTTGTTGCTGTACTTTTGGGTATCTACAACACTTTCTTGTCAAATCAAGGTGGCCAGCAGAGTCTATACTGAAGACGATAGTGGTGCGGCGAAAGACAGAAGATAAGGTTATACATAAAGGATAACTTGATCTGTTATACATTCAACCCACGTAGATGCGAACGCTGGTATAGCCCTAACCAACACCTATACCATACTTGTACAGCATATCAGAAGAAACAAATTCGCTGCTGGACAACAAGACATAGAGAATGACAGCACCCAAAAACGATGATAATGACGTTGAAAGATCTATACTTTCTCTGCAGCTGATTCAGATGTACGCTTTACTGCGTAGAACTTATGGAATTCTGGATCAAATAGCAGCCAGGGACGGAACTAAAAATATCAACTCGTCAGAAACGTGAATAAAGGGGAAGGAAGGTAACTCACTCTAGCAATCTCCACTCCCATGCATAAGATTCGACGTTTTCGAAGTGCAGTCTCACCCTCACGACCTAGTGGCGCATCATTGTTCTCATTGAAGCAACGACTTGGATAGTACAGTCTACTCCAAGGTAACCCTTCAATCTGATAATCTTCTGGCAATCTCTGGGAAACGTCCGGTCGATAAAAGCGGTAATCGATGCGTCCGACCTCGCCCACTAGCATATTTAGAAACACTGCAAGCCGCTCCCAGGGCACGTCCATCTGGATGCAGCTCATACTTTTCGGGATCATTGCGAAGCAGTAGAGAAAAGCTAGGGAGGTATACAGACTGGGTAGAATTCCACGCCATCGAGATCCGTTCAGGATCTTATCAAGAGTGGCAAATGCAACCCTGGACGCTGATGCTACCCGAGGGCTTCTGGGACTCTGTCTATCAGTTGGATTCTGCCGCCAGTACTGATAAGCTACCTTAAGTATTCGCGGTCCATTTTCTGGAACGAGGTGCTGGAACATAGACATCATTTCTGGATCGCGACCGTAATTGAAAATGGCTGCATAATTCAGTAGCGTAATCCAAACCCCTTGCTCTTCGAAATCTGGGGTTTTCATGTACTCATCAAAGTTGTGCAAGAAATGATTCGCCGAGTTTGGTGGTGCATGTCCTTCAAACATCTGATGATGTGTCTTCATAAAATATCTCAAAGCCCGGGGACGTTCGACCGCGGTCTCGTTGGGTAGTTGCCGGAAAAAGTCACCCACACTCTCATCCGCATCTTGGTCAGGTTCAATGCTGGTTGAAGATTTGAAAAGATGAAATAGCTTTTTTAAGGACCTCGGTTGGGCGACCTTTGCTAGGCAGTGCTGATAGTATCCCACCTCAGGACGTTGAGCAGCGGCCATGAGGTACCAGTACGACGCATATTCCAGGTATTCCTTTGGGGAATCTACTTCCGCTCTGTATCGCGCTAGATGTCCCAGCATTCCAGAACAAGCGGCTTTAGAATCCAGGCTGCTCCGACGAAGCAAATTAATCGACTGAGTTGCGGTTTCGTAGAGCTGGAGCAAGTATGAAGGTGAACCGTCTTTCAGCAATTCGAAAGCCCAAAATATGACTTTGGTCCACATCCTGTGCATTGTTTTGCTAGATCTTTCCTTGACCGCTTCACCTGCTGCGGGATTGCTCAAAGCATAAATCACCTCGATACATCGGTGAAGGTAATGCTGATGCGCTGTATGGAACTCTATCCATAGCTCTGAAGTCATATTCCCTTTTTTTGCTCTGTTCCGTGTATCATGGCATTGAAATTCCGCATGGTGCAAAAGGGTATAGAGCGTTTCAATCTCACTGGCCACTGGATCTCGGGGACATTGGAATTGGTGGTTTGGATCCAACGGTTGCTCGAGTGAATCTAAAGATGAGCAGGAGAACACGGTCGAACAGTCTGAGATGTCATCGGGCATTGGCTGTTGGTCGTTGACTCTGAGTGTTGATAAAACGTTTTCGATGCGATTGATGCTGATCCCAATGGATTGAAGTTCTCGCGCAGACGACTGTGACTCATGGGACAAACTCGAAGTCTCGGACGAGGAGTCGGAACAACTGTACCAAGACACGTTAGCCTGAACGGATGATCAGATTATGAGCTCACCTCATTGTGATGGAACTACACCAGGATGAACAAAAATTCGGGTTCTGAAGAGTGTCGAGACACGGCTTGATATATGATAGTTTGTGTTTCTGGAATGAACGATGGGTAGTTTGGAAGGATGATAGATAATGAGGAGAGCAGATTGCGAAACATTCTACAGATATATGATTGACTAACAAGGCTACGTATACATCGCCTCAGCGATAGATGTGGACTAGGGGCAAGATCACCCTGAACCTTGGGCGACCAGGCGTATTCGGCCAGGCAGAGCTGCTGCATGCGTGTCTCGCAGAGTGATGCTAAAATGAGAGGCAACCATGGCAGTGCATCGCGCTACGCCATCTGATTCGTGTAATTCATTTTCCGGGTGAATCTCGCCCTGCTGTCAAGCATCTCACCGACACAGGCCGTAATCAATGGCGGGTTTCTACATCTTCTTTACTTCCTTACCCCTTTTCTATTCTCCACACTGCCCCAGTGAACAGACTCGCGGCACCCGCTGAGGCATCCTCATGGCACTATGCATGCCTCTGCACGCTCAAGGGTACTCAAAGCTAGTTTGGGCTTACGACGTGGAAAAGCAGAATGTGGCGGGCAGTGAGCCTTGGATGAAAGAGTTGTCTGTGAATTATGATTTTACATCCTTGTCCGTTCAGCCCGAGACGAGGCTGCGCTATCTTTTGTGGGACTACTGAACTAAGACGAATTCTTCTGGTTCTTGTTTATTCTGTGCTAGGCCTAGACTGTATCTTTTTTTTTGGTCAAACCTGCATGGAGCTGAATACCGAATATCTTTGGAACCATTCAGAAATGTAGCACGGTCAATACCAAGCTCTAACTGGAACGGGCTTGGTAAAGCAGGCATAGACTTCCTCTTGATATATTACGTTGATTGGTCTTGTGTCGTGTGGAATAGCTCTCACAAAACAATTTTTGTTCTTAAAAATACTTTCATTCTATAGTCTTCTCTTCATCTGGTTTACCCACCGTTCCTACGCGCTCCATAATCTCGACAACTACCGCGTATCAAATCAAAATGGCCGAGACGCAGGCAACACCATATAAGCCGCACATACCAGAGACCATATCAGTGCAGGACAAGAAGAGAGATCAGGCTATATACAAATGGTGACTTTATCCATGATTCGTTCAACTTATATATGGGTGAACGCTAATAGTTATCTAGCCAGCCAATAGATCATGCCTGCGATGAATGTAGAAAGGAGAAGATTCGCTGCTGGCTTGGTGAGAATGAACATTGCCTACGTTGCACTCAGAAGAAGTTAGAATGTGTTTTGCCGTCGCAGTATGATTATTTGAAATGGCTGGCAGGTTTAGGGGTGAAATGAGGACTGTTCGCGGCTCAATAACATGGAGGTCTGGAGGCAGAGAATGAGATCATTTACAGTCAATTTATTTTCGTTCTTCCCGCTCATACTCTATCGAAGCGCGGTGTAGAGCAATTGTATCGATTCAAAATAATCGATTGATTTCGACATGCATAAGTAAACCCCTCTCAGACTGTATTGTCATGCCTGCTTCGCGAATTTTTGACAAGTCTGTAATTCTGGCTATAGCTATAAGAAGATGACGCTTTTCTTCAAAACCTCTCAGAGCCCACATACCTCTAACCGGGTTAATTTTGCTTACCATAGGCTGGAATTCGTTGGACATCAGTGTGCTGAAACCCAGACGGCCACCATTCAGGCCGTGTTTTCTCGCCGCCAATGTATGGATGAGTGTGGCTCTTTGTCGGGTTAACGGCGGCAGTCAACTTCCTCAAGACTACTAGGGCGGATCAGTGAGTCTAGAACGAAGCTAGGTACTGAGGTTCAGACTGACCCGAGGAGTCGATTAACAGTTTTATTTTTTTCAAGCAGGTAAAGGAAGGAGATGGGAGGTCAGGCTATGTGTCAGGAAGAGGGTTGTCTTTCTGTGACTAAAATCGAATTCTTGTACAAATGTGGGACGCGTTTATCACGACCTCTAAAACTCTGAACGGATACATTGTCCACCATCAAGATCGCTTTAGCAAAACTTCGCTAAACAATTCTCACGCTTGGGACATGTGTAACCCCCTCCTCCTGTCATATCTGAATGAGAAGAATCGTCTGATGCATTGGCGCCCCAAAATAATTTATACCCATGCTCCTTGAACCGCGGCTTGAAGTTGTCTATGCATTGCAAAATTTGTGCCAACGTCTTCCTTTCATCGTTTACGTACTCTCGAATGGGATGCGCGATCAGATCCACGTTGAACTCTAGTATATCACTGTCTCGCGCACGTGCGAAAAGGTGTGCAAACGGAGTTCGTTTCTGTACTCACTTAGTATTTGATTTGAACTTAGAGAATGTTGACTCACCCACTGCTCCGTGACATGAGACCTCGGAAGGGCATAACACATCGCGCGAGTTTCCACTTGCAAGTCCAAAACCTCGTCCGGAATTATACCGCAGGCTACTTTCACCCAAGCAGGATAGGGGACCCTCTCGAATCGTTCGTAAATCTTTGTATGTAGCCGTTCTAGAGCCATGGTTTTGTTTTCTGATAATTCCCGTTTTGTGATGTGTAATGTGAACTGATGTGGGTGTCGGAGTGGTGGTGTTGGATCTTTGAGTAACTTCTGGTGCTGAGAGTAAAACTTTTTGTTGTAGGGGCGGTATTTCTCAATCCAGAATATCAGTCTTGTGTCTTCATATTGATAAGCGGTCAGGATTTCTCTAGGTCTCAAGGCCGTTGCCTGTTCGATCTCGATTGGATCCATGGTTTTCGATCATTGGGGGGGGGGTTGATTGACGAGTGAGAATAACAAAATTGACAAGGCTGGGAACGACATGACACCTATATTTAAATGCAGGGAGGTCAGGGTTCAGGAGTCTAGACATGCAGAGGAAAGGTATAAGAAAAGCACCGAAGCAAGTGACCAGATGATTGGCTCATTGTCATACAGTGTATTGGTTCAGTGCCGAGATCCCCCTTGTGGGGACGTGCAATTCAACTAGTCGCATAAATTGGAAGATCACACCTATTCCGCCAGGGAATGATACGCCGGGCCGTGGTCAGAGGACGTGATGCCAGGCATTGGATGATGATACGGGACGTTTTTTAAGAAGTAGTACTCATTCCCCGAGCACTATTTTATTCTGAAGGGGGTCCATTCACCGTCATCCTAATACATCTAGACAGGAGGCGCAGTCATGCCGTACATATAGCTATTCAGGATACTCAAAAATAATGATCTCGTTAAATGATACTTAAATAAGAGTAGTATCCTCGTCAGGCGTTCCAATCTTACTAGGTCGTCCAAGAACTGCCTCTGTCACCAACTAAATGCGATGTTTTGATGTTGACTTGTGATGGACGGTAGTATGTCGGTGGTGAACCTTTGAGCCACTTCTGATGCTTATTGAAAAATTCGTTGTTGTAGAGGCGGTATTTTTGAATCAAGCGCCTTGATCGCACGTCTTGGTCCAGATAGATAATCATCATTTCTTTAGGCTTTAGAGCCAGTGGTTCCTAAATTTTGATTGCATTCACCGCCATTTTGTCGTTGGTTATGGTTATTAGAAGACCTGTTCAAGGCTTTCATCGTTTGATATGGCAGCAAAGGGCAAGATCTAGCTTCAAAAATAACGACATATACTCCACCCTTGAGAAAGGAGGCGTAGTCCTGTTTGAGTGCTACATGAATCAACGTGGGACTGTAGGTCCACGCTGTCTAGGATATCTAAATATAGCGAAGCGTCAAGTAATACTTAAATAGGAGTGGTGTTTCTGCATTAGACGCTTTCCCACTCCTGCATTATCCTCAAGACTTGTTCTTCGGGCATCTCCGGTGCTTGCTGAAATCCCCCATCGTCTCTCTTCTTTCCCAAAATTTGAAAATAACTTTCTCCTAGTTAGCCAGGTACGTTTGCAGGTCGATTGAGTGGACCCACCAAAAGCGATTTGATTTATATTTTACGACCGACTTATGTCCAACATATGGAAAGCGCCGACCTAGTTCATCAACCAGATCATGGAGAAAGTGAGGCTCGGGTTTGATCTCATTGCCTTCAAGAAAAACCGGACCGCCTCGATCGTACCAACCTAGCCACCCCCCTTCACTGTTTTCGTTAATTTTCTTCTAGCAATATATTTGCCGTGGAGCTCTCACGTACTACTTTCTAGGCTTTTCATAGTAAGCACAGAAGAAGTATATCCGTTCGTTCTGTTCCGAAACAAATGGTACGCGTTCCTCTTCGCCGCGTCTCAGTAATAGGACGAATAAACGAGAATCTTTGGGACTAGGCAGGTTAGGAACGAATAGCCCCTCTTTGACTCCACGCAGTCGGACTCGGTCTTGCCATTGCAATTCCCCCAGCCTGCTCTGGAAGTCAGAAAGTGAACAATCCATGGTTGGGGAAAATGGCTCAAGATTAGAGAGTTTTGGGTCAACTCGCCCGGGTGAAAGCATCAGATCTTAGGTCACTACCTTCTTATGTGGATCACAAGGATGCGTTAGCTTGGCGAGATAATTGAATAATGCCCAGGAAAGCCGATTTAACCGAGCCACCATCTGGACCGATCAATCGTCAGTATTCTCATGGCCGCGGAGACATATTTCATTTGCTTTTTTAACACAAGGAACGCGGGCTGTGACGGACCATAACGCTAGGCAGAAGTCTAAACAAGTCTAGTTACATCAATCTGTATTCGAAAATGATGACACTGTTTTATTACGCACAAGGGTCGGATTCAAGCAAATCAACGTGAGGATAAAGTGTAATGAAGCTAACCATGAAAAGCACTACTAGGGCGCTCCACCAGGATAATGAATCAGCCAGTCAGCACGATAGTAAAGTGTAATCGAACTAACCGAATTGAGACCGCATTCCGCATTCCGCCTGCGATGCACGGATATCTTGCGAAGTGGGCCGACTACCGTGACAGCGCTTGAGCAACCTCTATTTAGCAACTTCAACCAGCCATGGGACGGTCGCACCACATACACAAAAAGAAGCGAATTACCGAAGTCGACACCATACTCTCGACGGTACGAGATGATCAGGAAGACATTAAAGACTTCTTCAAAAGAGATCAGTCCTTCGTCTTGTCGAAATTTAAACCAAATCCTCAAGATCACGACCCAATGCGGGTTGCGCTGCTATCGACTGTGGATGGCGAAGAATCCTTGGAGGTACAATTGAGACGTCTCCTTGCATCTCGGCTTCTAGCTCGAATGAGGGAGGCACTGCCCCACGGCAGCGATATGCAGTTTCTGAGGAGTCTGGGCCTCGATAGCGATGCACTGAGCGGGCTCCAACAAGGTGAACGATATCGGCGGATCGAAGTCGGGGTAGGCATCGACGGCATCTCCATGGCGATGCTATCTTGCTATAATCTACTGTTTCATCTGAGGCGGAACAGAGAGTCTGAGCTCATTGGGAGATTCAACGATGCAGATTTACGGGAGCCTCGAGCCTTCACACCACTACTCCACCAACTTCAACGAGGGTTCGATGATGACATTACTTTTTACAATGGCCTGTGAGAATATTCATGTTCGAAGAAACTCATCTAGTTCTCCTATAGTCACGGTATCTGCTTCTCCCACGTCGTGACAACGGCGGAGGCAATGCCACCCGTCGATAGTCTACCATAAAAGGAAATACATCCTCTGCTCTCTTTCTTTCCCCAATTGGTTGAGTCGAAAAGCCGACCCACACCAAGACGCAGCCACTGGGTGGTTTGATCTTACACCGGAGTGCGCCCCGCAGGATGAACAGCTTATCAGGTGCAGCTAGTGGCTGGATTTGAGGAGCATTCTGCTCGGTGAAATGGTCCACCGAATGCGACGATTCGTACAATACGAACGCATCAGGACCTGGATTGATGGTACCACGAATTACACGTATGAACGAGATTCCTTCCTCCCCTCGCGGATGAGCGAGTTTGGCGTCAAACTCAATCTGATCCGCTGCAGGGTTGTGACCAAGGATTACAGGTCCCTGTCTCACGCAATCGGGACCGAGCACGCTTTCGACAAGTCTCATGACCTAAATGCACTTAGCGTATATACAGTAGATAGCGGTAAGTCACTCACCGGATCCGCATCATCCGAGTTCCAGATGCCGGATTGGAGGACACTGTAGGATTCTCGCGCTCCTTCTGCATGTATAGTGGAGCCTTTCTCTATCTTCTGGGCTACATCAAATGATTCCATGATTTGATTCACTCCGACTGGATCAGGATTCGACCCACGTAAACACAAATAACCGAGTGGCTCCATTCCTTGCTGTGGTATGCTGACGGTGTCTGAATCTTCGACCATGGCGAGCGGGGCATTTGGTGGGGTACTGCCTCCACCAATCATATTTTGCGATGGACTTGAGGCTATCTCAGGGATGTCAAGATTTTTTGAGAGCACTGCTATCTCGTCCAACAGGTCTTGACGGTCTGGGTTGCACATGATGAAAGATGTAAAGCAGTTGATTTAGTTTGTGTTGTTTTGAAGGCTAAAAGATGACATTGATTTGCAAAAGAATGGAATATGTCCTGATTATGTATTATTATCATTTCCCCTTGTTCTGACATAGTGCAGTGATGCATACTCTATTTAAAATAAGTCTCGTCTAGGCAATCAATTTTTAGGATCCTCAGCTGCCATCTTGCTGCTGTTAAGCAGCTTTCTAATTTGTGCCTCTA
>JAMAGP010000032.1:21646-54979 GCA_023626235.1 Talaromyces sp. PYS2902
AAGGCATGTATCTGCCTCTGCTGCTCGTTGATACGTTCGTCATGGCGTTGGTCGCGAGTCTTGAGTTGTGCCTCTAAGGCATGTATCTGCCTCTGCTGCTCGTTAATACGTTCGTCATGGCGTTGGTCGCGAGTCTTGAGTTGTGCCTCTAAGGCATGTATCTGCCTCTGCTGCTCGTTGATACGTTCGTCATGGCGTTGGTCGCGAGTCTTGAGTTGTGCCTCTAATGCATGTATCTGCCTCTGCTGCTCATTGATACGTTCGTCATGGCGTTGGTCGCGAGTGTCCGATTGATTCTGCTTCCTCTCAATGCATGCCAGGCGAATGATCATGTTGTATGATCTCACTGAGTCTCCCTGAAAGTCGCATTGAATCCAGGCTATCATCATATCTGGCCTTTGTATACATATCGTATGATTTTCCTTGCATGAATAACAGATGCTATCGTCGTTATTTACTTTCCAGCACTATGAATGGTTAATGCAGTGAGGGAGACTGTTTGGAGTATAGAAACCTACTGTGAGACCGCCTAAGACGCATTGTGCACATGGCATGGGGTCAAGAAATACTTGTGCGGGTTCCATCTTGACACTTTGTTGGCTGCGGTGAATATGGGCAAGGCTGGCAGATCTTATATCAGTCGATATCATGCTTAATTGCATCGCACGATATCTTACCAATCACAGTATGTAGAGGAAAGTGACCGTGCAAATCGGGAACAAAGCTGCCTTTTTTCTATTATATATTGAGTCTACACCTGAGCGATATCCGGAGGTTTATCCAAGAACGGCCTACGATAGCCTATTTACACTTTGAGAATCAAACCAAAGTAGTCTAGGCGGGTCAATCCTAACCATTCAGGTATCTCTAATAAAAATTACAGAATATATGGTAGAGTCTCTAATAAAACTATTGTGGCCCATGAAAATATCGGTGGAGAGCATCGAACCCTAGAGGATTCTTTAATAAGTCATCCCAGGTCTGTTTAGTTCTGTCACCGTGATACATGAAAGTTGTTGCGGATGAAATGAGTCCTTCGGGAGACATAACGCTTTCAATATTAAAGGGCGTCGGCGGTTTTTTCTCCTTGAAGTAGTCGATTAATACCTTGAGGTAGCTTGTCTTCATTTGAAATTCTTTGAACGGGAGTCGTTTGTCTTCCTCGTGAGGTTCGCGAATTGTGAGTATCATTTCATACTCGATATCAGTAACACACCAGACATTTTGCGGATCCGAAGCTGTGGGCTTATTGTAAAGTCAGCGCTGTGAAGGGACCGCTTGAAAAGCTTTACGTACTGTTGCGTGTTCCAGGTCAACATCGGAAAATGAGTTCAAATCGTCAACAGCACCAAAGCATAGCTTTAGAATGCTCTCGATAGCCCACATTATTAAAGTAGCCAAAGAGTGGCTAGTCTGATTCAATTTCTCCGTGATCGAAACTGTAGAATCCGTCTGTCAACATACAGTTGGACAAGGCTGGTAGGTCTTATATTAAGGTGGCTGTAGAGGGAATTGATGGATAGGAAAAATGTATCTCTTATTCATTTTAGGTACACGACTGAGTATAAATAAGCTTTAACAATGTACGCGCTTTCCTCGACTGGCCAAGTTTCTCTCTTCATGATTTATAACTGCTAGACTAATTGCGTATAGCATCCTTCAATGAAATCATCCTGTGTCCTAGGTTCATCGGAAAATAGCATATGGATGAGGTTTCCCGCATTCGTTATCCCCAAGAAAACCTTCAGAGGAAAGGTAGCCTGCACTCTTCGATTATTCTTAGTGCGGAAGATGCCAGCATATTTCAGTACTGTTTTGTTTAAGGAATTTTTTTGCAAGCAGAATCCATGAATTTCGTCCACCTACATTGTCAGCATGGTTTTAACATCAAATTATGAATACGTACATGTGTAACATCCGTACACGCTATTTGCTCCGGGTAATCCTTGGGGTCGAAACCACTCTCGACTTCACACCATTCGCCGGCTTGATCGGCAGGGTTGACAGTGTCTAACATTTTCAAATATCCCAAGAGATAAGGTAATATTCATTCAAGATGATGTACAGTGATTTGAAGAATGTACGCAGGGTGAACTCATGGGTGAGATATAGTCTCTTTTTTAAAGTTTCAGAGTACAATCGATGTCTATCAGCTACCGCTCAACGTGCACGACGTACACAACGGATATGTTCTAGCTCAGCAGCCGTTCCTAGTCATCTAGACAAGATACTCTAGATGAACATCAAAGCGTTTTCATCTCAAGCTCAGCTACTCAACATGTCACCTCTTTAATCCAAGCTACCAGGATCCAACCCACAAAATAAGCAAGCCACTAAAATAGAAACGTAGCCTCCGTCTTAGTATCAGCATAATTAATACTTTGACGTTCTGATCTAGTATTAGCGGTGCCATATGTGATACATTTGATTACTTACCAGCGACTTTCATCTCTAAGTCCTCTTTTGTAACACAAGTTACAGGCCTCATAACTGCCACCAATCACAGCAGCTGCGACACCAACCATACAATACACGCCACAAGTGATGATGGGTGATGTAACTCTCTCAACTGCATCTGTGGTTATGGACATGCAGCCCTTTGCAGTCGTGTAGGCGATTCTGACTGGGCTCTTAGGTTGTTGTGACGGATTAGGCATGGTTGGCACTTGTTGCGAAGTCATTGGAGCAGGAGACTTGTACGTCATTTTGCGTACTTGATAAGTATCAGGGAGTAACACTTTGAGCTGGGGAAGTTGAGGAATGAAATATTTCAGAGAGTAAGCATGACTTCTACTAATGAAATAGTTGTAACCTGACTAGATGGACGGGATGTATGGTCTGTTTTATTAAGTTCTAGAAAGTGTAACGTCGACTAGTCATGCTTGAGGATACCCTTCATCTGTCTAGTCCATACTTGCTCAGTGAACGGCTTTTTTCCCGCTTCAATGCACGGCGTAACCGAGCTGTGTATTCTCCAGACGAAACCTAGTATAGCGAGAGGCCAAATAACAATAAACATCACACCGCACCATTTCCAGATCTTCGACCTCTCCTTTCGCCTCTCTTTTTCAGTGTTAGATAATGCATGACAGTGGGAATAATACTGTACATTGACATACCATGTGCTGTAGCCATATCACAAATAAAGTGATATTCCTCGTTCTCTTCTCTTAGCCGCTCTATTTCTGCGTCCTTGTTACTAAGAGTCATTAGCAACATATCCATATATAGGTCCGATAAAGCCGTTTTACCGGAGTAAAACTTCGACATGCTGATCTAAATGGTTCACCATGCTTATTAGCGCTCCAAAATCATGATTCGTCTTTTTTTCTCGCTTTAATTCTTGTCGTAATCGATAATTCGAGTCAAGGAGCTTCGCCACCTGAGGTCTCTGTTCCTGGTGGATCACGTATCCGCTCGCTTCGCTTGGGGGTGGCGTTCCGAAGTTCCTGAAAGACTTAGCGAAGCAAGTTTTGAAAGCGGAAAGACTTACTGTACACCTAATGGGGCCCACTCTTCATGGAATGCGGTTTGCAGAGCCAGACCGTGATATTCTGTGCTTCCAGACATACTAACCATGTCGACAGTCGCAGTGTCTTGGTCAGTCTGACTGGAGGATGCAGCACGGCGCGCCATAATAGCTTGCAACTGTGTCATGCTGGTTGCCTGGTAATGCTGGGGATCTTATAGACCTAGGACGCGAATTGGTTACAGTAGGGTGGTCGGCCCAAAGCCTAGTAACGCATCTGTTCCACATCGTAAACACGATGCATCTAAAACAGTCCGTGACGGCTTTTCAGTCTAGCCAAACGTATATTACATGGCACGGCGCTAATGCACGGATATCACAGTCATTCGCACTTTGGCTCTTTTAAAAGAGCGCTAGTTGTACCTGATGTGATCTAGCCTCCATGCAAGTACTAGTTAATACATGTGTACCTAGGCTGAAGCGCGAAGGTCTCCACCCTCGTTGTTCAACAACGAGGGTGGAGACTCTGTTCGCAACTCCCTCAAGCCTTTCCCAGGTAATCACTCCAATTTTCATACTATTGACGTGACTCTCAACAACAAGCGACTGATGGATATTCAAACAGCAATACATGTCTTACTCGAGACATCCTCAGGAGACCTCGGAGACCATGTCAGTCAGGATCGACTTAAGAAGCTTTTAAAACATCTGAAGAGCGCTACAAGTCCACAAACATCAGCTGATAGGTCGCTAAAACTGCTTAAAGCTATAGTAAAAGCTCTTCCACAGCTTTGGACTGTTACAAAATCGTGGACGACTTTCGAATTTTCAAAAGCAAAGCAACAGCCAGATAAGAGACTGCAGGATATCATCAACGTAGATGGAAACAAAAACCCTACAATCGAAGATAAGCTCCTTCGTGGTGCCGCTCAACGGTCTCTTGCTGAAGATTATATTAAGTACCAGAGTCAAAATCAACCGTCCAGGGTGGTCACGTTATGTGATGCTCTCAGCGTACCAAATCCGGACGCTGAGACCTTGAAAAAAATCTTACGACCGCGGGAAGCAACCGTTTCGCAGTACGTTGATGAGCATATTCGACTAAACGACACTCATGATAAAGAGGTTGCGACTCGAGGTATCAATACGGGTATCAAACGATTGGTGCTCGACGAATTGTTCTCACGAGAACTTCAATTGGATCAAGAAACGAAGACAGCTGTCTTATCGACTGCTGCGTCTTTGCCAGTAGACGATTTCAACCACCTACGGTATGAGGATCTTCCTGATTTTATCAGAATTACTCTCAGTGATGATACTCGAATTACTTTGCCAAATTCAGAGAAAACCACTGCGTATATGATATTTGAAATTGCACCTTGGTGTGATCGGTTTGACAGAGATTATCACATATTCTCAAAGTCCCCCAGCGAGGCGCAGATGCCATCACCCCATCAGTCAGCAGGGGAAGCCGACGACATACACATTAACATTGCGGAGATTCTGGCCCAGATATCGCAGCGAAACCCAGGATTTAATGACCTTCACGTTGAACCGATTAGCGCGAACCACGTGCCTGATTTGACTGACATACGAGACAATGCGAGGAGGACGAGGAAAAGAGTGAGAAGAGGGAATTTATCTATCGCAAATTGGATGCAGTTGGGGATTGTACAGGAACCCGCCGTGGAAGCGGATTTGAGCATACAGGCATCCTCGAACGGAGTACGGCTTGGGGCTCACATGGATTACTTGGGTCCAGCGCCGGATTGGAGCATGCAGGCATCCTCGGACGGAGTACGACTTGGAGCTCACATGGATTATTTGGATCCAGCGCAGGATTGGAGCATGCAGGCATCCTCGGACGGAGTACGACTTGGGGCTCACATGGACTACTTGGATGCAGTCCCTTTGCAGGCTGATTTTAGCATGCAAACTCGAATGGGATACGACTCAGGCCATACATGGACTACCTAAATCAATTCACTCCCCAAATGATCTTCGAACTAGTCATGGACGTAGCCTATCAAATCTGCATAATTATTCTTAAAAGAAGTGAAAGTAAAGGTAAGTCATGAGACTATTTTAAACTCTCTTCTCCTCCGGCACTATAACAAGAAGACAATCGACGTTGGCAGTCAGAGTTATATCCTGACCGAAACGTACATATTGTCCTGCCCCTATCGAAACACCATCAATCTCCACTGACGAGAACGGGAAAAAAAGGGAGTCAAATTGAGGCTCTTTAAAGAATGTTGATCGCCCTTTCAGCCGCCACAGAGAATAACCCTTCGGATGTCAGTGATGGCTCATATCCGAAGTCTTAGGCTCTTACCTTATCTCCATGCCCAAGCTCGATAAGGAATGGTGCCACCCTGTCACCACGACCAGGATCTATGCATTTGTACATATTCGAAGCCTCCCTCTGTACTTTGACTTTTCCGTCTTTGAACCATTCTGCAACCTGCCTCTGTTTCTGGAGGGCTTCGGAGGTGACTGAGTAGCGACGATCCATCTAGAAGATGACATATAAATTAGCTCATTTCTTTTATGGGTGTAGAATGACCGTACAGAAGATTTGAGAGAATACAATTGTCTTGCATCACATTCACGTACCAGCCCTTGGAATGTTGTCTGTAATATATTCAGACAGCAACTTGTTCGGCGGGGTAATGCTCCCTAGGTGCCCGACAAGTATTTTCTGCCGTCAAAAGCCGCATTCGGAGAAACCTCTGCGTTGAGGGGCTGAAGGATCAAATGTTCTCCCGGTCGTGTCCATTAGGAAAAGCCTATCATTATTGTATAGATCTGAAAGCACTTAGAAATAAAGTTCAAGTCTTTAACATGATAGTTAATTTTCAGGTCAATGATGTGTCAGGTCTTTCGATTATAGTTATCATCTACCGAGAGAATTTGTCATTACATCGGAGCGTGCTAGATATGTTGCAGCATCTTCCCGCGGCTAATGCATGAAATTGACAGCTTGACAGGTGCAATAAACCTTGTATATCTCTATCGATAAATTGGGCTGTGATAGGTAGACCGGTCCATATCAAAATTTGGCGGCGGCTGGTATCTAGCTGAGTATTTCCGTCAATTCGGCCGTGTTTATTTTACTACACAATTCGCCGTTTCCATGACTCAGCCTATGAAGATGACGTAACATGTGGTCCAAAGAGGCTTCCCATATTAGGCAACAGTGATGCGCCGCGGCTAAGACGCTTTCTTTACTAGGGTTTTTTTTGATAGAGCTAATCCTATTCGGGCTGTTCACAAAAGCCCTTTGGCTCCTGACGAGGTTTCTCGATGCGCTCGAAAATTGGATCCTGATTGGCTTACAGAGCCAACACGGCGGCTAGTGTATTACATTTTCTTAACGCCCCCTGCGCGCTAAGAAGCCTCTAACTTATTCCAAGCAACCACACTGACAATGTAGTACGTAGTATATGATTCAGTAGGATGTCCGGGTGAGATCTTTCCGTCAGGACTGAGGTATAAAATGGAGATCATCATCGTTAAGTCTAATCGATTTTTTCGCGTATTAAAACGGTCATTTCTTGCATATAAAACATGGCAACTACAGTGGGAGACTTGATAAACATCTTCCGCCGTTCACCACTTGATTTTGATACCGAACCCACACCATCACGCAAAGCATGGACCGAAAACTTCCCGGATTTCCCAGAAACCCAAGTCTCCGTCTGGCGACCACAAAGAAATGCCATTAGTCAATTTCTAGGGTCAGGTTCCAGCACAGCTGACTCTGTAGGTCTCGATACCCCTGCATTTCCATTGAACGACTTTCCTCAAGTGGTTTCGAGTGAAGGGGATGTAACAAGAGATTTCGACCAGGAAATTAGTCCTCTTGTTGCTGTAGCCTTCTCAGGAGGATCTCGCTTCGGTTCTCCTTCTCTTTATCTACGGTCTACGGTGGGCACCACTTCAACTTCAGAATCGAAAATCGTGGACTTTCAAGCGACAATGGGGCATCAAGAACGATCTCTCGAACGGCCAGCGATGATAGGAGAGATGAAAAAACCCCGGGCTATCAGAAGACGCGAGTGGCTGTTCGAAGCAGACCCCAGTATAGTGACTCGGCGTCTTCAGAAGGAACTCAGGGCGTAAGAGACATTCTCCCTTTTCGATCAAATTTGTGACTAATGGACGGCAGTTACGCATATACGTACCGTTGCCCTCAAGCATTCCTCTTCGACTCGAAGACGCTGGTCGTCGTGCAATTTCGAGCCTCGAGTGTGGAGGAAATCAAGCTCGAAACTTGTAAGATAGATTGTTGCGTTATTCCTCGGGAGTATCAGGAGATTCCCGACCAATGTAGCATCCCATACGCATTATATCGGCTCGGAATAGCGGGGTGGGTCCGACTCTCTTCGAATTTAGATTCGACACCAGATAGGCAAGGAAGACTGTTCCGAGCTGAAATAACTCTCACTGTTGGTAAGCTGACACGCCTCTACGAGTTCTGGTCAGGACGACCATATTTCGTGGACGAGAGCGGCCGTCCTGTCGACAAAAACTATGTACGCGAATTTTGTACCACTCTCGTCAATGGCGGAACGGAGATTCGGGGACAGTGGGTATGGACGATCCGCGATAGGAGGGCTTTCGATACGAAAGATTGTTTTATCAAGCTCTATTAGCGTAAAACTGAGGTAGGAGGGACGAGAACTGGGGATTGAATTGATGGTACATGTTATTGTATGTTACGTACACTTTTTATCAGTGTTTGGCGGCTGATCATATTACAACTACATATCAAGAGTAAACATAAGAACAAATCAATCCACCTCATATTATCTAAACATGGAAGTATCGCGTATTGGTCAGATTTCAACCGCTGGCCCACCCATGCTTGTATATGTACCAATTAGAGGTCAAGTTTATAGCCCCTCGCATCTCGCCTAAATAGTACAGTAAATGATTGATTATACGAAATTCCGAACACCTAATTTGAGAAACAAGCCACGGTGTACTAATAAGCAGGGAAAATGACCAAATCGGGGAGCTCACGATCGAACCTGTGACGAGCTTGTCTCCACTGCCTCGACCTAGGCTGCCGTTCCGACTAACTAGTTTCTGTGGATACCTAGATGATCACCTAGGTATATAAGTCTTCCAGTCAACCAGAATTCGATGTGCGATTTGACTCTGATCCATATCTATTGAAACGCCATGGATCGTTCACACACAACACATTCTCAGGTAAACTGTGCTTTCTCGATGACTATCTACTCTATTACATCTACTGACGATTACGAGTCTTTTCCAAGTTCTCATCGGGACAACGTGGTAATATGCGACCTAGAAAGATTGCCACGCAGCACCATAGATCGTCTGACAATCAATTCTAACGACTGCTTGAAGCCGATCGTGATAAAACAGCAAAAGAAAGCATGGGAAAGGGAGTTTTTGGCTGAGAAAGAAGCTTACAAAAAGTTGCAAGAGCTTCAAGGAACACGGATCCCACGATTTCTCGGCGAAGACCACTTTGGTGGGAAACCAGCTCTGTATCTTTCTAAGGTCGAAGGAATAAACTTGTACGAACTCGCTTGCAACAAGGAAGTCAATATCAAAGAGGATGTGTTGGAAAATCAGCTTCATAACGCGATAGACGCCATGTCACAACATGGAGTAGAGATTGGAGACTTGCGATTAGACAATTTCATGCTCTGCGATAACACGATTATGGTCATCGACTTCGAAGATGTTGAATTTCATGAAGAATATGACGAAAAAAAATTGAATCGGGGCGCTGTGTCGAATTTGATGAGCCAGTTCCGGGATGTCCGGTTCCCAGGCCGTCCACCAAGCCCGGTGAAATTTTGGACGGAGGACAGAATATCGTCAGCCATCTGATATATTCATTCCAGCAGTGGCTGGTCTGCACCATGTGACAAAGCCACGATCTTAGCCGCAATTGAGTGAATTGTTCGATCAGTCTATTTTTGAATCTCAGATTCGTACAGTAGGACCATAGATTGGATTAGACCGAGTTACGGTTGTACTTAACCGCTCGCCTCTATGTGATGGGCCCACCAATGGCTAATCACATTCAATCTTTTGCCGCTGAAGCCTGATTCTGCATTGGAGAGTTATTACAATACTTTATTACACTCGATTGCTTGCCCATAATGCAATCGGTATATACTTAATCCGTGCGACCGAAACGAATTGATGGATTTCAGACTCGGAGACTTCGGAATCCATGAAGTCTGTCCATCGAATCGAGAAGTTGCTTTGAAATCACGCGGCAGTCATATATTCTTACCGATGTGGCAAGAGCGCGTCGATAGATCTCGACGACTCCACGTAGCGGAAGATCATTGTTAGTGTTAATTGACCGCAGCAGTGGCAATATATCCAGATATTAGTTATGTAATGTCAATTTGTCATTCGAGTCCCTAGCGATAGGCCTATATTAATTTCACCTCAGTTTCTCATTATGTTCAGGACATGTGATAGTTAACAGTCGATCTAGCAATCTCTCTTCTCGTGCTTTCTGCTGTTCCATTTGAGCGAGAAGTTTCTCCTCCCGTGCCTTTTGCTCTCTACTCTGTTCTTCTATTTGAGCGAGAAGCTTCTCCTCCCGTATCTTTTGCTCTGCCTTCTGTACATTTTGCTCCTCACTCTGTTGTCGTATCTGTTGCTGTAAATGTTGGATCATGCTACGAAGCTCTGCATGAAGACCCCGATTTTGTGAAGATGGAGCGCGACTATAAACGGATCTTTCTCGAGATCCGGAAGCTTGAGAGCTAATTTCCTGCTCGTCATCATTCTCATAGTGAATTTCTTGCACATCGGCGATCTTGTCTAAAAGGTCATGCAATCGGTTGATATGAATGGGAAGGAATCGGCGGTTAACATTCTCCGTGAAACGAAAACACGTCCATCTCTCGTCCTTTGACCAAATGTTGAATCGTTTTAATGGCCAGCGGTAATACTCAATTTTGTCTCCGTTGATCTCAGGATAGTATGCGTAGATTCGCACGTCCTCTGAGTCGTGTGAAATCGAGAATCCAAGGATCCTTCGGTTGACCTCTTCCAGATACCCGGCAGCTCGCGCCAATGTCACAACAGCGCGAAGGGCAATGCACATGCTGTGCATGTTCTGACGATCTGCGAAGTCCAAAGCTTGGTTGCCGCATTTGATTTCCGCTGCCAAGTAAGGAAAATACATGTCATCTCGCACGGCATACATCGACTTTGCATCTGGCTTGACTCCGAGCTTTTGTCGCTGTGGTTCCGAGAAGGCCGACCATTTCAAACCCCAGGCATGATCCGGCTGCGGCTTTGGTCCATGAATCAGCTCTGTCTTGATCCACGGATCGTTGTAACCGTCAATAACATTCTCCAAACCTTCCCGTTCTCGAATATATCGAAACTCGGCGGAAGGCATGAGGAGGGAATGTAAGTGTAGCGTGACTAGCGCTTCTGAACGACCCTGCAGGGCATTGCGACAGTCCTGGATATGTTCGTCCTCGAAAAGAGTGCCAGCGGGAACATCATTCGACTGGCTGAAGAGTTGTTCACATAGCTTAACATCTTCGTCGATCGGACCAGCTCTCGACGGGCGCATGAAAAAGCCCTTCTGCGCAAGTATTTGAACATAGCTGGTATCCTTATAGGCCGACGTGCTTGCTTCCGAGACTGATCGGCGCCTGCCACGATCACTATCGTTTGAATCGGACCGCGATCGCTTGGACGGAGACTGGCTCATATCTTCCCACTCAACCACTTCCAGCTCATCTACTTTATCTGGGATCCAACTCAATATTCTGTTTTCAAGTTCGGAAGACGGTTTCCAAACCGCGGGTGCATTCGTCGTCTGTTCGCGGCCTAGATCAATCAATTTATGATCCAGCGACTTGTCATGATATGGGACAAAGCACTCACTGGTGTGTCGATTTTCGGGACCTTGTGATAGCGGCGATGGTGGCTGTTGTGGTTGAATTTGCTTCTGTTGTTTGTTCAGGTCCGTATCCGACGAACTACCCTGACACCGACGCTTGACCGATTTCTCATTGCTGCTATCATCCTTAGTGTCGAATGTCCTTTTCATAATCACAAGATAGTATGAAACCAGTGATTATGTGTAATAATCATGACTGAAACATTTGAGAAAGCAGACTGTTTGACGACGAGGCACAGCTGCTATTTGAGTGGAGGGTGATCGTCGAATGTTGGCGCCAAGGAAGCCCTTGGCGCCTGACTGCAGTGTGGGACCGACTCTGATCACGTGCGCAAACCACCGGGTTCGAGTTTCTTGAGTCACGTGAATCCCAGCTCTATGCTAGGACCCAAAAACATAGTTAATCAACACATATCACATCCACGCAGTCCTGCTTTGACCCTCCCTCACTCAAAAGATCTGACAACGATGCATCATTCTTGGCTCCAAAATCGCGGCTTCGGCTGTATTTTTGCATAGCATTCGAATCAATACAAGCAATTAGACTGTTGACGATATCCAACTGTATACGTTCGGAATCCAGCACGGTATCCCACGACCCGATATCAAAACCATTGCATCGTTTTCTGAAAGCCCATATCACTCGAGCTCCACAACTCCAGCCTTCGCTCTGTTGCGGTGTAGGCTATCTAAGTCAGCTGCCGGTCAATAAACCAAACCGAACCAATAAGCCTACCATTTCCATATAGCGGTATCCTAAATGATCAAATTCATCCTACTACATTGTGAGAAAATGCTTCTGCCGTCTTCAACACTGAACTTACCTTAACCAGAGTTGCAACTCTCGTCTTTTCTGTGCCGTTCCTAATTGTCAGTTTTGCCTTTGAATCATAATGACGGATCACTTTTTCACCATCATCAATCTCAAGTAACGTGAAGTGCGTATTTGTGTGGTGGATAGGAGCGTAGAAAAGTAGAGGGACAGTGCCTTCTGCTTTTCTACGAAGCTCAACTATTTCCTTTGCCCAGCCCTTAAAGGGCTTTTTTATTGATCTCATTCGACCGTGTCTTCCGATGTCGTTCACCGGAATGCTCTCGCGAAAATGCACCCAAGCCGGTCGGTCTGCTATATGCATGGCTACCTTGATGACCCAGCAGTCGAGCCATTGCCCAGGTCGCAGGGCAGAAAAGATATCAGCTGGTAGCTTCAGGCTGCGATCAATAATGAACGTATCATGGTCACTCAAAGTTTGCTTCTTAAATACCTTATTGCTGACCCGACTTATCAGTTGAGTATATGCGGCATTTAGGGCTCCGTCCGGAAGCGATTCCTGGCCACTGTCAGCTCTATGTGGAAGTTGAGATGGTGGGGTTCTCACGTGTTCTAAAGCATATTTTACCATCAGTTTCTGGAGCTCTTCATTGGAGACCAGATGGTGTTGTCCCAAAGAATCGTACAAGGCTTCCGGGTCGGTCGAACCACTATGTACCAGCAATTCCACCTGCGGAGTGAGAATCTGAAATAGAGCCATCCATCGAGAGTCTGCTTGAAAGTTTTGAAGTAGCTGCTCGAATTCAGGCTCTTTTCTCTTGGTGTATTTCCTAAATGCAAGGTGAGTATATAAATATAATAAAGTTTCCCAGATACTGACCAGATATTGGGGCTCATTATGATTCCGAGCCCGAGTTTCTTGACCAGCAGGCGCACCCTCTTCCCTCGAGAGAATTGATTATTAATGGCTTTTCTCTTGCCAGGCTCATTGGTGATACGGCCTAGCACATGCATTGCTGCCCCCTTCTCGTCCACAAGCTTTTTTTGCTTGGTGAATACCGTTCGCTTTGCTACCTCAATCTGGCTATCGTACCACTTTGAGGCGCCTATCAGTTCCAACATGTTGAAAACGATACATCGACGACTTGTGGCCGTTCCTCCCTCCAACACTTCTAACCACGTTTTCCCATCTGACCAATGACTGGTTTCGGATTCGCTGGACGGGCCCTGATCAGTGCGAAGACTTTGTAGGATTTTCTGGTGAACAATACGCGGCAGGTCGTCTGGGTGTCTCTTAAGCAGGCTGACATTGTTGACGATCTCGGAGAGTGTGTCCTCGAAAGATATATCCGCAGTGACATCTTTTTTGGGCGTGGGTGGTGGCTCAGTCTGCTCCTGGTTAAAGAGTATCGGCGTTGTGCTACTATACATATTCTCATTTTCAAGGACATCTTGATGCATGGAAAGCTCCGTGAGGTCTGACCTGCTCTCGTGCTGAGACTCAGATTCGATTGCAGTCGTGTCAACATGGACCACAGGATCCAGCGCATGCTCAGTTTCATGTCCCAGAACTTCAGTCTCAGGGACCACAGACTCAACGCGATGCCTCTTCTTTTGGTAACTCGGCCGATAGGATGGGTCGTGTCTTGATTTCCGTTTCAAGGACGAGCGAGGAGATGGGTCCGGGAGACTTTCTCGGATGGTTGTGGCGATGACATCTGCAACAGCTGGTGCATCCTGACAAAATCGATGGATAGAGTCACGAAACTGCTCTGTCAGCAAGTCTCTCAGGTGATGATCCAACTCAGGCACACTCTCAACGCCCTTCATTTCTAGCTGGACCACCATGTCAGCTAGCTTCAGGAGTTTCTCAGCGAGCCCCTGGAGCCACTATCGCGAGCTGGCAGTGGCGAGCTCCATCATTGATGAATTTTTATTTTTCCGAGGTAAAATTGTCAAAGTTGAGAGAGAATAGAAGGGAAGAGAAAGCAGATGGGCGGGTAGACGCCCTTTTATAGCCGTACGAGCCGGGATTTCAGCATCCCAGGATGCCGAAATCTAAATCCGGTGGGCAGCCATAGCGAATCAGGATTTTGGCTGGCGGCACGAAAGCCAGGATAGCACCAATAGCGTCTCGCAGTAAGTTTCTACCATTGCAATTCAGGCATGGACGCGTCAGGCAAAATACCGAAGCGCACTTGAGAGCAGCTAATTTCTGCTTTAGGGTATGGTGATTCACTCCGCCTCTTTTCGTCAGCGTTAACATCTGAGTTGGGTGTAACCCATATGTCCCATCATCGGCTGAGAGTGTGTCCACTTAGAAGATGTGCGTCTACACCATTCCAGCTTCCTGCAGCTGAGATGGACTATCTATCGATGTCGTAATCTGGATTCGGACGGACGTGACAACCAAGAATAGAATGGATATGACTATTGAGATTCAGCGAGGTTGAAGTTTAGCTAGGACTGATCTTATCATAGCATAGCCTTGATTAGGAAGTAGGGTTTATTGTGAAAAAGATTAGTAACTAATCTAGTGTAGTTATGTAAGGCATACTCTGGGCTAAGTTCTAGTGTAATTATAGATACGTACTCGCGAGTATACAAAAGTCTGCCCTAATTCTCTTGTGGAATTTTGCTATACCTGATCAGTTATTTGATTTATCTGCTTATATTTAACTACCCTGCTTGAAGTGATTTGTACCTTAGAATTATCGCTTTCATACAATATTCTTAAGCAATCATAATAATTGCCTACTCTCCATCTGTACAAGCCACGGATGAAGTGGATCTTTGAGCTTTTTCATCGCAATTGTTCTGGTCAGGTGATACATTCTCAATACCTGAGATGATAACATAATATTATTACAGGATAGTTTTCCTTACTGTTCTTTTTGCCACTTATGTGGAGATGCAAACATATTAAAACTTATTCCATAGGATCATAGTGTAACTACTGAATCTCCTTGAAACACTAGTGCGCTTTGCTTGCTGCCTGCTAGAAAATAAGTCTAGTACTGAATACTATATATTAAACTGTTACCACAGCTAACTTATAATTCATTCAAGAGTGTAATTAAGATGATTTTTTCCTCTGTTTTCACCACCTTCTCATTAATATTCGCCCGCATAGCACTTGCAGGTAGAGCGCAGAATGTCGTCTATTGGGGTCAGAGCACAAATGTGACACGATTATCAACGTACTGCAACCCTGTTGCAGGTGTTGACATTGTCATTCTTTCTTTCCTATCCACTTTCGGCAATGGCCAGACCATCGCATCAGGCAATATTGGTCCATCGTGTTATATTTCTTCGTTGGGGGAACCCTACGATTGTGAGCAACTCGCACTGGACATTCAAACCTGTCAACATAATGGCATTTCGGTTATTCTCTCACTGGGTGGCGGAAGGGGCCCGTATTCCTTGAGCTCAGAGCCTGAGGCCGAACTGATCGGTCAGAACCTGTGGGAAGCTTACGGAAATACAAACGGGACGGGAGGTGTGCCGAGGCCTTTCGGGACGACCTTCGTGAATGGGTGGGATTTCGATATCGAAAACGCAATTGGAAGGCAGTTCTACTCGTCTCTCATATCTATGTTACGTTCTTACTTTGAGGAAGATCCCAGTAATACCTATTACATTACAGGCGCGCCTCAGTGTGTGATACCCGAGCCAAATATGCAGGAGATTATCCAGAAATCTGTCTTTGATTATCTCTGGATTCAATTCTATAATAATCCAGAATGTTCTCGCCCCAGACTCAACTATGACTCTTGGGTTGAGTTAATCAAAGATACTCCGTCCGCTGCTGCAAAACTATTTCTCGGCCTGCCTGCTTCTCCATTAGCTGCGAATGGTCTCCAGACTGGTTCACAGTATTACTGGGAGCCAGCCGCTCTTCCTTCTGCCATCAAAAAGTATTAGAACAGTTCTGCGTGGGGCGGTGTGATGCTATGGGACGCGGGTCACTCCTCAAACAATGTTAATAATAATTGCTCTTATGCTCAACAGGTGGAGAAAATCTTGAAATCTGGGGCCTCTTGCCTTGGCAGTAATGTGAACAAGACGCAATCCGCACCGATGAGGCCACGAGAAAACTCGCCGGTCAGCCAGACCGTGTGTAACTTGGGTGTGATGGACGATCCGCTGGAAGGAAATGGCAGTACGCTTCTACTGCTGTAGTGAAGATAATGATTGAATATCAGTTTCGTTCGGTTAGTAGCAGAATCAAGTACGTAAGTACCCTATGCTTATAGTTAGTCAATCACTCTTTTTAATAGTTAGTATCACTCTCTTGTTGGTTCTCATATTTGTTTTCTTCCTAAAGAAAGTGATACTATATTTCTTAGCTGCAGCTGATACTGTATGGCTATAATGGGAGCAGCTGATTTCTATATTACTAGATAGGTCTAAATTCCTTCAGTCGGCCTGGATCCCTTATATAATTGAGTCAGTAGAATCTGGCCTCGAGTGCACCCGAATTTTTCTACTAAATATCTATCCCCGATTCGCTCTCGTACATGTAACACGAAGTTCCTATTGGTACTCCTCTACTGAGGCATCTCATCGTGCGTAATGGGGACCCGGTCCTGTTTGACATTTACGCCAATGTGGTAGAGGCGTACTATACAATAGTTCTGATTTATCGTTTGTTCAAAGCGCATCACCATAATTAACGGCCTAGTTCCAATTACTTGCTGGGGAACGTAGACGGCGATTTCTCGTCCAGTAATAGATTTGATAACTCAACGCTCCAGAATTTAATCATTCTTGAAGGTTGCTGTAATTCAAGTGCGCTTCCCGTCAGTCATCTAATTACGTATTTGGACGATCGATGGGTTGTGGGTCTTCCAGCTGGCTCCAGTAGCTTAAAACGACTTCACGGCTTTCGTGACTAGACACACTGCTGCAGGTTTTGCCACTTCGCGTGGAGACTAGTCTAGAACTCTCTACTTGAAACATTAGTATGTTTCTCTTCCCGTGCTAAGCTGTAGTTTGAGTCATCTATGATATGCATTTTCCAGAGAAAGAGAATAGGATCCTATTTTCTGTTCTCCATACATGGGAATATAAAAGGACTGTAACCCGCCATTCTTTTAGTGTTTTCCATCTCTGATTAAAGGAATAGCATGTTCTATTTTCAAGCATGGGTTATATTTCTGTATATTGCCATACATTCCCCCGCCCGTGCTGATATGGCTCACCACAACCATCGACCTGGCCATGGAGTGCTAGCACGGCAGTCGATCCAGGCATCATCAGTTGGGGTCGGGATAGCGACGAACTATAGTTCCAGTGTTCCCGTCATTCCCGTCACAACTGGGAGCGATGGGTATGGTAAACTCAAACACCCGATGCAAGTTCACTAATAACATGAGCAGCCTGATTGGCTTGATTGAAATAGGCTCTCCGGGACAAATCGTGGATGTACAGTCCGATACTACATTCAGCGGAGTTCTAGTCCAGTCTACTTTTGAGGGACCAGCGATAGGTGGTAGTCCAGTCTATAACTGCAGCGCATCCACGTCGTGCGTGCTGATAGTCCGACAAGACAACCATGATACCCCTATCCGAGAGTACCAGTTCACGGATGGCGTTGTGGCTTGGGCGAATCCTGGGATGGAGACTTTCAATGTTGGCGGGGTAATTTATTCTGATATTGGCTTTGGCCAGCTCCACGATTATGATCTTATGAATAGTGGTCAGGATCTGCCTTTTGGCGGGGCAACTGGTGTTATTGGTTTCAACATCAACCCGTCGCAGGCTTCTGGACAACCTAGTTTTATGTCTGCGATCCGTAATCAAGTGACAGGTGAGCTTCAGATCAAAGGTCCTAGATGAATATGCATTGACAATCAACAAAGAATTGAAATGTTCCATTGACTTGTTCCGTGAATGGAATAATGGCACGTGGACTTTAGGACTTCCTAATGATTTCGGCAATGCCGCTGATATCGCATGGGTGATGCGGAATGATAATCAGCCCACATGGAGTGTCAATATCACTGCAATATCGGCCGGTAAGATGGGGACGCCTCCAATTTCGACGTGGTCTGCAACTATTTCTACTCAAGAGCAGTCTCTTGTTTGGCCGCAAAAGTTCTTGGACTGGTACTTTACGGGAATCGACGCTACTTGGTCTGCGGCAGAGAATACATATCGCTATCCATGTAATGCAACCCTGCCTGATTTTACGTTTGGTATTGGAAACGGGACCTTCACAATTCCTGGTACATATATGCCCTACCAGCGTGATCAAGCCGGTACTACTTGCATTTCCATCATCACAGGAGACAACTCTACAGACTCAAACTATGAGTATACTTTTGGTACTTGGTGGTCTCAGCTGGGAGTACTGATTCTTGATTATGGTAATAGCCAGGTGGGTTTCATGAACAAATCGTCACCTCTACCAATCTTTGATCTCCCGTCTCTTGAGGTCTCGCTAAAGAGCGCTCACCGCCGATTCTTTCGTTCATCTGGAACCAGTTTTGTTGTGCCTCAATAAATGTATAAGCTCAGTGCTTCCTTGTTCACGCCTCTTTGGCGTCACGCATTGCAACAAGCAGTCATTTAAACTCGGTGATATAGATCTTTTCGTCGAAAAATTGATTTAGTTGATAGATCTGTTCTTATTGGCTTCGAATCGACTTTCATGTATCTATATGTCCTCAAGTCTATGATTCGAAACGGGCTCGCTCCGGGGCGTAATATTTACGTGGCGCAATGTCGCATGGTCAAACCACCGGAAATGGTCGAGTTATAGTCCAGACTCCGTGGCTACGTTCTTGGAGTCTGGAACCGTAGATATACTGTACTCTGTAGTATTTGTCCGCGCTATATTGCCTGTTTCGGCGTTGAGATGTCAGCCACTGACATCAGCCCGCATTGTGTTTTCGATCATTTTGATTATATATAGTAGCTATTTCTTTGTTTGCTCTGACCCATAATGACCAATCAGAACACGTTGCGCTGTTGCGCATCCACAAGACTGCCCCTTTAGATCGGAATAGCCCATCAGCTGGTTATTCCCGGAATGACCGTACAAAGGTATATTAGAACGGTTGCGCCTGCAGCGACTCAAACAGATTTTTACCTACTTATCCTCCGATCACATTCATGGCGTTTCTTTGATTATACCACACGCGATAGAAAATTCCACAAGCTGCAGAATCATGGATCACGACGACCAATTCTTTACAGAAATCAGTACAGAGATTGATCATATGACATGTGAAATCACATGGTAAGCTTTAATCATGTCTAACTGATGCAATGACTGATAAACTAAGTCCTTGTTGTCTACGAAAAATTACAGGCAAGTGCTTCCAGGACGAACATTTCGACTGGTGTCTCAATCACCAAAGACCGGCCATCGCAGATGACGAGGTCTGTATTCATTCAGAGGCAAAGCGTAGCGCTTGCAGTGTTGCAATGTGGGATCCAGTATACCTCACTCATGAATCTGTTTGAGTTACATTGCGGCTGCCAACAATCGCGCCATACTTGCCGAATTAATGCATCAAAACATACCGATGCAGACGTCTTTGAAGAGAAATGCCTCAGACACTCGGAAAATATGATATGTGTGGTTGCTGGAAATCCAAGATATGATTCGTATAAAGAAACAGAACACTGTGATGTCGAACTTGTGCAGTTTAGGAAATCCTATTTATCTTTAGAGAATCCTGGTTGAAAATGCTTCTCTACTTCAGTATATACTAGAAGGCTCTCAGCCATATCTATTACTCGATCCAGCAACATCAACAAATTTGATACAATCATTGACTCTATAGTCGGTTTATGACTACGAAGCTAGCGTCATGGATGTGTACTCTTCGATTGAAGAATATCAACGGTTCCTGGAAGACCTCTACAATAATTTCGAACAACAGCTGAATGAAGCAAAGAGTGAGAAACTTTCTTCCTGACTTGTGAAGTAAGCTAAATAAAAGAGGCACAGGGCAGGAAGCGATAGATCAATCCAGTCATATCACGTTGAAATGTGTGGAGGGTACTTCTGTTACCATCCGTCTGCCATCCGATGACAGCTCCTTGTGGGTGGACATCCATGACCGTGAAGTTGTGGCGATCCTGCCGAAGAGCACAGCCGTTCGAGTCACGTCTAGTAGTGAACGCCTCGTTCTCCATTGCCCGGTTCTGGTTATCACGAAGCGAACGGAAGAAGGAAACACAGGTGGAAGGACTACGTAAATTCATGAATGTGGATTTGCAGGAAACTTCCAGCCACTTGTCTCCACTGGACCCAGTAGCTAAAAATCGACTTCATGTCAAAAACACCTTTCTTTGAGTATGAGATAGGCTGAAGCAGATTCTTTGCTTTGGCATTGCTTCTACTTTTGCGAAGGTTCTGCTTGATCAATGGTTATTTGCGTCAGGCTAATTTCTCTCTTTCTATTTTGTCTCTTTTCGCCACTCCCAAGTGGAGACCCAATGTTGGACTTATAGTTTTTGAAACACTAGTGCGCTTCTGCCTAATGATTTCGATCACGTTCTGCTGTCAAGAAACATCCCATCAGGTCAAATCGAAGTTTCAATTTGCGCATGTTACAGATTTCGCGACAAAAACAGATGCGCTCAACGAGCACGATGAGACTACATCGCACTCAAAATTTTCTACCACAGTCGTTCACCTTGTCAATGGTCAGGTATGATGCGACAGGTTAAATTTATGTTTAATTGTGGCCAGTGAAAGGTAGATATGCTCCTAACATCTGCATAAGCGTGAGTGTCTTCCAATCATGAGCGGCTTCTTGCCGCCAGAACCTCAAAGTCAGCCTTGTCGTTCGTTGTTTCACCTTGTCAAGGCTCAATAAAACAATCTACAACCTCTATGGAGCAGGTCGCATGATTGATAGCTAGGCTTCAGGGCTAGTGTTATGAAATACTCCCTTCATACAACGAATCAAAGGCTCCTAGGTTCATAATTGCTGCTCCAGGCTATTCTCTACTTAATGTTTGGCCTCTCCCGAGATCTACCGCATCCAAATTTGCATAAACTTTGATCCGAGAACGTTGTAGGCGGGCGAGAGATATACTTTTGCTTCTATCTAAAGTTCTGCATCAATAAATCCGTGTAATACATGGGACTCAAGCGACAATTCTTCGACGAATGAACCCTTTAAAATTTCAGAGTATACCAAGGCTTGCTTTAGTTCATCAAAGTGGATTTGAATTCGGCGAGGCGGCCTACGAGAGACAGTTGGATCAAGAAAAGGGGGGCCTCCTTCGGTTCGGCCTTGCATAAACACACCGGAAAACAGGTGGGCATTTTCGTAACTTGTACTGAAAAGCTGTGTTATTTTGGCGTCAAATCCTGATTTGGAGTTAGATGACTGGGGAGTTTTTGTACTGCCCGTACGTGGCGGAGCCGGAACGGAAATTCTTGATGTCCGAGGAAGCCAGGCAAAGAGAATTGCGGAACACGGCCACATGAAGCCTTACCTTCCGTTATCATCCCATCCTCCTCTTCTATGGTCATCATACGTAGTTGATGCTTGGTTCCGCGAAAAGAATCACCTCCGCTCGAGACGAACTAGACAGGATTGGTTTTCCCCTCAGTTATGTTTAGGCGCCCGAGACAGAACGAGCCCGACGAGCTCTCAACAAGACTCAGCAAATTACTTCAACCTCTTAATATGGTTCCCTGGGGAGCGCTGGCGATGTGGTATCTGGGCGTTCCCATCGCTGTTGGGGTAATGTGTCCTACAACATTAGAAACGAACTCTTTCTCGTTATTACTAACCACGTTCCCGTCCCTGTAGGCTCCCATGGTAGTGGTGCAAGACGACGACGACTTCTTAGATGCTATTAAAAGGCTTGAGAGTGCAGGATTCCGCCGAAGTGTTCCTAATCGCGCCCCTCCTCCCGAAATTATGGAGAATCATTCAAACCCACAGCAGATGTTGGAGGAAATAAATGCTGGCTACAAACGCCTAGACAATTCCTGTGTAATATTAGATTATCCACATGGCGATCCAACAGAAGAAGGCTTGCAGGTGTACGTGTTTCCGGACTCCTTTGCGCACCTTTTTCGAGAGGATTGCCCCCGATCTTCCACCCAAAGAAGAGATACAGCGCCGACAAAACAATTTCAAACATACGGTAATTTGCACTACCCATTGGAACAGGCGCTGGTGGAAAGCTTTGTTAAGGCTGCCATTGATGAAGAAACAAAAACAGGTTTCTCTGCATGGGGCGAGTCACTGAGATCATGGATATCTTTGATGATAGGATACCTAGAGGTTGATAACGATATTCTGGACCGTTGTCAAGATAAAGAGGCAGTGGAATGGTTCAGTTACAATTTTGGTCGGATCCATGAGGCCAATTTTGGTCCCATTGATCGACGCGTTTCCAAACGTCTCGGCTCGGGAAAAGAGATGCCAGTAGACATGAGGGGAAATCCCATTAATAATGGATTTCATTCAGCTACAACTACATAATGTATTCTTGCCAGGGAAATATTTCGGTGAACCAATTCATATCATATCATCTAGCTAGACTACATTCAACTCAAGATTTCGCGCGATCAGTAGCTATGTCCCCTGTCCGTGTTTATAGGTAGCAATTCTAGTAATACCGGCGGCGCTCCTTGATATCTCAGGCTACGACATATGGTGACCTCGACAATTGACTAGACAAGGGGTTTCCGAATTTCACAATGCGAAGTTCCATCTCTCAGCGTTCAATCGGGCTGAAGAAGAAGATAGTAGAGAGACTGATTAATTGCGGAAAATAGTGCTGCACCTTATCTTTGCCTTCAGAGTCTGAGCCAAGGCTGGCCTTTTTTGCAAAAGATTCGACAGAGCAGTTTGGGACTCTCGGTCTTGGTTAAAGTCGAGCTCTGGTCTGCCAGGCATAGCCAAAGGGATCATTCTGATAATATCACGAATATCAGTTCCTTCCTTAGCGCTACCTTGGCGCTGATACTGGGACAAAATCTTTTCCCGCAGGATCCATTCAGGGCTAAAGAGTTTGACCCCTCGACCATTGATATTTAGCGTCTGCCGTGTGGCGGCCGGGATATTGTACTGGGGACGCTGGGGCCAACTTCTGTAGTCAAACACTTCCAGCTCCACTAACTGAAAGGCGCCGCCTGGTCGACGAAGCTTGAATGCGGGTATGGTGTGTCCGTATTGGCTGACTCCTTCGAATTCGGATGAGAAAGATGTGAGGAGCTGGGTTGTAAGACGGTCGGCGGTGATCATGCGGTTGTCTACATGAATGACAAGGTCGACGTCTTCAGTCCTTCGACTCGGGTCTGGACTCAACAAACAAGTCGCAGCGCCTCCCATTATGGCATAGTCAATGCTCAGCGAATCAAGTTTTTGCGCTAGCGCGGAAACAACAATTCTTAAGTCTTCGTGACTGAGCGGAGCCATTGTATTGATTTCTATAGACATGTACCTGTAAGTGCACCATTCCAAGGAGCTGAAAAGGAGATACAATACTTACCAAACCGAATCAATTATGGGGTTTTGTTGAATAGAGGTCTATTAGTGTGATATTCTACTTTCAGAGAAAAATAAGGGAAACTGCGATTGTCAGGGTAGCGATGCTCTATTTATGATACTCCTCATAACAACAGGAGAGAGCGCAGGCTTGATCGAGATATCTCGCTCACAGTGACGGCGCTAACACTGAGCTGCTGAGCTTCACTCTGCTCCTCTCCAGGGCATTACATCCGTGGTGCTGGTTGATTCTTGCATTCAGTCCAATCAAGCTCATGGATTAAAACCCAGTGTCAAATCATCCTCGAAGCCGTTCAAGCCATTAAAAATTGCATGTTCAGGTTGAAACATGGCAATCTGATACTGCACTGACTAGCCTCGATTGTAGGCGTACGCGCTCGGTAAAGTCGTGTATTTTGCAAGGGTCATGCATGGATTAGATGCATGTGCGGCGCTTAGATTTCATCATTCACATGGTATGGTATCTGCGCAGTGGACGTTACTATAACAGGGTAGGCAGCCTGCTCGGATATAAGTTAGTAATTCATACATTTAGTCATATATTGATGTTCTTATCAACTAGGCGGTCTTATCAGCGGTCCTGCCATGGTGATATGAAAACAATTTACTGGCCCTAGGGCAGGGTATAGGAGGTAGATACGTGAATCCACTTTACGAGGAAATAGCCTTTAATGCGTCTACACATAAGGCTCTTATTTGATTCCACCTCTTCAACAAGAGGTCAATCTTCTCCTTCTCCCAATCTTGAGACTCTGCTTGCCGCCTCAATTGCATATCCTCCAAGATCTTGATATTGGCCATGCTTTCCTTAAGATAGGCGCCAATCCAGTCTTGGAGAACACTCGCTGTTTTACTCTCTACGCCCTGACTGCGACCTTGAACGTAGTCACGCCACTGATCGTTAGTCATGTATTTCATGCAAGCAGCGGCCTTGGTGCGATGGCAAACACCGGACGATGTAGCCTTATAGTTGCTAGGTTGAAGTTAACTCTCTTATAACAAGCTGGAGTAACCTGGGTATCTACATACCCATAAAGTTGCTGAGAGAGCAATTCTCTCTTATTCGCTGTGGCCAGCTCTCGAAAAACGATATCGTCCAGAAAAATGACATCCGATTTGTTGTCATCTGGAAGAAATCCATCTTCATAACCTGTAAGTATGACCTTAAAATATAATGACAGACGTCGACGCTCACATTCAACTAAAAGAAAGTCGTTCGAATGTGATCCATAGCTCATAAACAACTCTTCGCCCTTTTCTATGAAAAATGCAATGTTAGCCGCCTTTTTATTTCTTCAGTAGGTTTTCAAGCTTCACATTCCGGCACATACCAACTTGGCGAGAAGCTTTAAATGTGTAGAATTCACCGTCAAAATTAACCTCACACGGCTTTTCCGGTCATGTCAGAATGTGACTGATACGAAGAGTTTAGATTCATATCCAGAGGAACTCACTGCCTTGTCATCATGATTGAAGTAGTCCGCAAAAGGAACCAAGGCTATGGCATCATTCCAATCTTCAGGCTCGTCTTTCCCTGGTGACACATAGAAGAAACTTCTGGTATTCAAAATGAGCCAATTATAAGAGAAGATGTTCCAGTCTGTGTGAGGAAACACCAAAAGAACCTCTCTCCATGCATCCTGAAGTCTGTTTTCCTGGTGCAATAGTATGTTTGTATATCTGGACGCATAGTTGATATCATCATGTTCCTTTTGACGGAAGTTCCATGATCCAGAAACAGAAGGAGGAAGTACGCCTTTATTAGTTGAAATTATTTCCGACCAAAAAAGTGGCAAAGATTTCTCAAATTCATGCCTAGGGGGCCAAATCTGACGCCAACATTCCCATCTTCTCAATGAATCGGGGTCTCCGTGTGTGAGAAACGCGGCGAGTATCGCATGAAGAGATGTACCTTCGGGAAACATTCGAACAAAAGAAGGGGGGACGGAATCAATTGTGAGCATCGCAGCTAGAGGGACCAGAACCATTGTCTCGCCAGCCTGTATCAGACAGTAAGTCATTATGTGAAAACGCAGGGACAGAAGACTGGTGAACCTACAGATATTCTTCTGGTGGCTACCATCCCCATACCCCGGCCTGGAATACCAGTAGGAGCGACGCCATGAATCTCTACCCCTTGAGATTTACACCAGCGGATGAAGGCAGCATGACTATCCCCCAACGACATGTTCATCGTTCCCATCATAAAGAGTTGGTACTTTAGGATGCACACGAACGTATCTCGACGGACTGTATTATTAGCTTGTCAATCTTGTTGTACTCAGACCCATAATGTTGACTTCGGCACACTAGGGCATTTCGGGACTAGGTCCAGGATTCACGTTCCGACTGTCCATTGGCTGAATTAGGTATAGTGAGTAAAATTTCCAATATGGTCACGGGAACATGAGAATATTGTTTATCCGCGCCGGGGAGGGATGCAAGTATGGCTCTTGACGGATCTTTCCTCGCCATTCCTTCAGGGCCGCTGGAACATCTGGCTCGAATTGAACCAGCATCAGAGAGATCTCCACCCTTTTCTTTCTTTCCATGATCAGATCGTCTGAAATAAACTTTTCTTTAATGTTGCAGTCAAGTCAATTGCTCAGTAAGCTCTCTCAACGAGTCGCCTAGGTCGGTAGCTGTCTATCTTGCTAACGAAGTGCAAACCGGTTGCAGAAAATACTTCGTGACGCACATTATTGGGGTAGACAGCTATCTGACTACTCATCCTTGAATTCATCACATTACACCAATCAGTATCCGGAAAATTCGCTACCTCTTTCCAAGCTCATAAACGCTTATGCCTGAAGAACAGCATGTCTGAATCTTCGATAAAGAACGAATCAAGTAGTGACCATGTTACCAATCACGCTCCTGCCGACGCCAACATAAACCACGAATCGTCTATGAAATATTGGAAAGATACTCCGGCGACGGTTAATGCCATGCTAGGCGACCTTGGTAGCTTCTCATGGTATTCACGTATTGATCTGCGCGGTTCTGCAAATTTCCTAGCTAAGGTACGTCGCTTAGTGCCAAGCACTATGACCCAGAAACGACTCGGGCTCGGTGTAGATTGTGGAGCAGGCATCGGACGTGTTACCAGTGGTTTTCTTCAGCATGTTTGTGAAGTCGTGGATGCGGTCGAGCCAGTAGAGAATTTTGCATCAGTCCTGCGACAAATGCCGTCCAAGGAACATGGCTTGATTGGAGATATCTATACTACGGGCCTGGAAAACTGGTATCCTACGAAGAAGTATGACCTTATCTGGTGTCAATGGTGTGTCGGCCATATAACAGATAAACAATTGACTGAGTATCTTTTGCGCTGTCGGGATGCATTGACAGAAACGGGGATTATGATCATCAAAGAAAATATATCATCAGACCCTGCTGGAAATGACATGTATGATGACTTGGATAGCAGTGTAACACGTTCGGATCGGAAATTTCGAGAGAAATTCAAAGATTCGGGACTGGCCTTAGTTGCGTCGGAGATACAGCTAGGTTTTCCGAAAAAATATAAGCTTCTCCCGGTCCGATCTTATGCCTTGCGACCACAGATCACGGCATAAATCGACTGTCAGCGACCAACGTCTTTCAACAAGTTACATACCGAACACGTAATATTATTGGAACCAGAAAGAAATTGTATAACAGGAAAGCCGCCTCATTTCAATCTTCATTTGAACCTTCTGTCACGGCCAGTTTGGTCGATAATAGCATATATTATGTATCGATTATATTCCCTTCTGATCTCTGCTAATCTCCGCTGGATTCTAATTTTCTTTTAAGCCATGTCAAGAGCTCACAGTCGTCTAGTGGCTCGCAGAAATCACTTTCAATTTCCACCCTATGGATACCTCGAATAGAAGAAAGTTCGCGGATGCCAGTGTTAGCCTGGAAATTGGCGAAAGACATATTCGATAGCACATGACTCTCAAAATAAATGCGGAGAAATGCCAGCCTGTGACATTCCTTCAGAAGTTGAACACATCTCGATACGTGAAGTGTAGGAAGCTGAGATTGGCCGTCGTCTGGTTCTGAGGATTCATTTTCGCCATGATAAAGATCACTTCGACTTTCCCAAGAGAACTGCACCGATTCAATGTTTGCTCGCCCGATCTGGCCGATAGAAATGGCGACTTTGATAAAATCGTCAATATCATCCAGACGAAAGAACGTTCTGCGGTATGCAATGGGAAGTGCTTCCTGTCGTATCTGCTTGTTGATTAGCAACACACTGAGGTGGTTGTGCAGCGGAAAGTAAAAGCCAGTTGGATCACCCATGGCCTCAACAAAAGTAGTCGAATTAAATATATCAGCATCTGCAATTTTCCACTCGCAGTCCGGTATGCAGAACATGTACACTCTATCGCGCAGCTCTCTTGGGAGTTTAAAAAAGACTGAAGATGATTTATAGCTATTTTCTGCTTGAAACTGCTGGCCTTTGTCAGTTTGCAAGCGCAAGGATGCATATAGATCAAAATACCTTCGTGACGGTGATAAACCTTGAAGTTTCGCGTTCAGTAAGTCGAAGTGGCAGACGAAGTCCAGCTTCATGGTTAATTCGAACTATGAAACGGTAGAGACCAAAGTTTTGTGAGCATTCTGCCACTACAGTGTCCCCATGCACCGAAACTATCTAAAACATAATGATGTCATTAGATTGTACACTTTGGATGGGCGATCAATGCCATTTAGTAACTTACTTTGGGTGCATCAAGAAGGGGAAGTTCATGAGACGAAACTGCTTCCTGTACTTTCTGCTGCCTAGCTTCATCCAGTTCTCTTAAAGCTCTCTCGTAAGAGCTTTTGGGCACGGGCGTTAGATCGGAGTAAAATGTGAGAACATCTTTATCGGCATTATCTAAGTAGTCAAGCTTGTATCCCAGTTGGCTCTCAATCTGGTCAAGCGTAGGTAGCTGCCTTCGTTTAGCCATGAGACAAATTCTAGGATGCTCCTCAACTTCTTTTATACAACTTGAAGTGATTTCCTCAAGGTCTAACCTTGCCAAGAATTATATCCGCGAAATCCGTTGCCAAGCCAATGTCTTAGTAAGCACAGCATCTGCATAGTTAGTTAACTAACTAACTAGTCACCAATTTAGTTATAAGTAGAAATTCTTGCTTAGTATCACATATAAAAATGGCGACGCCAGGCGAACGAAACGAAGACACAAAGTTAGGGGTTGGTCCGCAGTCAAACCGGCGCTGGTAACTCCGTTTACAATCGGCCACCTAAACACTAAGATCATTGCAACTATATGTCTCTTATCAAACAACTGGCACCAAATCCATCATTAGCACAGGCTCTCTCATGACTTCCGCCTCTTCATTCTATGCAAGCTGAGTGGAATTCGAAAAGTCATGTTGGTCCTCTCCAGAAATACTCCCCGCAGGTGGACCCGCTGGACGTTCTTGCACAAACGGGCGCGGCTCTGCGATATTCTCGTTCAATTCTTCGGTGGTTGGCGAAGGCTCCGAAAAGCGCGACGCTATGGGTAACCAGGTTAGAAGCTTCTGATTATGCAAATTCTCCAACGCCTTCCTTTGCTTGACCAAGCCTTGAATACACGGAAGAAGGTGCTGTTACGAATATGCGTACTTAATATCTTCCATGCCTTCTTTCCAAGGGCCTCACAAACCTTGCCAACACCGACAAGTGCGAGTATTCCTATTCCTAGCTGTGCCTTGGATAGATCGAGTTGCTTATTGCTCCCGCTAGGTGCAACTCCGTCAATGACGTTCGGGAACTCAGAAGGACCCAATGTTTACCGGGGAAGCGTTTGGGTTAGGAGTGTCGTTGGAGCTGACGTCTTCTCCACATGCCAGGTGCTAAACTGCTCTGTATTGGTCGTCTTCGCATTTGCTGTGTTGATGAGAGTATCGAGAGTGAGGCTTTGGTCGATATCGAATCCTCCAATGCCTGTCTCGTACTTCGGAGCATTTTTGTCTAGAAACGTGAGGATGGGACTAGCCAATGGTTCAGAGCTTGGGCCTAACCTGTTGCCATATTTGAAGACTACGGGCTGAAGTTTTGAGTGATTGCGGACGACGTGCGCTATGTGCGGACGACGAAGCGGGGTCGTGAGGAAAATAAGTATTCTGCCTGCTTAGCGCACGGACGGGAATCAATCAGGTCAACGACGTGCGGAATATGCGGACGACGAAGCGGGGTCGTGCGAAAAATAAGTCTGCCTGCTTAGCGCACGGACGGGAATCAATCACGTCAAGTTTGAAGTGCGTCGGAAAATGGTTATTCCACTGTTTTAAATGAACCAATCAGATTGCTTATACATTTATTGTTCTTCTAACAATCAATAAGTTTATCAGGTTCAACACCTAATCATACAAATCAACAGATCATACAGATCAACTGGATGATCAAGTGGAAAAACTACACATATTGTTGAGTATAAATTTGTCGTTGTTTTTATGTATTCAGTTTCAGACCTTCAGACCTTTATAACATCAGTCATTGTTTGTATTGTTTGCATTCCGCACCAAAGAATTCCGACAAAGTGCGTCATATCCTTGCGACGCCTTCGGGAATCTGCATTTCATCCTCGGTGTGCAACGCATCATTTCATCGATATAGTCCGTCTCTATGCAGTC
This sequence comes from Talaromyces sp. PYS2902, assembly GCA_023626235.1. Classification (NCBI taxonomy): domain Eukaryota; kingdom Fungi; phylum Ascomycota; class Eurotiomycetes; order Eurotiales; family Trichocomaceae; genus Talaromyces; species Talaromyces sp. PYS2902. The sequence continues at coordinate 51,931 of JAMAGP010000032.1, forward strand.
TTACATTGAGCAGAACCCAGACATTACACAATCTCAGATTGTAAGCCACTCCTTAAGCGTGGCATCGGCCGCGGATAATCCAAAATGTTTTCCCTGCACCACCGTGTCAGCATCATCCAGAACACCGACGCGCTGCGATACTTGCCGCAAGGACCGTAAAAAGGTTCTTTCAAATCCAAATAACGAGTTTCTGCTGTGACTAATTCCCTGTGTCAGTGTACTTTCTCTGAATCGAATGAATCGTGTGATAGGTGTCTTCGGAATGGCTATGACTGCCATCCTATGGAGCATGCCCCGCAAATCAAGCGACGAAAGCTTAGCAGATACAAGTGCGATCACTGTAGGAGGCTGAAGCAGAAAGTAGGTAAAGGTCCTCGATTTACGGATGTTTAACTAAACCTACTAGTGCCTCCCAGAGGACCGAACGTGGCCAGCAAAGTGCATATATTGTGCAGAAAGAGGCCTTCCTTGCTCCGAACCACGAGCTATTCCTCCAGCAAACCGTACAGAGACCGTTGGCAATCCTGTGGATGACTCTGACAGTATTTCAACTCAGCTAGTGAGCTTGAGCAACGGCCGATCGTAAGTTAGATCTTCAACGCGAAATACCTTTGTTGATATTCTTTAGTGATATTTCATCCACTTTCCCAGTGAGGTCTACACAGAGCTCGCTCAAACCAATCTCCACTGTCCCCTTCAGACGCGACCGTGACTTTGTCGACCGCGGCGACCTCCTCTCACAAATCGATCAACGATGCTCGCAACCTGCCGGCCGCGCAGCGCTTACTGGACTCGGAGGTATAGGAAAGTCCCAGCTTGCGATCGAGTATGCCGCCCGCCTCCGGGACCGCTCACCAGATACATGGGTGTTCTGGGTGCATGCGAGTAACTCAACGCGGCTTGAGGAGGCATTTAGCGATATCGCAGAAAGAGTTGGTTTGTCACTTCAGCCAAGTGCTGCAGCAGACATTATCCCCCTTGTCCACAAATGGCTTCGCAACGAGGCTAACGGACGATGGCTCATGATCGTAGATAACGTTGACCACGAGATCACGATTGACTCTCAGAAGGACGGGCAGAGCATATCGCTAGCCTCATTATTGCCACAAAGCGACCACGGAGCCATTCTTGTCACGACACGGAGCACCGATGTTGCGCGGAAACTTGTAAATCGTCAGCAGGACATCATTAACGTCGGTGCAATGAGCGACGACGAGGCTGTCCAGCTTCTAGAGAACAAGCTAGGAGACGGCCGAAAGGATGGTGCGATACAGCTTGTAAAGTCTCTGGACTGCATCCCGCTTGCTATCGTACAAGCCGCAGCTTACATCAACCGGCTTGGGCCTCTCATGCCAGTCACGAAGTACCTTGACGAGCTAAAGAACTTCGACAAGCGGGCGCAACTACTTCACAAGGCGGCTTCAGACATGCGGCGCGACGTGCAGGCGTCGAACTCCGTACTCACAACCTGGCAGATATCCTTTGACCACATACATCAAAAGCGACCGTCGGCAGCACACCTCCTTTCGTTCATGAGTTTCTTCAACCGGCAGAGCATCCCCGAGCTCATGATTCGTCATTATACGGACAAAGACAGTGAGGAGCAAGATGATATGTCGGGTAGACGCTTCGAAGAAGAGGACGTCGACTTTGAGGAAGATATGGCGGTACTTCGCGCCTTCTCGCTAGTGAACATGACACAGCGTGAGGACGAGTTTGAAATGCACGGCCTGGTTCAGTTCGCAACACGAATGTGGCTTAGGTCAACCGATACAGAAGGAAAATGGCGCAGTGCCTTTATACAAGCAATGTCCCAAGAGTTCCCTGATGGCGAGTACGCGAACTGGTTGAAATGCCAGAAACTTTTTCCGCATGTTTTACCTCAGGTAGAGCAGCAGAAGGGTTCAAGTAACGAGAAGAGTTATAAGTGGGCTTCGGTGTTAAATAACGCTGGCTGGTATGCGTGGCGGCAAGGATTCTTTGCACAAGCGGAAAGCATGGTCACAAAAGCTCTTGAGATTCGAAGGGACGTCTTGGATGCTAATGACGACAGCATACTTCTTAGTATGGGTCTCCTTGGCTCTATATTAACAGACCTGGGCAAGTATGAGGAGGCGGAATCAATGCACAGGCAGACGCTGGCGCGGCGAGAGAAGGAGCTTGGACCAGAGCATCCGTCCACGCTCATGAGCATGAACAACTTGGCGGGAGTGTTGAACAGGCAAGGCAAGTACGAGGAGGCGGAATCAATGGGCAGGCAGACGCTGGTGTGGCAAGAGAAGGTGCTCGGTCCTGAGCATCCAAACACGCTGACGAGCATGAACAACTTGTCGCTCGTGCTGGGGCGCCAAGGCAAGTACGAGGAGGCGGAATCGATGGGCAGGCAGACGCTAGCGCGGTTGGAGAAGGTACTCGGTCCTGAGCATCCAGACACGCTGATGAGCATGAACAACTTGGCGGGAGTGCTGGAACGCCAAGGCAAGTACGAGGAGGCGGAATCGATGGGCAAGCAGACGCTAGCGTGGTCGGAGAAGGTGCTTGGTCCTGAGCATCCAGACACGCTGATGAGTATGAACAACTTGGCGCTCGTGCTGAACAGCCAAGGCAAGTACGAGGAGGCGGAATCGATGCACAGGCAGACGCTAGCGCGGTCGGAGAAGGTGCTCGGGCCGGAGCATCCAGACACGCTGATGAGTATGAACAACTTGGCGGTAGTGCTGGGGCACCAAGGCAAGTATGAGGAGGCGGAATCGATGCACAGGCAGACACTGGCACAGCAAGAGAAGGTGCTCGGTCATGAGCATCCAAACACGCTGACGAGCATGAGCAACTTGGCGGGAGTGCTGGACAGCCAAGGCAAGTACGAGGAGGCGGAATCGATGCACAGGCAGACGCTAGCGTGGTCGGAGAAAGTGCTTGGTCCTGAGCATCCAGACACGCTGATGAGCATGAGCAACTTGGCGGGAGTGCTAGACAGCCAAGGCAAGTACGAGGAGGCGGAATCGATGCACAGGCAGACGCTAGCGTGGTCGGAGAAAGTGCTTGGTCC